>CM052438.1:113747326-113807856 GCA_028533085.1 Varecia variegata
CCCAGACACATGCATAAGGCACGGTAGGCCTCCCCTGCTTGAGGAGATGAAAGCATATTGCTAGCTGCCTTCAGTGCCGTCATTCTCATAGGATTGTTGGTTACACTAAAAGATTTTGTTAAATAGCATTTTACAAATTTCGAATTCAGCACTTCATTCTTGATAAACTTTGGTGTTTAGCAGAAAAAGACTTAATAGTTTTAAAAAACGAAAAAATTATTTTGTTTTTTGTTTTGGGGTTTCATTTTCTGATTGTTAAAGTAATACATGCTGGAAAGTATAAAGAATCAAAAAAGAAATCATCCATCCTCCTGCTCTCTGGGGTCATCACAATCTAGTATATATAGTAATGAGAAATACCTTAGGTCATCTTGTTTGTAGCTCCCCCCAAAAGACTAAACGTCTATGTTTATGGGATATTGTCCAGTTTTAAATGTGTGATATCACAGAAAGTTCTAGACTTAGAATGGTGATCAATCACGTGCAAACTTGGACCTCCTATTTCCACTGCTATGATTTTTATTTTAGCCATTTTGTTTCCATTCACCAATTTGAGTTCTGTTTGATATCTGTCAAGGTAATAAATGCTGTTCTGAATAATTGTATATTCTGACTTTGTACTGGCTGTAAGAACTGATAACATCATGGTCTCAGACCATTTCACAACGAATATGAAATCTGTCTAATGAGTTTAAGGTAATGGAATAAGCTCGTAGCTCTTAATTTTTTGTGATATTTAAACAAAATGTCATGAAATTCTTTATTTCTCTATTACAGATTGGTTGCGATCGTAGCCAAAACCTTGTGGACATTTGTAGAGAGAAGCACTTTCAGGCCTTTGTCTGTGATGCGCTGGCAGTACCAGTCCGCAGTGGGTCTTGTGATGCCTGCATCTCCATTGCTGTTATTCACCATTTTGCAACAGCAGTAAGCACTGGCTCTCCTCCTCTGAGAACTTGTAGCTAAAGTGGCAGGAAAAGTTCATGGATTTTACTGATTTTGGACCCTGTTTTAGCTTTTCATTTCTTTCCATTCTCTTGTCACACAATTTGCCCTCTTTGTAAGAGAGCATGCAGAATGAAGATGGGCTATGTGGGAGTCATGTTTACTTAAACAGGCCTGGTGTGATCTGTGCTTTTATTGCTGCATGTTTTTTGCATTTTTTTCTACCCCAAGTCTCATTCACTTCTAAATGCCTTACTTTAAACCCACAGAGTCACAGAATTTTAGCTGGAAGAGACTGAGATCTTCAGCTCTAGGCCTCTTGAGTATTCTCTTCTGTTTCTCTTTCCCATCTTTCTTTCTTAACCCACACTCTCATCTCTCACATGTGAGTCTAACTTCCCTCCCATTCTGTTTTTCCTCCTTTCCTATTCTTTTTTCAAGATTCTGTTTTATTTAGCTGGTAGTAGTATGTTGACTTAATTAATTAATTGAATATAAAATTATGGGGTACAAATGTAATTTTGTTGCATGGATATTTATTGTATTCATCACCTGAATATTGTACATTGTACCCATTAAGTGATTTCTCATCATCCATCTTCCTCCCAACCCCCATCCTTCTGAGTCTCCATTGTCTATCATTCCACACTCTACATCCATGTGTGCACATTATTTAGCTTTCACTTGTAAAGTGAGAACATGCGGTATTTGTCTTTTCCTTTGGGTAGATACTCAGTAGTGGGATTGCTGGATCAAATGGTAGTTCTATTTTTAGTTCCTTGAGAAATCTCCCTACTGGTTTCCATAGAGGTTATGCTAATTTACATTCCCATCAACAGTGTGTAAGTGTTTCCTTTTCTCTGCATCCTTGCCAACATCTGTTATTTTTTGTCTTTTTAGTAATGGCCATTCTCACTGGTATAAGATGGTATCTCATTGTGTTTTTTTGTTTTGTTTTGTTTTGTTTGAGACAGGGTCTCACTCTGTTGCAGGGGCCAGAGTGTTGCAATGGTGTCATCACAGCTCACTGTAACCTCAAACTCCTGGGCTCGAGCCATCCTCCTGCCTCAGCCTCCCAAGTAGCTGGGATTACAGGCGCGTGCCACAGTGCCCTGCTAATTTTTCTATTTTTTGTAGAGATGGGGGTATTGCTCTTGCTCAGGCTGGTCTTTAACTCCTGACCTCAAGTGATCCTCCCTCCTCGACCTCCCAAAGTACTAGGATTACAGGAGTGAGCCACCATTTGGTTTTAATTTGCCTCATTTGCCTCAATAAACCAGCCTCATTTTGGTTTTAATTTGCATTTCTCTGATGATAGTAATGGTGAGCTTTTTCCATATGCCTGTTAGCCATTTGTATGTCTTCTTTCTTTCTTTATTTAGAAAAGAGGTTTATTTGGCTTATGGTTTTGCAGGCTGTATGTATGTCTTCTTTTGAAAATGTCTGTTCATGTCCTTTGCCTCCTTTTTAATGAAATTATTATTATTTTTTTATTGAGTTGAGTTCCTTGTAAATTCTGGTTATGAGTCCACCCCATAAGATACATAGTTTGCAAATGTTTTCTCCCATACTGCAGGTTGTCAGTTCATTGTTTTGATTGTTTCTTTTGCTGTGCAGAAGGCTTTTAGTTTATTTAGGTCCCATTTGTCTATTTTTTTTGGTTGCATGTGCTTTTTGAGGTCTTAGTCATGAATTCTTTGCTTAGACCAATGTCCAGAGGGGTTTTTCCCAGGTTTAGCCTTCTGATTTTCAAGATTGTTCTTTTTTAAGCACCAAAAGAGGCAAGAAAAGCTTTATCTTCTCTGCTGCACCCCTTTTAATAAAAGGATTGTTTTGTAAAATTTAGATTCAGTCAAAAGGCTACACTTAACGACCTAGAAGGCCACATGTGGCCTTAAGGCTGCAGGTTCACCACCCCTGAATGGTGAGAGATAGGGGTCCAGTTTCATTCTTCTACATATGGCAGTCCAATGTTCCCAACATAATTTATTGAAAAGAATGTCCTTTCCCCAGTGTATGTTCTTGTTGACTTTGTCAAAAGTCAGTTGGCTGTAGATATATGGCTTTATTTCTAATTTCTAGGTTGTCTGTTCTGTCCCATTGATCTATGTGTCTATTTTTATACCAGTGCCATGCTGTTTTGGTTATTATAGCCTTGTAGTATAATTTGAAGTCAGATAATGTGATGCCTCTAGCTTTATTCTTTTTAAGATTACTTTGGCTACTCGGGCTCTTTTTTGGTTCCATATGAATTTTAGGATTGTTTTCTCTAATTCTGTGAAGAATGATGTTGGTATTTTGATAGAGATTGCATTGAATCTGCAGATTATTTTGAGCCGTATGGTTATTTTAACAATATTGATTCTTCTGATCCATGAGCATGGGATGTTATTCCATTTGTTTGTGTCATCTGTGATTTTTTTCATTAGTATGTTGTAGTTTTCCTTGTAGAGATCTTTCGTCTCCTTAGTTAAATAGATTCCTAGGTATTTTTTTTTTTTGTAGCTCTTATAAATGTGTGCCTTCTTGATTTGGCTCTCACCTAGATTGTTATTGGTGTATAGAAATACTACTGCTTTTTGTACATTGATTTTGTATCCTGAAACTTATCAAATCTAAGAGTTTTTCGTGGAGTCTTTAGGATTTTCTAGATAAAAGATCATATCATCAGCGATCAGGGATAATTTAACTGCCTCTTTTCCAATTTGGATGTTTTTTATTTCTTTGTCTTGCCTGATTGCTCTGGCTAGGACTTGCAGTACTATGTTGAATAGGAGTGCTGAAAGTGGGCATCCTTAGGGAATGCTTTCAACTTTTCCCCTTTTGGTATGATGTTGGCAGTGGGTTTGTCATAGATGGTCTTTATGATTTTGAGATATGTTCCTTCCATGCCTATTTTTTTGAAGGTTTGTATCATAAAGGGATGCTGAATTTTATCGAATGCTTTTTCTGTGTCTATTGAGACAATCATATAGTTTTTGTCCTTAATTCTGGTTATGGGATATATATTACAATTATTGATTAGCATATGTTGAACCATACTTGCATCCCTAGTATAGAACCCACTTGATCATTGGGTGTTATCTTTTTGATGTGCCGTTGGATTCAGTTTGCTAATATTTTGTTGGACTTTTGCATCTATGTTCATCAGGGATATTGGTCTGTACTTTTCTTTTTTTCTTGTGTCCTTGTCTGGTTTTGGTATCAGGGTGATACTGGCCTCATATATTGAGTTAGGAAGAATTCTCTCCTCCTTGCTTTTTTTGCAATAGTTTCAGGAGGATTGGTATTAGTTCCTTGTACGTTTGGTAGAATTGTTGATTTTTTAAAATATGTTCTTAATTCAAAAATAACTGAATTTAATATTTTATATTTTCTTTAAAGGAAAAGAAAACCACTTATTTTTCTTGGGTATCAGTGATTTCTCCCCTGATCTAAGCTGTCACTTTATAGCTCACCTTGTGGGTCACCTGCAGTTTCAGTAAACCTTAGACCTTAACTGAGTTCAAAACAAATCAGAAAACTATGTTATTTATTTAATCACTAGCTCTTTACTTTTATTAGTAATCAAGAGATTTCTGCTGGGCTGCAGCAAACAGTATAAGGGGCAGCTCTTTACAGCAAAAGCCACCAAACATCAGTATACTTAGAAGCTTTTTGCAAACAGAGGAAGACTTGCAAGCAGCCCCTCTGCCAGTAAATTTTAAAATCCCCTTCATTTGGAAGAAATGACTGGCACACATTTGTACCTTCAACTACAACTCAGTGGCACATTCTCGTGCCAGTCTCTTCTTCCCTAACACCTTTGCCTCTACTATTTTACGTTCTTTTTACCTTTGTGACCTTTAGCAAATATTTTTAGTGGTCTCTGAATGTGTAGGTTCCTCATCTGTAAAATGAAGATGACTGTCAGGACAAATTAGACAATACATAAAATGCTTATCATTGTGTCTTGCACATAGTAAGAGCTCAGTAAATGTTAGTTATTACTTTAAGAATTATTTTAACACTTTTTATAAGATGGTGTATTCTTATATCTTTAGCTTAACTTTCTCAGCTCCTTAGACTCAACTGGCAAAAATCCTCACAAAGTTCCCTCCCCTTAATTTACTTCTCACATAGATCACTCATGCTGAAGATGCTCCCTCCTATTTTAACACATGATCCGAGATTATTTGTTGGGTTTTTTTGGTCATTTTGAATAGGTTACTTAGGTATACAATATGGTGTACGTTACTTTGATGGTTAAAGAAGGCATTATCTGAGGCTAAGAGAGCTATGGAATTGGAGAGATTAATTTTTTATCAAATATTACGCATACGTATGTGTGTATAATATTTCAAATTTTAGTTCTCTTTGCTAGCCTTATATCCTTAATGTAGTTTATTATATTCTTTCTCCTCTGTTAGCTTGCTGGCTAGATATTCTTTTGACATTTTTTAATGGGTATCCTAGACATTACAACATGTATTCTTAGCATTATAATCTACCTTAAATTGGTAGATTCTGGTGTTCTTCCTTTTTTCTTGCATTTTCAAAGTTTCAGAGGAACTAGGTTTCTTTTCCTTGAAGAATTCTCTTTCCTATTTTCTTTAGCGTAGGTATACTGGTGACAAATTCTCAGTTTTTGTGCATCTGATATCTTTTTGTTTGCCTTCATTTAAAAAAAGATATTTTTACTAGGTATTGAATTCTAGATTGACATTGTTTTCTGTATTTTCTATCCTTTTTCATCTCTGTGCTTTAATCTGGGTAATTTATATTGATCTGAATTCTATATTAATAATTCTCTGTGCAGATGTATCTAATTTGCTATTAAAGTCATCTATTGTTTTTTCTGTTCTTAATATATTTGGTGTCTTTACTGAAATTCTCTTTTCCTCTAGTTTTTTGAACATACTAACCATAGTTATTTTAAAGCCTTTGGGGTTTTATATCTATTGTCCATTTTTTTCCTCTGTTTTTCAGTCATTTGGCCATGATTATGTTTTAGCATGCCTCATAATTTTTTATTAGATGCTGGGCATTTTGTATTAAAAGATTTGGACACTTTAATCTTCCTCCATAGAGGGTTAAATTTTCCAAGAGCCAGCGGATAAAATGTAAGCAGATCACTTTAATTCTTTGGAGAAATGGTTTTGTGCTTTATTAGGGCTGATTAATATCTATTTTATTTTTGTCCCTACTGCCGGGATGTGGCCCTTCTGGGTTTCAAGTGAAAGCCTGGGGTATATTCCAAATCCCTTACACTAACTGGGCGGATCTTAAATTCCAGTTTCTGTCTCTCCAGCATTGTTTGGCTACTAAAATCTCTGTTTAGCTTTTTAACTTCCCAGCTGCGACTCTGCTGAGTTTCTTTAATTTCACCCTGTGTACATGCATCTTAGGAACTGGCAAATGCCTTGAAGGGAGTTTCCATATAGAGTTTTTGAATCGCTTTCATGAAGTTCCTCCTTTATGATTCTATCCCCCAGTTACCAGGTGCTTTGACTTCCCTATACTTTGAGCTCTGTCTCCTCAGGCCAATGAGACTTCTGCTTTCTGATC
Organism: Varecia variegata; assembly: GCA_028533085.1. Classification (NCBI taxonomy): domain Eukaryota; kingdom Metazoa; phylum Chordata; class Mammalia; order Primates; family Lemuridae; genus Varecia; species Varecia variegata. The sequence goes on from CM052438.1 coordinate 113,753,819, forward strand.
ATACTCTATTCTCCCACGTTGCAAATTGGCAAATCATTTCAGGGAAAAGCTGGAGTGAATATAGAGCTTGCCTTGGTTTATTTCCCTTCTCTCAGGGCTCTTCAAGTCCTGCCTGCAATGTTTCTTTCCATTGCCTTTAAGCAGCCGTTTTATGTCTTTCATCTAGCCTTTATGGTTGCTTTTAGCAGGAGAATTAATACAAACTACTTCATCAAGGCTGTAAATAGAAATCTCCATAACATAGTTTACACAGTTCTTTTGTACAAGCATTATATAAATGTAATGATTAACCTAAAAGTGCTTCCTATTACTGCTGATAGCCCCATAAGAAGTCATCAGTTGTTTCATGTATCCCAGCCAGTCAGTTAAGGAAAAAATCACAGGGAAGATTAACAGAAATAAAAATTTCTTTTTCTCTACTTCCTCAACACTTTTTTTCTTAAATCACAGAACAAAATGCCTCTTCCCTTTTTTTCTTTTTTGTTTTATGTAGGACATTTTGTTACATTTTCTTATTGTTCATCCTAATTGAAAGCAGTCCTACAGTCAGATTTCCCATTTCTTCTCTATATCTCCTTTGGTTGATAAATAGCGATGTGTTTTTGTTTTTTGTTGTTGTTGTTTTTTAATTAGGAACGTAGGGTGGCAGCTCTCCAAGAACTTGTTCGACTTCTGAGACCTGGTGGGAAGGCACTCATTTACGTCTGGGCAATGGAACAAGAATATAATAAGCAGAAGTCCAAATATCTTAGAGGAAACAGAATTAGCCAAGGAAAGAAAGAAGAGATAAACAGTGATGCCTCAGTACAAGGTTTGCGTGTGGAGCAAATGCCTGACATGGGCAATCAAGACTCAGCATCTTCTGTTCCCTCCATTAATGACTTTCAGGAGAGAGGATGTGATTCAAGGAAAGTTACAAATTCCAAGCTCCCTATTCATACTAACAGGACTTCTTTTCATTCTCAAGATGTACTGGTTCCCTGGCACCTTAGGGGAAACCCTGATAAAGACAAACCTGTTGAACCGTTTGGTCCAGCAGGATCCCATGAGCCAAGTCCAGTGTTTCATCGTTACTACCATGTGTTCCGTGAGGGAGAATTGGAAGCTGCCTGCCAGACTTTGAGTAATGTCAGCATCCTGCAAAGCTACTATGATCAGGGAAACTGGTGTGTGATTCTTCAAAAGATCTGATTATTTACATGAACGTATCATATATAAAGAAGAAATGCTCAGCTTTTTTTTTTTTTTAAGAAAAGGAGACAAAATTAATTATCCTTGTAATTAAAGAGAAAACTTATGGGAAAGAACCAAAGGAGAACTCCTGAGAAAAATTTGGAAGTAGAGATTTGTTAGGAAACATTCAATCTGCTCCTGTCAACTGACCTCAGAGTGTTGGCTCCTCCTACATTCCTACTAGGGATGGTTTCTTTTTCTTTTTTTAAAAAATCTTCTTAGAGACAGAGTCTCACTATGTTGGCCAGTCTAGTCTCAAACTCCTGGCCTCAAGTGATCCTTAGGGATGGTTTCTAAAAGTGATTGAAGTAGCTTGTGCGATGTTTGTGATACTTGGATTAGAGTACTACATTTTGAAGATAACTTTTTGTTACAAAATATTATTAAATGTAATTATGCAGGTTTTTAGTGAAGTAATTATACAACAGTTTAATAAAGAAAATATCCTGGTAAATATAAAATTGTCTGAAGTTTTATCTATGACTGTTAGCTCTATAAAATCATAAATAACAACTCTGTTGCCATACCTGACGAGCACAGGGCTTGACATATAATGGGTGCTTGTAAAATTTTAGTCATGCACATAATACCCGTAAGTTAGTAGGAGCTTCATTCAATAAATACTTTCTGAACCACTACCATGTACCAGTTATTATTTTAAGTCCTGGGAGTGGAGCAGTGAACAAGAAAGAACAAAGCCCTTGCCCTCACATAGCTTAAATTCTATTAATAGAAGGGGAGACAGACAATAAGCAAATAAGCAAATGCATATTATGTGCCAGCTAGTGATAAATGCCATATCATTTATCACTAAAAAATAAAACAGAGGAGATTTTAGCTGGGAGCAAAAGATTATTTTTAAATGGCTGAAATAATTACTAGTCCTGACTGTAATTTATTACCAAGAATTAATTGATATTCCTAATTTGTTGAGGTGCTAGAGAACCTAAATATACTCCTTTAGCTCCTTTATTTAAATAGCAAAAGTTAGAATGCATTCAGTCAGACTCAACTCCAGATTTGTTCTTTTTGCTTAAGATTGCTTTGGCTATTTGGGCTCTGTTCTGATTTTAAACAAAGCATAGAATTAATTTTTCTAGATCTGTGAAGTATGATGTTGGTAATTTGATGGGAATTGCATTGAATTTATAAATCACTGGGGGCTGTTCCTCCAGTTTGGGGACTGCTGATTCCCAGTGGTGCAGGCAGGGGTTGGTCTCAGTGGCCCAGGGTCTGTGTAGGCAGACCAGAGCTGCTGGTCAGCCGAGGTTCTCCCCCCACACCTACGGCCCACTAAGGCGTTCGCCCCAGGATTCCCAAGTGGTGCCGTGGCGTCTGGGGCTCCTCCTCTGTTCAGCTCCCACGCCGGGTAGGAGGCATGCTCAGCCCCTAGTCAGGGCTCCAACCGGGGAGCGTCTCTTCCCTCCCCAGCCTGGTGGGGATGATGCTAAAATTACTGCTAGAAAGCTGGGTCCCAAGCAGACCTGGCTCTGTGCACCAGAGTGATCAGGATGGTGTCAGGTGCAGAAACCTCGGATTGGCGGGCACCAGATCTCTGCTGCACCGGCCCTCTGGTGGAATGTCTCTGCCCAGACTCTGAGCCGCTCTCGGATCATCCCAGAGTTCTGCAGTGGAAGAGAGAGACTTCTCACAGGTCGAGCTGTCAATAACTTCTGTTTCTTTCTTAAAAAGGAGTGTCCCCTTGGGTTGCCTCTATCCTGCTGCCTCCACCTCTTCCCAGCAATGTGAATTGTATTGGGACCCCCAGCTTAATCTCCGAGATGGTGGGTGATGCTTGTAAGAATAAGCCATGCCCTGTTTGATTGAGTTGGTAAATGGTGTAATGAGCTATACAGTTGTTCTCCCTGTCAGTGGCTGATGCTTGCAGGAAAGAGCCAACCGTGGAGATGGTTCTTTTGTGTCTGTGGTAAGCTCTAGTCTCTGAATAGGAGCACTTGAATGCCCCAGGCTTTGAGAGGGGGCCTGTAGCTCCCTGGGGATTGCTTGTTCTCCACCACAGCAGAGGTGGGTGGAAGAGCGAGGCTGGGTGTGATTAGATTCGGGGAGCCTGGAAGGCTTTGCAAAGCCTTGGCAGGGCTCCAAGCGAAAGCTGCTGGGAGGAGAGTCAAGGCGGGCTCTCCAAACGGGGACAGCTGCTTGTGAGGAAGGGGTGGCAATTCCAATTCCCCAACTGGCTATCGGAGGTGAGCTCCGCCCCTCCTGTGTTACCCCTGCTCTCTGGTGTCTGGTTGCAAACAGGTGCCTCAAAACACCGCACTTGCCTGCCACGGTGCTGTGGGCTGGGCTCTTCTCCACTGGAGAACCCACCCTAGTTTGACAGCTTGGTTTTCCTTTAGGGGGGCGAGGGGGACTGGGTGCTCCCCCAGATCACCGCATTTCAGACCCCCACAGTATTCTCCCATCAGTTCTGCCCACGTGGGCTCCCTTGCCTCCCGAGTCTAGCTCCCAAATCTCCCCCTGTGTCCCCTAGCAACCCACTCGAGCCCTGGGGCACTGGGTCTGGCCTGCACGTCTGACCCGCTGGCATGCGTCCCCGGGAAATGTCACCAGGCAGGGAAGGGAGCTCCCAGATCAGGCACTCTGGGTTCGCTTCAGGTCCTCAAGGAGAAAGGTGTGGGCGCCACTCTGTGGAAATCTCAGACTGGAGGACGCGCCAGCTGGGGAGAGGCGGCCACTTGCCAAGTTCTCGGCTCAAACTGTTCTTCCGGTTGCCGTGGGCAGGGGATGATGAGAGTCTGATTGGAAGAAAGCGGCTCTCTGGCCTCTTGGTCACTCTCCGTGGACGGGAACCCCACATGGAATGTCCAAGCTCTGGGATCAGGCAGGTTCTCTCCCATGGTTTTGTGGTTGCCTTGGTGCTTGGGCTCGTGGGGGTGGAAAAGCTTCGGAGTAACTTGGTAGCCTGCTGATCACCAACGGAGTGTGGGGAGAAGAAAGGGATCCCCCCTTACCCCTTCACTGGGCTCCCAGCCTCTCTGGGTTTGATCCTCGCCAGTATCTTTTTTTCCTTTTTCCTCTTCTTTCTCTGATTTGCAATTTTCCTCCATGAGGTCCCTGGAAGGCTCTGGTACTTATTACTCTGACCTACACCTGAGCTGTGTCCTTTCTCCCCAATCCTTTATCTGAAACCCTTCCTTCCCTCCAGGATGGTCCGGTAAGTGATGTCTCTAGTTAGCCATCTTGCCTCTCCCTCCGATTCAGTTTCTTGGAAATTTTAATAGTCTATAGAAATATGTATAAAGTGAGGGTATAGCAGACTTGTACAGTGCAACCAACCAACTTAACTTTATTGACATTTATAGAACATTTCAGCCAACAGCAGCAGAATACACATTCTTGTAAGTGCACAAGGAACATTTACTGAGAAAGACCATATTCTGGGTCATAAAACAAGACTCAAATTTAAAAGGATTCAAATCATACAAAATATGTTCTCTGACCACAATGGAATTAAATTAGAAATTAATAACAAAAAGGTCTCTGGAAACATCCTCAAATATTTTGAATCTACATAACCCATGGATTAAGGAATAACTCAAAAGAGAAATTAGAAAGCATTTTGAACAGGATGAGAATGAAAGCAGAACATATCAAAATGTTCAGGATGCTGCTTGTGCAGAAAGGAGTAACCATAGCAGGCCTGCAGCTGCTATCCTCAGACAGGCCTGCTAGCAAGGTTGGCCTTTGGCTGGCATCTGAGAACTTGGATTTCAAGAGAGCTCCCACCAACCTCACTGACCAGAGTGGTTCACTGTACCTAACCTGCTTGTGCAAACAGTGTGGTTTATGCTGAACACCTGCTTTCCTTCTGGAAATCTGGAATTTGGGTATGTTACCAGGCAGAGGGTGCTGACATGGCCAGTTCCCAATAAAAACTCTGAGTACTGAGTCTCTAACTAGCTTCTCTAATTGGCAACATTTTACACTTTTGTCATAACTTCTTACTGGGCTTATTAAGTTTGTCATGTATGACTCCACTGGGAGACGACTCTTGGAAGTTTGCGCCTTGTTCCTCCAGACATTGCCCTATGTCCCTTTGCTATCCTTTCATTGTAATAAATCATAGCCAGGAGAATGAATATATGCTGAGCCCTGTGGGTCCTCCTAGTGAATAACTGAACCCAGGAGTGGTCTTGCAGACTTCCAACACACTGCCCAGGTAGTACGTTGGGGGAAATTTATATTAATAGCACTGAATGCCTGTATTAGAAAAGGAAAGTTCCCAAATCCAAGCGCCTCAACTTCCTTCTAAAGGAACTAGAAAAAGAAAAGCAAATGAAATGTATAGTAAGCAAAGAAAGGAAACAAAGATAAGAACAGAAATCAATTAAACAGAAAACAGAAAAACAATAGAGAAAAATCACTGAAACCAAAAAGAAGCTCTTGAAGAAGACTAATGAAATGGATAAACTTCTAGCTACACTGAGTTGACCAGGGAGAGAATTTTACAATTTTTATAATTGTTAAATTCAATCAATAAAACATAATTAAGATAGATTCACATGTACCCACTTTTCAAAACTATCACTTTGTTGAAAAAGGTTTAACAATTTTTTTCAACTAACAATTTTTTTTCAAAAATTTTTACAGTAGGATTACTACAAATGACAACTCAATTTAAGTATATAAGTCTTCTATAATACACCTTATTAAGGAAAATAAGACACTGTTTATATATTAAAGAAATATGATTGTTTAAATATTTAAGAAATATGATCTTAGTTGGTCCCTAAATATAATTTTGAATATTGTGATTGAGATTTTGAGATTCTAGGTAAAGCAGGTAAGTCATGTTGACTGACCATAAGAATAAAAATTCTTAAACTGTGTTATTTATTCTTTTTTCTAATTTGAATATTTCTCTATTCCCTGACATTTTAAAAAGAAAATTAAGAGAAACACTTTCTTCACATCATTCCCCTCATTGCTTTTCTGCTTTGGAATAGCAACCTCAGCTGTCAGCTAAGAGTTTACTAAGCAGTAAGTCTGTCAGTCTTGCCAGGATATTAAAGCAACTTACTGAATGTTTTCCACTCACGAAAGTGGGCAGAGAACATGTTACTTCTCTCTACACTGCCCATTTCCAGTTGCTTCTTGTGCTGCCCAGCTACACCTGGACGTAGTTTGTCTTTCCTTGAAGCTGAAGAGGAATCTCTAAGATCAACTCTTGCCAGCTTTCTCCTGAAGAGTGTTCTTTAGTAGAAGTCTTGATTTTGCCTTAAAAGAATTGTCATAAGGGAAGAGAAAATATAAGATACAACTTCCAATTAACTTTTGTCAGTTACAACTCTATGATTCACAAGAATTATCATTCTTATAATTGAGTAATATTCCATTGTATACATATACCAAATTTTAATAATCCACTCATGAATTGGATTCAATTCAAGTGCCCACTCATGAATTGGGCACTTGGGTTGTTTCCACATCTTTGCAATAGTGAATTGTGCTGCCATAAACATTCGGGTGTAGATGTCTTTATTATAGAATGTCTTTTGCTCTTTTGGGTAGATGCCTAATAGTGCTATTGCTGGATCAAATGGTATTTCTATTTTTAGCTCTTTGAGGTCTCTCCAAATTCTTTTCCAGGCTTAATTATAAGAAACGACCATGATCTAGCGCCTCTTACATTTTCCTGGATAGAACTTGAGCCCATTATCCGAAGTGAAGTATCACAAGATCGGAAGAATGGGATCCACATGTACTCGTCATCAAATTGGCACTGACTGATCAACACTATGGTGCTCACACGGTAGTAATATTCTCCAGGGATTAGGGGGTTGGGGGGTTAAACTCACAACTAATGGACGCAGTGAGCATTGTAGAGGAGAAGGGCTTGCCTCTAATTCTCGCTTGGGCGAGGCAAAGACATAAAATGTAACCAAAATGTTTGTACCCTCATAATACCCTGAAATAAAAAAAAAAAAAGAATTATCATTCTTTAGTTAACGAGAGAAAGAGGCTCAAGTTTTAGTAGAGGCTGTCGAGAGACCATGATAAAGTGTGTCTCATCATTCTTCACTCCTCCCTCTCCTGTTTGTCAGATTTGAGTGAAAATATCTGGGGCTGAGAATAGGGATTATTTGATTAGAAATATATGCTCCCCACATGTGACTTTAAAACCTTATTTATAGTATGAAAGGTAATCTGTTCAAATCAGCACCAGATAGGATAAGACAAAAATCTAAGAAATAATGGTGGAGCTATGATGACCTGAATCATGTTTTTCATGCTTTAAGAAGTACATCTGAATCTTTGAAAATTCAGTCATATTTGTCAGAGTATGATGGCAACTGTGTACTTGCTTTACTTTTTTAGCATCTACCACTCTCATCTGGTGTACTTCTGACCTGAGGCAAATTGATCTAGTGCTTTTAGAAAGAATAAAGCATTTTGAAGTCAGACATGGATTTGAAACAATTCTACCTATGGGACTTTGGATAAATATGTATCTGTAAAGAGAGGATAGTAATACTTACCTCGCAAGTTTGTTAGGTGGATTATGTGAAATAGCATGTAAAATATCCAGCACTGCATTTGTTATGTAACAGATGGTCAGTAAATGCCAGCTTGCTTCTTCCTCATTGCTTCTTCCCCTGCCCTAATTGCATACCTGAGAGCAATCTGCTCTTTACCTTTTCTAATTGTAGTGCCTGTAGTCAATTTGACATTGACATTCATTAAGTTCATTCATACAATTCATTCAACATATATTTACTGATTGCCTACCATATGCCAGGCACTATTCTAAATATGGATACACAAGTGAACACACAAAAAGATCCTACTCCTATGGAGCTTACATTCTAATTGGAGGGAGTGGTATAAAAGCATGTGGAGGAATAGGCAATAAACAAAGGCATAATAAATAAGAAAATAATATATCATGTTGTAAGGTGATACATTTTTTTTTTCTACATCAGAAAAAGGAACAAAATGGCAAATGAGTTCCAATTTTTAAAAGGTGGTCAGAAGTTGGGGTGCTGTGCACCAGTAGTCCCAGCTACTTGGGAAGCTGAGGCAGGAGGATCCCTTGAGCTCAGGAGTTTGAGAACAGACTGGGCAACATAGCAAGACCCCATGTCTAGGGGAAATAAAAGGTGGTCAGGATGGTTCTTTGTGAGAAGATGACATTTGAGTGAAGACTTGAAGAAGGTAGAGGAGTTAATTATGTACTTATCTGGGGAAAGAACATTCCAGAAAGTGCAAAGACCTAAGGTGAAAGGCCTATGATGGAAAACCACAAGGAGGCCAGTGTGGATGGAGCGGAGTGAGTGAGAATAGTTGGAGATAAAGCAAGGAGTTATTTGGGAGGTGAGGAAGACCATGTAGGCCATGCCAAAAAGCCTTTGGTTTTTAGCTTTAGACGGTGAGCTATTTGAAGGGTTTTGAGTGGACAAGTGTCTGTCCCATTTTAAAGGGATCCTCTGGCTGCTATGTGGAGATTAGACAGAGGATGAGGGTGGCAGCAAGGGGGCCAGTGAGGAGGCTTTTGGCATAACCAGATGAGAGATGATAATTGGCTTGCAACAGTGTGGCAGTAGTGGAGGTTGTGAGAAAGAGTAGGCTTTTGAATATGAAATTAGAGAGTAGAACCATCAGGATTTCTGATGAGTTGGATATGGAGTGTGGGAGAATAGAAGGAGTCAATGATGTCCCCACACTCACGAGTGTGGAGCTTCTTTGCAGATCTTAGACTGTCCTGTGGGGCTGCCATCCTTTAGTTCAAATTCAATTTTGGTTTGTCCTTTTCTTCTCTGCCTTCAGGCATGGGTCTACTATGGTGCTGCCCTGAGCAAATGTTCTATTAATACAACTGCAAACAAACCCAGCAGTTACTCTGAGTTCAGCTATTCCATGCACTGCTGAGCAGCTAGACGAGCAGTGTATGAAAATAGAAATAAACAGAATGCAGTGCAATGATTGTGATCATAAATTCCTTTAGGGACCATTAGACCGAGACAAACAAACATATTCAGGGATTCCAAATCATTGTAAGGAATGGAAAGGCAAGTGATTCATGGCACTTTATTTTTAGTAAATCACGAAAAAGAAAATGCTTCCCCAGGAAGAGCCAGGCATGCATGAGCATAACCCTGAAAGGCCCTTTGCAGAAGCAAGAGGGAATAAATGGGGATGAGAAGAAGGAGTTTAAGAGCTTTATTCTGCATTACCTTCTGATGTGGCTCTATTTATAGGTCCCCCAAAAACCTAAAAAGTAAATGTGAAAGAAAAAAACTGCAAGATGTTCTATCAGAGTACAAAGTCTCATTGTCTTCACTTTTGCAAAAACAATTAGAGTTTGTTATTGATTAACAAGAAATGGTCAATAAGCATCTAATACAATTTTAAAAATTGTCCACTCTGGCTTTTGTCATTTCCAGCAAAGAAAATAGGGCATTTAAGGAAATAAAACCTTTACAATCTATTTTAAAGGATCAACATTAAGAGTTAAGAGAGCTCCGTCGAGTTCAGGAAGGCTTTCTTAACCTGTGGTCCGTGCATAAGTTTCAGAGGGTTTGTGAATGACCTGCAGTTATATACAAAACTTTGTGTGCAGGTGCATGTGTACATCTTCCTTGCTAGAGGGTCCATATTTTTGTCCACTTTCCATAGACAGTTAAAATCACAGACTGTAGAGTCCAGGAGTGAATTTCTTTTGCTGATACTCATGAGACTTTAAAGGCAGCCCCAAAGTCTAAGCTCCAGAGGCGCTTATGGGCTGCAATGTAAAGGCGCCCCTGGATTTGCGCAGCATACAAAGCTTCCAAACGTGTTGTCGACGTGCGTGCGTGCGTGTGTGTGTGTGTGTGTGTGTGTGTGGGTACAGAGGTGGTATCTCTGGATAATTGTTACCTAAATCAGTCCCTGACCCTGCCTTTTGAATTCTATGTGGAGGAGACTATAAGTGAGCAGGAAAAGAGTATGTGGTATATTCCTTAAAGGTTTATTTGTGATTAACCTTGGGCAGAGACAGGAAAGGTAAGGTAAGTGTTAATCAGGATACTGGGGATTTTCCTACAGAAAACAACTCCATTTTTTCCCTCTCATACAATAAACAAAAGAAACCATACTATTAAGTCTCCCTGCTAAATAGAGAGTAATTAATCCCCACACTTTCAGGCAGAACAGAGGAAACAATAAGCCAATAATTAAAAAAAATATTTCACAGGTTGTCACTGGTTACTTGACTGTATAGTCATAAGACTGGTAGGATAGTATTATCTCTGATCTATTGTACTATCACCGTGTTTAGGGGAATGGAGTACCGATTAATTCAGGCCTGGGCTTTGTGAACTTCTCTGCATCTAGCTCTATGGCCAGGGGAATGAGATACCTTGACTGGCTTCAGCCTGTCAGGCCCCTCCCATGTGTCTCTGGGTAGCATCTGTCTCACACAAACAATGGGATTGAGAATGGGGTGAAAGTTTCCCAAAAGAAATTTGGGCATACTAGCCAGAATGGCAACAGATGTTAGGCTGCAACAACAAGGATTTTACTATTGTTCTAAATTTCCTCTGAAAAGGATTCAAATGAACCTATACCATACTTGCTTGAAGCATTGGCACCATGGGGCTTTTTGGTAAAGCAGAAATGGTATAGCAGCATCTTCTGTCCAGGACCATTATGGGAGTAACAGCAATGTTTGCAAGGACAGGCAGAACAACAAGGGCTACTTTGGTTTCAAGTAGTAGCCAGAGAGACTTCAGTGCCATGCAGAACAATGGTGTAGGTTTGACAGTATGGTACCTCCAAGGAGATCTCAAATTTGCAAGGACACCCAAGCATCCTTGAAGAGCTCCATGGTCACTCTTCTTTGAGATGGAACTGGCTGCCAACAAACTGGATCCCTAAGTGTAATGGGGATAATTGGATCCCAGGGTGGCAGGGGCTAATTTGTGGCACTTAATCACCAAAGGCAAGTGGTTGTCATAGTGGATAGTGGAGTCAAAGCAGAAATCAGAATAGTCTGACTCCCACAGACCCATAATGTTGGCTAGTTGATTATGGTGTCCCTAGAAGAGAATTAGATGAGAATATACTAAATTTATACTTGATCTGTAGAAGCAGAAGAGTTCTAGGTCAAGTCTAACTTGAATCACCAAAACATAAGAGTCCCTCAATCAATTCCTAGATTAACGTGGTCCCTCAATCAATTCCTAGACCTCAGTTTACAGGCCCAGTACCCTTTAAGTTCAGGTGAGGTCCAGTCCTCTTGAGGAAGGACCCTGCTACACTGCCAGAAATTTATACTGTTAATCTTTCTCCAAGCCTTTCCCAAAGGGACCTATGACCTTTAACCAAAGTGACTGTGCATTGGAGAAAAGGAAATAACCAGATCTTTGGGGACTACTGGGCACCGGTGCTGAACTGACACAAAGTCTAGGAGACTCAAAATGTCACTGTGGCCTTTTGGGTAGAATAGGGGCTTATGGAGGTCAAGGGATCAATGGAGTTTTAGCTCATGTCCTTCTCACAGTGGATCCCATGGGTTTCCAAAACCATACTGTGGTTATCTCCCCAGTTCCAAAATGAATAATAGGAATAGACATACTCAGCAACTGGCAGAATCCTTGTGTTGGCTCCCTGACCTGTTGTGTGGGCTGTTCTTATAGAAAAGGCCAAGTGGAAGCCACTAGTCTGCCTTCCTAATGAAAACAGTAAGCCAAAAGCATACCACACTCCTAGGTGGATTGTAGAGATCAGCGCCACCTTTGAGGATACAGGAGTACATTTTCTTAAAAGGATGCAGGTGTGGTGATTCCCAGCACATCCCACTTCAACTCATATTTTTGGCTGATACTGAAAACAGATGGATCTTGGAGAATGACAGTGGATTTTTGTATATTTAACCAGGTGGTGATTCCAACTGCAGCTGCCATTTCAGATGTGGTTTAATTGCTTGAGCAACTTAACACATCCCCTGTTACCTGGTATGCAGCTAAATTAACTATCAAAATACATTTCCAACTCATTTTGCTTTTTCTTTAGATCACTCTAAATAAATACCGTTTTATTTGAGTAGTTCAAAATGTTCACTTAGTTCTTTTAGTAAAAAGGAACAAGGCAGGTTTTGGATTCTTGATCTGTACTTGAATACAAAGCGTAGCTCTTTAACGACACTAAAATTGTGATTTACTTAGCAACAATAGCTCCTCAAGGACTCACCAAAGGCACATCCACATATCTAGATATTCAAAGGTCTTCCCAGGCCTCTCCATCCCTCATTGAACACTCCCTTCCTTGAACTCCATGCCACATACAGTCTGTATCTCAAAATTTAGGGCTGTGAATTGATTCTGTCTGGTGCTGTTCACAATCACTTCACGTATCTTAGGTTTACAAGTCCTGCTGACTCCTACTCCCAAATATTTCATGTATTGATTTCTCCCTTACCTTTCTAATTTTCTGCACTGCTGCCAAATGAATTTTATAAAATCTGAAGGTTTCTCTCCCTAAATGAACTCGGTCAGTGACTTCTAATTCTTAGCAACGAAATCCAAAATCCTGTAAATAACCAAAAATGCACATAACACTTTATAGCTATCCTCTGCTATGTCTCCAATATCAATTCTCTCTGCTTCCCACCTCACATTCAGGGCTCCGTTCATCTCAAATTGTTTTCCCCTTCCCATGCATGCCGTACACATTCTCTGTATCATTTGCTGATTCTTGCATTTCCTGCTCCTGGCATGTCCTTTCCTGTTATTAATATTTTCCCCATACTCAAATCTTACCCACTATTTAAGACCCACAGGTGTTATCTCCTTCATAAAGCCTCTTCCATTCCTTGTAGGTGGAAATATTAATAATTTCTTTCTCTTCCTATTTCCAAAGAATTTTTTTAGAATGCTCTTCATTATATCTGTTTACCTTATTATATTCATTTGTGCATATGAATTGTTTTCTTTGTTTTAGAATGTAGGCTCCCTAAGAATAGGACCACTGTTAATACATAGTAGGGATCAATAGTTACATGTTGAAAGAATGTCATAATTAAATAGAGCTAAAATTTGGGGACATATTAATAAATTTGATATCTATTATAATTCTTGTATCAAGTTTAATCATCTCCCAAGAAGCTCACAGGTGTGTAAAACACATCATAATCTGGTATGAGAGAGGTATAATAACAGGACAAGAACTATCTTATGTCACCTGGATTTTAGAGTTGTCACTCCATTGCTTATATCATTCATTGGTTTGTTAAATATTCAGCAAATAATTACTGAATGCTCACTATGTGCCAGGCACTGTGCTGGTCCTGGGTCATACATTGGTGAATGAAACAAACCTGGCCCTTGCCTTCCTGAAGTTTAAAGTATTGTGAGAAGGACAAACAATAAACAAGTTAATATGCAAATATATTATTACAAGATCGGATAAGCACGCCAAAGAAATAAATTAGATGTTCTGATAGAAAATAAAAGATCCTGTAGAATGATGAGGCTACCAAAAAAGTAGATACATTTTTAATTTAAAAATTTTAATAAGTATTATATCACATGATTCAAACTTTTTAAAATACCAAAAGATGTTTATTGGCTTTACCACTGAGTAGCTTGTTACTGAAAACCTTTTCATTATTTTTCAATTTTTGAACCATGTAAGTGAGTTATCTATTCAGTATCTGTCACTTATACCCCCAGTTTCTAACATTTTGCTGTCTCCAACTGCGGTGGAAAATGGCTTGCAGTGATCCCTGTCCTCTGATATTCAGGCCCTTGTATAATCCCTTCCCTTTGGATGCAGCCTGGATATAGAGACTTGCTTCTGACAAATGCAGTAGAGCAACAGTGATGGGACGTCACTTCCATGATTAGATCACAAAAGACTGACTTCTATTCTGCTAGCTGACTCTATATTCCCTTCTTGGCTTTCACGCTTTGAAGATGCCAGCTGCCACGTGGGACAGACCATGTGGAAAGCAGCTGAGGACAGACTCTGGCCAACAATCAGTGAGGAACTGAAGCCTGCAGTCCGCCAACCCTTGAGGAACCGAACGCTGTCAGCAACCACTGAATGAGCTTGGAAGCAGAGTCTTCCCCAGTCAAGGCTTCAAATGAGACTGCAGATCTGGGGTTGAAACTGTGATGGCAGCCTTGTGAGGGACAGTGAAGCAGAGAACCCAGCTAAGCTGTGCCCAGATTCCTGACCTGCAGAAACTGAGATAATAAATGTATATTGTTTTAGGCTGCTAAGTGTTGGGGTAATTTGTTATGCAGAAATAGACAACTAATACACCAATCTTGAGCTATTACAAAAATATGTCTATATATCTATAAATTTGTATATACATCAAGAAATTTGTGTATGCATCATTAATATATCTGTTGGAAAAACTCAAATGTGTGGGATTGCTGGGTCAAAGGGAATGTGCATTTGTCCATTTGTTTACTATTTTCCTATTGCCTATCAAAGAATTTATACTGATTTACAATCCCACCAGCAATATATGAAAATACCTCCCCGTCTGAATTTGTTATTGAAATTTTGGATCTTTGCCAATTTGAAAGATGGAAAATCATACCTCATGGTATTTTCATTTGTATATCTCTTATGGGTGAGGTTGAGCATATTTTTATTTATAATTCCTTTTCTGTGAACTGTTTGCTCACATATTTTGATCATTTTTTTCTGTTAATCTGTTAATTTTTTCCTCTATTGGTTTTTAGGGGATTAGCATTTTGCGATATGAGTTGCAAATATTTTTTTCCAGCTTCTTATTTTGTTTGTACTTTGCTTATGGTATAGTTAGCCACATATGGGACTTTGATGTCCATCTTTAATGGTTCTGGATTTTGAATTAAATTTAGGTCTTCCCCCCGCAAGATATAATAATAAGGAATTGTCCTGTGTCTTCTCCCATACTCCTACCCCATACTTAAATGCCAATAATCATTTGGCTTTATATTTTATATTTAATTATTTAATCCATATGGAATTTATCTTAGTTCATAGTATAATGTAAAGATCAAATTTACTCAATTCTTCCAGAGGCTACTTAGTTGACCCAATATTGTTTGTTAAAAAGTCTAAATTTGTCTTACTGATTTAAGATGCCACATTTACCACACAGTGATCTTGGATATATTTCTGTGCTTTCCAATTTCTTTCATTATTTCTCTGTCTACTCACGTACCAGTTCCATAATGTTTTAACTGTTGAAGATTTATAATATTTGCCAAGCCTAGTCACACACACCCCCACTGCCTAATTGCTCTTGTTATTCAGTTTCCTGTATGTCTGTTTTGGTTTTGTTATGTGAACTTTTGAATCACCTTTTCTTTTTTTTTTTTTTTTGAATCACCTTTTCTAATTTAAAAACCCTGCTGATATTTTTATTGGGATTATAGTACTTATATATCAATTTAGGAAGCATTGATATTTTTATGATGTTGAGTCTTCTAATCCAAGAACATGGTATGTATTTTAACTAGCCACTTTTTGTGTATGTATGTATGTGCTTTTTAATCTTTTTTTAACCTTAACCCTAAACCTAACAATCTTTAATTAAAACACATACCGATTTTGTACCTTCCAACTGTAATTTCCTAGGAGTTCTTTTGATTTCCACATATCCTGTCACATCATATGCAAATAGGATAGTTTTAAATCCCCATTTACAATTTTTATGATTAACTTCTTTCTCTTGTCTATTTGTGTTAGCCAATACCTCTTGTACGATGTTAAAAAATAGTGAGCACATTGATTATTTTTGTGTTATTCCTGACTTGAGTGGAAATTATTGTTGTGATTTCCATGAAGCATGCTGCTGGCTTTGAGGCTGAAATGACTGAAATTTTATTGTAATGTCTAGTCTATTTCTACTTTATTGAGTTTTGTTTAAAGAAGAATCTTGTTAAATTTTAAAAAATACTATTTGAGCACCCAAGGATATGAATGTGATTATATTAGCTCATTATCTGTAATCTGATAAATTATATTAATAGGTGTGTTAATGTTGAATCATTTAAAGAGAATTTTTAGGTGAACGCCACCTGAAATTTTGTGTTTTTCTTTTAATGGGCTAATATTTTAATCAGGATTTTTGCACTGATAGTCACAAATGAGAATTGTCTGTAGTTTTATTTTATCTGTAGTGTTGGCCAGGTTTTGGTAACAAATTTATACTCTCTTCATAAAATAATTTGGAAGTTTTCTCTCCATCCACTCACTTTCCTCCATCCCACTCCTTGAGAGCTCTAAGATAGCTGGCATTAGAACGATCTGTTTCTTAAATGTGATCGGTAGAATTTTTTCAAGAAGCAATTTATACCAGTTTTTAAAAAAATTTATTTGGTCAGGTAGGGGTTAGGTCTTTGATAAATTCTCTATTCCTTCTCTGGAAATATAATTAGATTTTCTGTCTAATATATCTGGGGCCAGATACTATTGACTTGACTATTATCACTTTTTGCAGATTTTTATAATTATTTGCAGAGTTGAGCAAAGTGGTCTTCTATGGTTCTTTTTGTTTTTTTCCTGTGATTACTTTTTTAAAATCATTTTTATTTTGTATTTCTGTACTTTCTCCCATTATCACTTGATTCCATTAGTAGTTTGTCTAATTTTCCCCCCAATGAATTAGCTATTAAATTTATTTAATACTGTTTTTCTATTTTCTAACTCCATCTCTTCTTTTGCTTTCCTTTTTAAGCCAAATGCTTAATTCATTTTTCTTTTATATTGAAATGAATATTCCATTTTCCTTGAAGCTTTTCTTTAGGTTCTGAAAGTGGCATGTTTTCTTCATGATTGATTTTTAAAAATCTGGCAGCTGCCATTTGAGTTTTGTTTTTGATCAAAGAGTTACTTGCATAAAAGAGTTTGAAATTTTCCAGTTACAGTGGAAACTTCTATTTTCTGATTTTGTAATGAGTTTCTAATCTTACCGCATTTGTGATCAGAGAATGTTGTTTGTGCTGTTTTTACTTTTGATAATTTATTGAGGGTTGGACTGTGGCATAATATATTTTTAGTTTTTGTGAATGTCTGAGTATTTGAAAAGAAGGTGTTTATTTTGGGGGTAGAAATCTAGAGATCAAACCTGCCTTATTATCTTATTTGTGAACTCTCTTCCATTACTTTCCAAATTTGATTAAAGCCACCCCTAGCTTCTATACACCAAGATTACTAGGAAGTCCAGTATCATTAGACATGGCCTGTTTAAGAGTTGCCCTCTATATAAATCAGGATTCCAGCAAATAGCACAGATGACACATTCAAATTAGGCAATAGGGGAAAGATTAATGAAGGGACTATTCCCTTCACAAAAGTGTGGACAAAGCTAAGGGAAATCAGAAGCACCCCACAGCTAGTGACAGCAGGGATCCTTTATTCTCTCTAGATATGAAGCAATAGGGCCAGTGGGAAGAGGACAGTTATTGGAACCACGAGAGGGTAGTTGTAGGAGAAGGCTACTTGCCACAGCCTTTGATAAAAGAACACAGACAACTTAACCTGCAGCTCTGCAGGAATAAATACCACTACTTCCCTCTTTTGCTGCCCCCAGTCTCTGTCTGTGTCTCTCACCAGTTGAACCCAAGAGGAAAGCAGGAAGCAAAGGAGCCCAGCTGATGCAGTCCACAAAGGTCAGCTTCCCAGGGAACAGGGTAGTGTGAGAAAGGTGGAGTGGATTTACACACAACTAACTGATGACTCCACCCTTTTAGCCCTAAAAACCAAGAGTTTATTGGTTTCCTACTTCTCTTTCCAAGAAGCTAAAAGGCAAGGACACCAGCCTGGGAACAGCGAAAATACTTTTCAGAGAGAAACACAGCACAAGGTGATTTACCAATATCAATACCCTGTAGTTTTATGCGAGGTATTAATATTATTATTACTGACCAGATGCTTCTGACCTTCCTTAGAAAACAGAGAATTCTGAGGGGTGGGAAGAGAAAAGACAGAAGTTCTTTGGCTCTAAAGTCAAGTGGCTCTAAAGTCTGCTCTATTTTAAAATTCAGTTCAAACTAGACACAAGGGCTTGTCCAATGCAGTGTTCTGTCCTCTCTCTACATAATGCTACACAGGCGAGTGAAGTTCTCTTAAGAAAAGAAAAATCTATGTGCCTCCACTTATAGAACAATCTTCTTTATGTATGTATCCTGCTTGAGAAATGAATAGACCTGAACAGTCTTCTTGGACCATACAAAGTTCACCCATATAAGTCAGGATGTATTTGACCTACAGAAGAAAGTTGCCAAATGGCAAATGGCAGTTTCTATTCTGGGTGGCACTAAAATGCTATCTTCTTCAGGATGTCAAGGTGGTGAAACTATATCTGATTTAAAATGTCTCATGGAAACAGGTGGTCCTTTCTAATCTGGGCAGATATTTTTTTCCATGTGACTTACAACATTGCCTAGTCAACTGAACAAAATGTCAGCAAAGACTCTTCTGAGTAAAATTTGGTTTGAAAATGCTGAGCCAAATGAGTTTCTCCAAAATCCTTCTGTGATGAGAAAAGCTGTAAGTGACCACGATGCTTCCCAGAGGAGAAATACAAAGCAAGCACACCTGTCACAATGCAGAGGGAGGAGGTTTACACCGACCACTGAGCAGACATCTGGTCAGCCCAGCATTCATTCATCTGGAAAACTGGCAGATGTGGTTGTAAAGAAGCAACTTTCCCAATTACAGAGGAAGTGCACTTGGGCACAGGGCTGTGATCTGTATTGGCCAAACAATGTTTTTCCCACTATTAATTCTTAATTATTGTTGAATTATCATTTTACATGGGTAAAATGGCCCTTTGGAGGTTTTCCTGCAATCTCCATATGGTGTGTAATCACCTAGAGAAGCGTTTCTCAAAGTATGGCCCCTTATCACCTGCGTGAGAATTACCTGGAAGTGCCTGAGGCAAATCCAGGCGTCTAGGCTTGTCCAGTCAGAGTAAACTAGAATCTTTAAGACTGGCACCCAGGTACCCATGCATTTGGCAGGTTCCTTAGGTGATTTTATGTGCTCTAATGGTGGTGAAAGGGGTTTGTTTCTGTTTCTGTTTTAAATATTTCCAACAACAAGACTACTTGGGGTCAGGAGACCCAGGCTCAGTTTGCAACTTTGTCATTTACCAACTGTGTGAGCTTGGAAAAGAAACTCACATACACTCTCTAAGTCAGAGTTTCCTCCTCCATAACTTGAGAATGATAAAGCCTCCATTATGCATCAAATAAATATTAAAAGAGAGATTTATGGAAGAACTGTGAAAACTGTAAAGACCTAAATAAATGATAATTAATTGTTATAACAATACAAAATTAGGTACATGGAAAAAATTGTTATAGGAATTTTTAAAAAGGCTGTGATAACATTTGGTTAGGGTAATCAGAGAAGACTTCATGGAAGGGGTGGCATTTTGGCTGGACTTTGAAGAATGGTTAAGAATTTTAATAGGTATAAATGGTGAAGGAATTACAAAGAGGTGAAAGCAAAATCTGGCTTGACTTAGAGCAGTGTTTCTCTATGTTGCTGCAAATCAGGATGACCTGGGAGCCTTTCAAAAATACAGAGGTCTGTCACATGTATTGAAACATCATACTTTACCCTATAAATATGCATAATTACTGTGTCAAAAAATAATTACAAAAATATACAGAGGTCTGGGTCACACCCCATGCCAATTTAAAATAAAGCAGCAATTCAGAAAGCTTAAACTGGTAGTGGGATATAGAATGGATGGGAGTAGAAGGAGAGCAGGCAAAAAAGAGTGCAAGGAGACCGGTAAGGAGGCCAGCAGAGTAGTCCATGAATGATGTGAAAGAAAAACACATAAACCTCTCTTAAAAAAAAAATCAGAAAAATGAACTTCCTTAAGGAAGATGTATGGCTTCAAAGCACGGTAGTGCTTGACAACTAGATTGAAGGTTAAAGAAAGGTGTCACCATGAATGTATTATTGGTTCCTTTAAACTATAATAATTGATCTGTAACCTCCTAACTTAAAAAGAAAAGAAGATAATTCTTCTAATACTCAGAAATTTGATGGTTTACTGGGTTTTTTTCTTCCTTCCTTTCTTCCTTCTTTTCTTCCAACAGGTTAAAGATCTCTGGTGCTTTTTTTTAAGTGTATAATTCGATGGCTTTTAGTATATTTAAAAAAGTGGTATAACCATCACCATGCTCTAATTCCAGAATATTTCCATCACTCAAAAAAGAAAACCTATACTCAATAACAGTCACTCCCTCCCCGTACGTCCTGGCAATGATTAATCTACTTTCTGTCTCTAAGGATTTGCCTATTCTGGACATTTCATATAAATGGAATCATATAATGTGTTGCCTTCTGTGTCTCTCTTCTTTCATTTAGCACAATGCTTCCAAGGTTCATCTATGTTGTAGTGTGTATCTGAACTTCATTTCTTTTTATGGCTAAATAATTTCCACTGTATGGATGTACCACATTTTGTTTTTTCATTCCTCAGTCAATGAACATTTGGGTTGTTTTACCTTTTGGCTATTATTAATAATGCTGCTATAAACATTCATATACAGCTTTTCATTTGAACACATTTGCAATTATTTTGAGTTTATACCTAGGAATAGAATTGCTGGGTCATAAGATAAATTTATGTTTCACATTTTGAGGAATTGTCAAACCATTTTCCAATGATGTTACAACAATTTTCACTTAACTAGCTGTGTATGAAGTTTCCAATTTCTTCACATACCCTCCAACACTTATTGTTCTTCTTTTTGATTATAGCCATCCTAGTGGATGTGAAGTGGTATCTCTTCCTGGCTTGGATTTGCATTTTTCTGATGGCTAATGGTATTGAGCCTCTTTTCATGTGTTTATTGACCATTTGTTTATCCTCTTTGAAGAAATATCTACTTAGATCCTTTGCTTATATTTTAAAATTGGGTTGTCCTTTTAATTGTTGAGTTGTAAGAGTTCTTTATATATTCTGGATACAGAAACTGCTGAATAGACCAATTACGAGCAACAAAATTGGAGCAGCAATAAAAGAATCTTCCAACCAAAAAAAGTGCCAGACCAGATGGCTTCACAGCTGAATTTTATCAGACCTACAAAGAAGAATTGCTACCCATACTGCATAAATTATTTCATAACATTGAGAAGGAAAGAATCCTCCCAACTCATCCTCTGAAGCCAGTAGTATTACCTTGATACCAAAGCCAGGAAAGGACACAACAAAAAAAAATTACAGACCAATATCTCTCATGAATATAGATGCAAAAATCATCAATAAAATTCTAGCAAACCAAATTCAGCAGCACATCAAAAAAAATAATCCACCACGACCAAGTGGGCTTCATCCCAGGGATGCAAGGATAGTTCAACATACATAAATCCATAAATGTGATTCACCACTTAAACAGAAGCAAACCCAAGATCATATGATCATCTCAATAGATGTAGAAAAAGCATTTGACAAAATTCAGCATCCTTTTATGATAAAAACTCTTAACAAAATAGGCATAGATGGAATATACCTAAAAATTATAAAAGCCATATGTGATAAACCTACAGCCAATAACATACTGAATGGGTATGCATTCAGTTGAAAGCATTCCCACTCAAAACAAGGTTGGCCCCGTCACCACTTATATTCAACACAGTGCTGAAAGTCCTAACCAGAGCAATCAGGCAAGAGAAGAAAATAAAGGGTATCCAAATGGGGAAAGAGGAGGTCAAACTATTGCTCTTTGCTGATGATATGATCTTGTATCTAGAAAACCCCAAACAGGCCTGTGTGATGTCGCCTCCTAGAATCATAAGGCACAGTGCTCAGGGAAAGCAGATTCATATTAATAAAATTACAAGCACAGCATAACTATCAAAGTAAATCTGCTGCTTGGGAAAATGACTATGCTCTGAAGCATATGTGAGTGAGGATAATACTATATAGAAATATGTCATTACCTCCTTCCTTTACTGTGGAAAATTAAGAAATGAGTGGTACTTAAAACACAATGAACTTAATGTGTGAGAAAATAGAAATTCATAGTTTGTCATTCCCTGTCTTCCTTGCTTAGTGGACCAAAAATCTGCCAACTGTAAATTCAGCCAACCTAGGTCTCAGACCAGTGAAAGCCTCACCTGGAGAAACAATGGGAGTTTCAAACCCCTGGGACAGGTGGGATCAATTGTCTTGACACAAAGCCACACAGCAGACAAGTTTTTCTACTGAGTGGCGAGAACAACTCCATATCGCCTCTATGGAGAAACAACACTCTTAAGTCACCAAGATCAAGGACGTTAAACCAATTCTGTTCTGATTAGGGAAGGGTCAATATCCAAAGGGTCAGGCCAACAGGCATTGTTAATAACCTGGGAGGGATCAGAATCAGAAATGTATAGGTTGAAAGATCCATTCAAAATAGTGTGAGAGATAACAAAAGCAGGGGCCAGCCCCAGTAAAGAGAAAAGGGAGATCCCAGAGTCGTCCTCCAGCTGAACTGAGGCTCAGGACAGGTTCCATCCAGAATCCAGCCCCATTTTCCCTCAATGGAGGGAAAACCAGAAACTGGGAGGACTTATCAGGCACATGGACCACATGGAGGGAGCGGGGATGTGAAAGGAAAGTGTCCATTGAGCTAGATCTACCCCCAGGAACACCAGATGCTGGGTCAATGAGTAGTCACCTAATTCCCCAGTATATGAAGTACTCCCAGTATCTTGCTAGTTTAGGCTTTTTAAATATTGGGTGGAGCTGAACTTGCTGAGTGGCTGACCTCTAGTGTTGACAGAAGGAGAAGAAATATTTTCAAAGCAATTCTACAAAGATAATAGTAATAAAAGTGTTTATCATTGTGACATCTCTAGCTGTAAAAATCAATTACACTTAAAATTAAATTAAACACATGAACACTTAACTAATGTGGGCAAGATGAGGTGAAGGTGATTTTTGGACAACATGATCTCTAAATACAAACTAGCGACCTTGTCTAGGGCTCATCCAGAGAAACAGTGATCTGTTCCAGTTCTGGAAAAGCACTGGCATGAAGGACTTATGGGGGAAATGGTTTCTTAGTTTCTTTCCTACATAACTTGTAAAGACAAGTGCAATGAATCTAGTGAGTGTCCATGTCATAAAGAATAGAGGAAAAAAATGGATTAGTGTGGCATCAGATAATTGACAAGAAGGTAAGTCCTTAGCGAAGTCTGAAAATAATTGTTGCTGACATACACTGAACACTTAGAATTTTGAGGCAATGGTCTCACGTGTTTTAACTGATTTAATTTTCACAGAAGTTCTATGAGGTTTATACTACCACTATTCCCATTTTATAGGCAAGGAACCAGAGCGTGATAAACTGATGCAGCTAGTAAGTGGCAGAGTTAGAATTTAAATCAGGAAGTCTGGCTTTAGAACCTGTGCATTTAATGCCTCATTAATACCTTTCAAAGTATTACTCTAGTGGCTGGAAGACAGGGATTTTTAAATATGTGTTAAGGACTTCAGCACATTGTGAGAAAAGGCTCTTGGCCTTACCTTGAACTCTACCTTCACCTAAAGATAGACAGCCTTATGTTGAAAAGAATTAAGATTGGTTTCATAATAGTGGCTGTATGATTTACCATCCAAACTGGGACACTTTCAAAAGTAAAAAGGGGTGCTACTGACAACTCCATCTAGACAAGAGACATAAATTAGATTGTCCCAGGTAAACTGGGACATGTGATCATCTTATTTACAAGATATGTTTCAACCTCAAAGACATGGAGGCTACTGGTGATGCTGCACACACATTACATATTGGTAAACATATATTATAGTATATGGTTGTTTTTTCCAGACCATGTACCTGTGTTTTATGGCAATTTGAGGGATTTTCAAAAGTAATCTTGACTGAGCTTGAAATTTGTCTTACACATTGATGAGAGAATTTAACCTCTGCAAAATGTAACTTCACTATATAGATAAGTTAAGCATTTTCAAAAAAGTTCTCTTATCTAGTAGGTTAGCCAATTTGTGGAAAACTATTATTGAGAGATCTGTACCAACTGGTAACTTTTGACTTCCTGCAAGAATTAGCATGAATTCCAAATAGATGACATTTAGAGTGTTTTTAAACTGTAAGTAGATGAGCATAATTTCTTTAAATTCACCCATTCACTAAACTTGTTGAGCTCCTATGTGCCAGGCACTTTGCTAAAGGTACAGGGGGAAAGATACAAGTGAGCAAATAAACAGTGAAGATAATTGCAGGTAGAGATAAGTACTATAATGAAAATAAAACAGAGTGATGTGTTGGAGTAATGGGGGGGGTAGTGTCAAGGTAGGGAAATTGGATTGTGTGGTCAGGAAGGGCTCCCTCAAGGAAAGGGCATTTGATCTAAGACACAAATGTCAACAGGTTGTCAGTCATGTAAGAGTTCCCAAGTGCAAAGGCTGTTGGTGGGAATGGGAGTAGAAAGGGGACTGGAAATGGGAGCAGAAAGGGGACTGGGAATGAGAGTAGAAAGGGGGCTCATGTGACTGAGGCACAGTGGTTGATGGGGGGAGGAGGTCAGCTCAGAAAGGCAGTGATGGGACAGCAGCAGCGGACGCAGCTTCTATGCTCTGCTCATCGCTATGACTGGCCAGGATCGCAGATTTCAACAGCTTGTCATCCCTTGAGCCTTGGCTGTCTTCAGTGAGGAATGGGACTGAACAATGTCAGGATCTGAAAGGAATTAGGCCTCATTGGTCTGCATATATCTTTACATGCGGTGGTGGTGGTGATGGGGGGCGGCTGGGTAGAGCAGCCCCTGTGAGATCAATGCAGACACATGCAGCTCGTCCTCATAACCCAGGGCACGCCTGGCCATTCTGGCTCTAGCTGTAACAATATTGGCATGGTCTTGGCTCTACATTGCATCACGGGGTGGAGGACAGGGAAGGCAAGAGAAGAGGTGTCAAAATCTAGCTTTGGGTTTCCTGATGTGCCCATTTCTTGTGGCTTTTTTCAGTAGAAGAGCTCATGAGTGTTTCTTTCTCAACAATAAAATGAAATTTCAAAGTCCTTTCTGACTGATAAGACATGAAAGGTCACTGTGTAAACCATACCAGAGTATTTAGATGATATTTCACGACATGCTCTCTTGGATGCCTTTAGTACTGGGTGAGCAGGTGCAGCAGCCCCTCCAATCAATTCTGCCTTGGCTGGATTACCCTGGCCTGAGACACACCAGCTGTGCAGTGTACAGCCTCTTTAATAAAATGAATCAAAGCAGACAATCTCCAAGAGGCTGTCATTTCTTTTTGGTTGTAACCTACTCTGCGGTTTAAAAGATAGAGTTCAGAGTCTAGAGAAATATAAAGTTTATGGCTTCTTGCAAATTCCTACCCTAGACACATAAATCCAGCTACATACCAGACCTCTCCCATTGGATATGCATGTTCCAGATAACCCTGAGTTAGCCAGAGGCTAAAAGGAGAGGGAAATGGCTTAGCTCAATCTTTCTTTACCTACATATTTGGGTGAACTGAATGAAACACTCATAATGCTCAGTGTCTTGAGGCAGAGACCTATTTGCTGGGGATATAAAGATAACAAAGAAGGACATCTGTTGGCCTTTTGATGGGGGATAATCTCACAACTGGAGCATTTTTATTTAGGGTGATGGAAACTGCTCCTGCACCCAGGGTTGAGCAGCATTTAACTTCAACCTCTATAGACTTATCAAGAAAAAAGCCCAGGGATAGTCAGGTGTCAGAGTGTCATTCAAAGAAGCAGGATTCTTCCAAGTTGCTACATAAGGAGAAGGAATCATTCTAATTCACTCCTAGCTCATTTGTTAGATGTGGGGGCAGCCAATTAACCTGTCTCCCTGCTCTGAATGTGTCATTTATCTCATGCCTCTGTACATTTGGTGACTCTGTGCTCTTTGCCCAGAAGGTACTGTCTCCTCTTCCCCCATCTCTTTTTCCTGCTAACTCTTACAGGTTTTTAAGAATTCAGTTTAGGATTACCACCCATGGGAAGTCTTTTCAGAAGTCTCAACCCTGACGTAAGAGTATCCCTCACTTCCATCCCACCATCTGCAGTCCTAATCACCAAAAGGATTCCTCTGCCAGAGCCATCACATGCCTTGAAATTCATTCAACAAATATGGATTTACAATAGGCATTATTTTAGGATTGAAACAAACATAGGCCAAAATTTCTGCTCTAATAGAATTTATTTTTGGTGGATGATAAACAGGCTACAAATGAATTTGAATAAATTCTTGTAACAGGATACTATGCAGCTATAAAAAGGAATTAGGATGACTCACACACACACACACATATATATATCTATCTTGATATGAAGTGATCTCAGGATGTGTTATTTGTCTAGTAGAATTCTAGATTTGGTCAATTGCTTCCTTGTAGTGTCACTCAACCTTTTTCTCTAGCTCCCATGTTTCCAGTAAACTAGTTAGATCCAGAGGCTAGGTTGAATTCATGAGTTTTTGTTTTCATTTTGCAAAAATACCTTGTCAACATGCTATGTACTTCCTATTGTATCACACCTATTGTATCATACCAGGCATTATGCAGGTACATAATGCCTGGTATGCTTCCTTTTGTGCTTATAATTTTAAAAAGAAACCAAAGAAGGACAACCAACTAACAAAAATGATTACCTATAGGGCCGTGAGGAACAGGCATAGAAACAAGACTTCTCTAAGTGTATCTAGTTGAAACTGTATAAATATTTACATAATTTAAAAAGAAGCTGGGCACAGTAGTGCATGCCTGTAGTCCCAGTTACTCAGAATGCTGAGGCGGGAGGAGCACTTGAGCCCAGGAGCTGGAATCTAGCCGAGGTAACATAGAGAGCCCTTGTCCCTAAAAAAATAAACAAATAAATAAAAGAGTATCCCAGGCTGTGGGAACAGCATATGCCAATGACCTGAGGTAGGCACATACTTGGTCTGTTCAAGGAAGAGTAAGGAGGTCAGTAAGTAATTTCTGCTTTACTTGTTTGTCTTCCTTGCTAGACTCTAGGCTTTTGAAGACAGGGCCAATGGCTTCAGCTTTTATATAGTGTCTGACGAATATTCTATGTCTGATACACGTTTGCTGAATAAATGAGTAAACAGTTGTTTTAATCCAGTCATTCAACGCCCTGGACAAGAGGGACAAAAAAGAAGAGTAAGACACTCTTGGAATTGCATTGCCATAAAGCCACCAGTCCACAATTCTCCTTGTCAATCTTCTCTGATGAATTAGAAGATTGGAAAGTCTCTAAAACAAGATAACTGAGGCAAAATAACAATATAACCACACTATTAAATATCTTCAATGTACATGGAAATGCACGAACTATACTTCTCCTTGGAAAATAACACTTCAGCGCCACTTTTCTTTCCATACCTACATTTTACTATTGAAAACCTGTTAGAGGCAACAATTCAATAAAAACACAAAAACTTACCATGTAAGATAAAAATAAAATTTTAAAATTAAGTAAAATTAAAATCATAAACAATAAATAATAAAAATTAATGATTTTAAATAAGTAAATCATTAAAAGTTGCACATACATAATCATTTAAATATATAAATGAATTTATTTCCTATGTGAGAATAAAATAAAGATCTCTGTCCACATAGAGGTATATGCTGTACATCATCCCCACGTGTCTGCCTATATCAAGCCATTTTATTGACAAGCAAGAAATGTCTCATTAAAAAATTAGAAGAAGAGGTGAAGGAAGTAGTGTAACAGAGCAAATGGCCTGGAAAAAAAGCAAAAATGTTTTGACTCTTTAAAACTTCCCCCACTCCTTTTGGAGAACTAAAACCTGCATCCCTGCTTCAGGCCAGTGGTAGGGAGGGGCAAGGGAGTGTCCTTTGTTCTTTGTGCTACAGGACTTCCAGGTGGACAGAGGTCCCTGAGATTGTCTTGGAGATGGAATGATCAGAATCATCAACTGTAGTTGAAAAACAATAGCCCTGAAGCTGAAAACCATCCCTTTAAAATCTCGGAAGCTCTGTATTTCTGCTTATGATTAGGAATTGGTACTTTAAGATGGGAGTCTGTCATTTTCCTCATGTGATGGCAAATTAATAAATTTCTCTTTCCTTTTCCTCAACCATTTGTCCTCGTTCTTCTGTTGTGGCCTCAGGGACAAGTGCCGAGCTTTTAATAACAGTGACGCTCAAGATCACTGCTGTTCTTTCATTTTATCTCTGTCTGAGTTGAGGCACCCAACTCAATGTATAAAATATGTGTGGAACAAAGGAAAGGGAACATTTTGTTGGCCTCTGATGGGTTGGAGATGCATATTTGTGACTAGTTAAAGAAAAGCGAGTGTTTTCCATTCCTGAGCTCCTTTCAATTAGGATGATGGTCTCTAGTTCCATCCAAGTTGCTGCAAATGAAATTATTTCATTCCTTTTTATGGCTGAGTAATACACACACACACACACACACACACACACACATGCACACCCCACACACATTTCCTTCATCTACTCGTGGATTGCTGGGCACTTAGGCTGATTCCACATTTTTGCAATTGTGAATTGTTCTGTGATAAACATTTGAGTGCAGGTGTCTTTTTGATACAATGACTTCTTTTCCTTTGGGTACATACTCAACAGTGTTATTGCTGGGTTGAATGGTAGGTCTACATTTATTTATTTGAGGAATCTTCATACTGTTTTCTATAGAGGTTGTACTAATTTGCAGTCCCACCACAGTGTATAAGTGTTCTTTTCTCTCTGCATCCATGCCAGCATCTACGTTTTTTGACTTTTTAATACTGGCCATTCTGATTGGGTTAAGGTGGTATCTCATTGTAGTTTTAATTTCCATTTTCCTGACAATTAGTGATGAACACTTTTTCATATTTGTTGGCCATCTGTCTACTTTCTTTCAAAAAACTTCTCCTGTCTTTTGCCCACTTTTTGATGTGGTTGTTTTTTTCTTTCTGATTTGTTTGAGTTCTTTGTAGATTATAGATATTAGTCCTTTGTCAGATGTATACTTTGCAAACATTTTCTCCCATTCTGTAAGCTATCTATTCATTCTGATTATTTCCTATGCTGTACAGTAGATTTTTAATCTACAAGCTCTAAATCTAACTACCAGTTTATAGGAAATAGGGGATAAGGAAATGTTAAAATAAAAAAACAAGATGCAACAAGCTAAACTCAGAATGTGAGATATCTAAAAATAAAAGGGACCCAGTTTCTTCAATATATAAACGGGAGATCACGGGGAAATTTTTATAGATCAAAAGAGACTTAGATCTTTGTTTTTCTCTTCCAGTCATTTAGTGGACTGGAAGTCCACAAAGTCATTTAGTGGACTGAGCAAGGTATGCATCCAGGTGGGTGAGTTGGGAGAGTGGCTCTGAGCACAATTGGGGTGTGAAGCGTGCCTATGTGGTGTGAGTGGCACCTGGAACTTCAATATCAGAGACCAGGCAGAGTGAGAAGTGTACCTGTACGGGATGGTAGTCCTGTTTAGGGTGTCAGATCCTGGATGGGGTAACCTAGGACAGGTTGTTAAGACCTCAGTGGGCTAAGGAGGGCATCTGTCAAGGGAAGGAGTGCTGATGGCAATAGAAAATTGTTTACATATTGGATAATTGATCAAATAAGTTAATATACTAAGGATAATGAGAATTAGGTTTATACATGTTGGAGTATGGATTTACAAATATGGAAATAAAAAAACTAGAATGAACCCTGTGGTATTGAGTTAGAATTGGAGGTGTCTGTATGAACTCATGGTTTTCAGTACATGGAGGTAGATACAGAAATAGTTATATATATCTATAACTTTATCTAGATCTACGTACCTGTCTCCCTAGCTCTGCCCATTGAGAGGAGCTTGAGCAGCAATATCCTGATATTAATAAGCATACCTAGTGCCCAGATCTTGGCCTTGACAATTGTGAACTTTACCTGAACTTTATGCTCCTGGAAAATGACCATCAAGAAATCTCCCTATCCTTTTGTGTTCTGGGAAAATGTCATGCTGCCTGCTCATCACCTTCTCTCAAACTCAGATCTTTCTAGGCCTTGTTTACTACACCCTATAAAAGATAAGCTCTTTCTTCCCAACCTTTGAGGCCCTTATAAATCTTAGTTTCAGAATGTTCTCCCTATTGTAATAGTCCCCCTCCCCATATTGCAATAGTCTTTTTGAATAAAGTCTTTCTTTTACCTAAGTCCAGATTTGCTTTTTATTTGACAACTTCTAAATACCATTTTAAACTAAAAGAAACCCAGTATTCTTGGAAAAATGCTGATTCCAGGACTTATGTAGAGAAAGTATTATACAAGATGAACATCGATTATCTTCTTGTACCAGAAAGGAAATGCTCAAAGAATATGGGTACATGTCTAAAGGACACAGAAAACAGCTTGAAGAGGCTCTCACTGGCCTAACTTGGGACAATTTGAGCATCAGAAGAAATACTGATAATAACTTAATAGTATCCCACTGAACAAAAACAGGAATCCACTGAGAAATCATAAGTCCATGTGATATAAATGAACAATTCAAATATTTGATACTGACATTAAAAAACTTAAAAATTTGATATAGAATTTACATAGTTTCAAAAACCACTTCATGAAATACTTATTAATTACAAAAAGAACAGGGGTACTTTACAGCAAAAAAGCTTGGCAGACATCACTTTATTTAAATGACCAGAATTAACATCACCCGTACTGGAACAAATGGAAATCATGTGCTACCCAATAGGATGCTATAAGACAGCTCCACTTCTGTGGAGTTCTGCTCAAAATGCCTAACTTGAAGCTAATCACAAAGAAACCTGAAACTCAAGTTGAGTGGCATTACATAACGTAACCGTCCTGGAATCTTAGTAACTCTTGTAATTAGTTGTGGCCATGTAACCTACTTCTGGCTCATAAGATTTACAGGGAAAAAATTGGACTAGGCTTTAGGAAAAGCCATCATTTTTCTAATAGAAAATGGGGTCAGCTTAGCTGGCATACACCTTTTACCCTTTGTTCTTTCCCTTTATGCTTGTGTCTAATAGATGCCATGAACAGACATAGAAGAATGTGATACCTTGCTTGTGACTATGAAGACTAAAGACTGCAACAAAGCAGAAAAGGAGAAACAACCTGGTTCCTTCAGCAACTACACCAGTCCTGGACCAGCTACCTTTAGCCTCCTTAATACATCACCTCTTATTTGATTAAACCATGTGATTGGATTTTTATTAGGCGAGGCCAAATGAAAACCTAGCCAAAACAACCTCTTTCTTTCCTTCTATTTCAACATGCCTAGTTCTCCTCTCTGACCCCAACATTTTTTTGTTGGTAATTTTATTTGTATTGCACTGTATTTACAAATTAATTTAAGGAAAGTTGACTGTTTATGATGTTGAGTCTTCTTTAAGGACACTGAATACTTTTCCATTTGTTCTAGTCTTCTTTTGAGCCTTATGTAAGATTTTTTAAATATTTTTTCATATAACTTTATACATTGCTATAGACTGAATGCTTGTGTTCCGCCCAAATTCTTCTGTTGAAAACTATTCCCCAATGTGAAGGTATGTGGAGGTAGGGCCTTTGGAAGGTGATTCGGTCATGAGGGCAGCATCTTCCTGAATGGGATTAGTGCCCCTATAAAAGAGGACCTAGAGAGATCCCTCACCCCTTCTGCCACATGGAACAGAGCAAAAGACTTGCCATCTATGCACCAGGACCTACCCTCACCAGACACCTGCCCACATTTTGATCTTGGACTTCCTAGTGTTCAGAACTGTGAGAAATAAATGTTTGTTGTTTATAAGCCATCCAGTCTATGATAGTTTTGTTATAGCTTCCTGAATGGATTAAAACACAGGTTTCTGCTATAATTACGATTTATATTTTTTTTGTCCTGTAATAGATGCAAAGGGGGGAATGGATGTTTTTCTGAATCCTAAGAGTATCTGAAAAGACTTTAGTGTTAGTTAATTATGACAAAATCAGTCAAGGTAATCAGTTGGTTAAAGATTACAAGGTTAATTAGTAAATTAAAATGAAATTTTCTATAACAAAAATACAATGAGTACATTCTATTGTATAGCAAACAAGTAAACATGTGTTCAAGATTAAGACTTTTATAGAATGATAGTTAAAGTAGAAACTGCTGGGAAAGCTTCTTGCAAACACACATTCAATTTTATGAAAGCTGAAAAGAAAGAAAATTTACCTCAACCTGGCTTACATTAATTATTTTTAGTGTCTTTAAAATATCTAGTTTATAATTATTCTTCAGACTTCTTCTTTACCTTTACGATTATAAATGTTAAGTTTAGTGTTTTATATTCTCAAAACACTTGATTCTCAAAATACTTTAGAATGTCTTATTCTTCATGGCACTTAAAGTTTTATGTTTGGGAGATACATACATAAAAGAGAACAAAGAAATCCCCACCCAAATAAATAGGTAATTGCCTATTGCAATAAAAAATGTTTGGATGTATAAGTATGGGCAAATAATATGAGGTTAGAGAAAAAACAATGTAAAATTCTAACAAAATAAGCACGGCTAAATCATGAAGTACAATGCAAAATTCACATGACTATTTCATATATTAAAAAAAAAAATCCACTGAAGTGAAACACTTAATCTTCAATGCAACTTTGACCTTCTGACCAGCTTCAGCCTATTCCTCCAGTACAGGGAAGCGATTCTCTGGTAAGAAAGGAAACTTTGGCGCAAAACTTTAACACGTATGGACTTAACTTCTAGGAGCTTCTGACTTGGGTTAAATTTGTTATAAAGTTGTTAGTATAGTGCAAACCGAATAACATTATGTAAATTGATATCACTTCCATTCACAGTGAACTCATTACACGAAACAATAAATCTTCCACCGGTCTCCAACTCTCGCCGAAAACCTGGAGCTGGAGTAACCACAGAAACCTTACGCAACACTGAGGTCTGCGCATGCTCTGTTGGTAGCGCAAAGCCCCTCCTCTCCCTGGTCGGAAGTCCGGGTTTGTTTATTAAATTACGACTGTCGTAAACTAAGATTGCAGGACGGCTTCCTAGCTTTACGGTGACAACAACTATGGCGGCTGCCAGTGGTCGATTTGAAAGTGCGAAGAGTATTGAAGAGCGTAAAGAACAGACCCGGATTGCCAGGGCCGAGGTGTTGCGCCAGGTATCTCCGTTTTGTGGCTTTTGTAGTTTTTTGGCGTTGTGGAAGTTGAGGGTTCCTGGAAGCTAGCTTACCCACCCCTTCCCCTGCCACTGTATCTCACTTTATTTGGGTGAAGTCTCCCTTTGCAATGCCGATAAATTCTTGTGTATCTCTCGTCTTCTAGATGCTCTGGCAGGTTCCAGTTGCTCATTCTCTTTTCTGGGATATCCCTTTCTTTTTCTGCAAGTCTCCTTTTTAAATCATCTAGTCTTTGCATTTCTGTCACCCGGACTGCGCACTTTTTTAGGTACCCTGCCACTTTTAAGGACTCTGCCTGCGTGTTTCACAGTCTCAGTCATTGCTTCTGCTGTATCTGAAATGAAATTTTACTTTTTCAGAAGCACATGTCAGTTGCATTTGAGTAGACTCAGCTTGACTTTTTATTCTCTTGTCTTATTATTAGTATCAATTACAGACTTACTGTAAGCCGGTCCTGATCCAAACAAGAGTTAACACAAGAGACCCAGGAAATTTATCCTCTCACCAAAGGTTGAGAAACATTGTATTTCTCACTAAGCTTGAGATGCATAGAGGTAACATATAAAGAGTAGAGGAAGTAAACTGTATTGAATTATCCGACAAGCTATTCAAGATGTAAGAAGTATGGCAATGAAAGGGAAAAGTTGTAGTTTGGAGAGCAACATAGGACACAGTGAGGGTTTTTGTTTTGTTTGTTTTAAAATGGAAGAGTTTTAAACGAGTTTAAATGCCGTTGAGAAGGAGCCAGTAGCGAAGAAGTGGGGGAGACTGGAAGGAGAAGTGATAATGACTACAGTCAGATTTTAAAGGGGAAGAGTGGGCTATTAGTCTTGGATAGGTGAAAGGTTGGTATTGTTCCCTGATTTCAACATAGATAATATATATGTATAATAAATATTCATCCTTGTCTCTTTGGTGTTTCAAGCAGTTTTTGTAAGTAGAGTTGGTAAGCTGTGATAAATGTTATAGTAGAGATATGCACAGAGTTTGAGAAGGACCAAACCCAGCTTTGGAGTTTAGGAGGAAGAATGAGAGGTCAGGAACAACTTCCTAAGAAAAACTTACTTTATTTGACTATTGTTAAAGGATGAATAAAAATTAGTAATTTGATAATTTCTTTTTAGAAAGATGATTCTTCCTGAAGTATTTTCGGGGGCTGGGTATTGGGGTACAGGCTTTGCATATTGATTGCATGGAGGTCAGTCCCCTAACTTGTGAAAGTCTAAGGCAGTAGCCACGGGGATGGTGAAGGGAAAAGGGGTTCCAAATCATATTCGAGGTTGGGAGCGGAGGGCTTGGAATAGGTCCTAGGATTCTGTCCCTGATTGGTGGCTTAATTCACTGGAGATTAATAATGTGATTGGTAATGTGGAAGAAGAGGTTTTATTTTTAAATCTTTTCAATACTGGTAGAAGCAAGTTCCTGGCAAGGAATAGTCCGTTCGTTAAGGAGTAGATGCCTTTATGTAAAAGTGGGGTAGGTTTTTGTTTTCTATTTTTTTTGTGTGAAAAACATTTGCATCAATTGCCAGTTTTTTTTTTTTTTTTTTTTTTGTCGTTGTTGTTGTAGGCTAAAGCCAATTTTGAAAAAGAAGAAAGACGTAAAGAACTTAAGCGACTTCGGGGTGAGGATACATGGATGCTACCTGATGTGAATGAGCGAATTGAACAATTCTCACAGGTGAATACTAACAGATTTACTTGATGTAAACATATCTGTCTTTTTTTGCACTTATTCAAGTTATTATAATATTGGAAGAACAACTTTATGGACTATTTTCCTGAGTTACAGAATGAATATCACATAGTTGGCATTACTGACTAGTTCTATCTCTTTGGCAGAAGTGATATATTGTAATATTTTGGACATTGTGACATTGGAACGATTTTGTTACTTGAGCTGGTAGAAGACTTAGCTTTACATTTCTGGCTCACTTGTAGCAAGCTTATGGGTTTAAAAAATTATGCTTTTTAAGCTTTTTGTCTTTGATTTTTTTTTTTTAAGTCTGAAGCCTGTTTTCCTACAATTTTTTTAAAATTTATTTTTAATTGACAAATAATAATTGTGTTTATTTATAGGATACAATGTGATGTTTTGATCTATGTACATATTGTTATGAGATTCAGTCAAGCTAATTAACATTATCACCTCACCAACTTATCTTTTTTTGTGATGAGAACATTAAAAATCTATTCTTTCAGCAATTTTGGAATATACAGTACATTATTATTAAATGTGGTCACCATGCAATGGATCACTAAAACTTATTTCTCTAGTGTAACTGAAGCTTTGTACTCTTTGATCTATAACTTCCCTTTCCCCATCCCTCCTCCTCCCTACAGTCTCTTCCTACAGTTTAAATTCATATTGTTATATTTTTTATGGCCTAATAATCTTGTATGAAGATTTTTGGGGGGACCATAGAGGGATATTTTGTGTGTGTGTATATGTATGTAAATGTATACATGTTTGTGAATATGTAAGTGTTTATTTGATGATATCTGTCATGAATCTACAAATAATTTTTTTCTAATATTTTTCTGGTAAGAAGTATCAGCTATATGATTTATTAGTAGTACATATAGAAGGCATGTTAAGATTTCCTGGAAGATTTTATTTATTTAGTCATATTCTTTGTCTCAAGTTTTTTAGAATGTGAATTTTTTTCCTTCAAAATGCTTCCTTCTGAAGTAAGGTAAAGCTGAATTCCTTTCTTGCCTATTCAAAATGATTATAGGAACATTCTGTGAAGAAAAAGAAGAAAAAAGATAAGCATTCAAAAAAAGCAAAGAAAGAGAAGAAAAAAAAGAGCAAGAAACAAAAATATGAAAACAACGAGTCAGCTGATAGTTCATCAGTAAGTACTAAAATTAATAAGAGCAACTATTTGAGAAATTTTTATTTGAAAGAATAATATATGGGAACTTAAAATGTATGAGAACTCAAGATATTACTAGTTATGATATGAAAATATCTGCGAGACATCTACTTGGAGATGTATAGGAAATATTGGAAATGTGGATCTTGGGTTTCAGAGAACGTTTAAGAAGACGGGGATACGATTTGGGAATCATTGCTAGTTAGAGCCATTAAATGGATGAAATGTCTAGGGAAACTGAAAAGAGGGATGAATACTCACACTGAAGAATCATATAGGAAGTAAAGGATGCTAAATAAAAGTAAAAAATTAGGAGAAGTGGGTAAGACCAGTGTTGTAAAAATAGGGGAAAAGAGTTTTAAGACATTTGAGAGTCTGTCACCCCTGTTTGTTTTTTTTTGTAGAAATTAACATTTAAGTCTTTAAAACTGGATGTGTTTTGTATACTTACCTTTGGGGTCAAAAGGAAGAGAGTATTGGGTTGGCTGTGTCTTTAGTCAGTTCTGGGCTGAGGAGGATTCACAGAAAAAAGATCAAATCCTTCAGACTTATTTTGAGGAAGAAAGAGGTTATGCATAGAAAGTGATGAGCTAGAGATATTTAGGGATAATTGTTCTCCCATGTATGAACTTCATAGGGTTATCCTTTCAGTTGAATCACCATAGTCAGAAGTCTGGTCCACCTGTTGTTTCAGAAATTAAATTTTTGGCAGTAAACTATCAAAGATAAACACAGCTGGATATTAGTTAAAGTGGTGAAAACAGATTTATTCAGTATCTACTGACAGTAGGGGAAATTGCTGAGCTCCATCCTAATTTGTGCAGAGATGATTTGGGCATTTTAAAGGGAAGAATGAGGGAGGGGAGAGAGTGAGGGCTCAATAGAGTGAAAAAAGTGAAAAATTACAAAGGGTTGGTCACTGTAAATTGGATTAGGCCAGCTGTGTTTGCCAGCTGGCAATTATTGCAGTTAGGATTCTATCCTCCCACAGAGACTGGCAGACAGAGGCCCTATATTTCCTGATGATTACATTTCAGAGGAATGGCTCTCAGGTACTTGAGAGAGATACTTCTGAGTGGTAAGATATACCACATTCACAACTGTAAGCTCTTTTTAGTATTAATAAATGCCCTCAAAAAGAGAAATCGAGGGTCTATCATTAGGTGTTGGCTAAAACAAATAGTAAATTTTCCTGCAGTGTTGAGCTTTCTCAGGCAGGCATTTGCTAGGACCATCTATTCTAGGGACATAATCTTCTGCAACTAGAAGCCATGCTACAGTTTGGTTAAATCTCTTAGTATAGGAGTTTGGATGAAGTTATGTGTCAAAAATTCTGTAGTTCTCAATACCCTACAATGGTAATTGACCTTGAAAGCCTATCTTATGTGAGAATACAGTATATTAATTCATAGTGAGAAATACAACAGGATAGTCTTGTAGACTAGCCAGCACATTTTGTAATGGTAGAAATACTTAAATTACATAGAAGAAATTTTTTTGAATGTAACTCAAAGCAAAGAGAGTTAGAAAATCTTCACAGAGACACTAATTTTACAATTGTGAGTTTGGATTATTGACTGCATTGAGAATCTAATAAAAGTAAATGATACTGTCTCCAAAAAAACATGTATGTACAAGGTTGTTTTTTTCAGTGGGATTTATAAAACTCGTTGGAGTTTATGCAAAGATCACAGACTAAGAGCCCCCAGATCTGCCAGGCTGTTTCAACATCTATGTCATTTGATAAAGGGCACTTTCTTCGCCTTATTAGAGACACATTGTCCTGTTTTTCTCTTTGTTCCTTCCTGGAAATAAATGTGTATATATTTATATTTTTGCAACATACAGTATGTACACTTATGCATAAGTTGTATAACATATACAAGTGCTGTCTGGAAAATATCCAGCCATTGTATTGATGTATCCGTTGTATCCTTGGCTGGATACTTTCTGGACAGCCCTCCTATACCGTAGAGTCATTGGAATGGATGCTGTGTGGCCACACCACATTGAAATGAAATGAATGAAAGAGAAGTTTGTATTGGTAGTAAAGGGAAGGAAAGACAGAGGTTTATCAATTGTATTAGACTTTTCAAAAGAATTACCTTCTAGTTTCATTGTTTTTTCCTCTGTGTATTTTCTATTTTATTGACTTAAACTATATTTGCTATTTCATTCCTAGTACTTATTTTGGGTTTAATTTGCTCTTCTTTTTCTAGCCTCCTAAGGTGGATGCATAGGTCATTGATTCTAAATCTTCCTTCTGTTCTAATGAATATTTAATCTCTAAGTTTTTCTTTTGACACTGTTGTATCTCCACCTAATTTTGATGTGTTATATATTTTTATGATATCCTATTCAAAATATTTTTTTACTTTTTTTAAAATTCATGAATTATATGTAAGTAGGTTTTAAAATATCCAGATAATTGTGGATTTTACTAGGTTTTTTGTTATTGACTTTGAACTTAATTCTGTTGTTATAGAATATACTTTGTATAATTTCATTTTTAAAAAAGTTATTGAGACTTATTTTATGTTCTAGCCTATGATCTATCTTTTTTTTTTTTTTTTTAAATACAGCCCAGAAAGCTAAGAATAGCATATGATCTATCTTGGTGAAAATTCCATGTGTATTTGAAATGAATATGTATTCTGCTGTTGTTAGGTATAGTGTTCTATAAATGTCAGTTAATGAAAGTTGGTTAATAGTGTTAAGTCTCCTGTATTCTTATGATTTTCTGTTTATTTGTTCTATCAATCACTGAGAGAACAGTATTGAAATCTTTAACTCTAATTGTGGATTTGTCTATTTCTGTTTTCAGTTTTGTCAGTTTTTACATTATGTATTTTGAAGCTTTATTAAGTACATACATATTTAGGATTGTTATATTTCCTTGATGAATTGACCATTATATTATTATGACATGTTCTCTTTATCTTTGGTAATACTCTTATCTATAAAAGTCTGCTTTGTCTTATATTAAAACCTTTTCAGCTTTCTTATTTGTGTTTTCATGTTATATCTCTTTTTATTATTTTAAAGTATCTGTTTCTTATATATTGAAAGTGTATTTCTTGTAGGCAGTATATATTTGGGTCTTGCTTTTTTATCTAGCCTATCAATTTTTTCCTTTTTTAGAGGGTTTTTTTACACTATTCAATATGGTAACTGTATATAGCTTTTAAGTTTTTTAATTAAAATTTTATCAGGTTGAAAATTCATTTCTTTAGTCTTGCTAGCCAAATTTTTATGTGCTCAGTAGCCACATTTGGCTGGGTTAGTGGCTGCCATATTGGACAGGATTCTATTGAATAGCACTGGTGTAGATTATTTATGTTTAATGTAATTATTGATGTGGATAAGTTTGGCTACCATGTTGCTATTCCTTTTCAATTTGCCCCATTTGTTCTTTATTCCTTTTCCCCCTCTTTTTCTTGCCGTCTTTTGGATTAATTGAGGGTTCTTTATAATTTCATTTCAGCTGTTTTCTCACTCTAACCTCACATGGCGTAAGGAAGCGAAGGAGCTCTCTTGTGCCCACTTTTATAAGGGTACTAATTCCATTCCTAATCATCTCCCAAAGGCTCTGCCTTCTAATACCGTCACCTTGGAGGTTAGGGGATTTCAACATAGGAATATGGAGTGGGGAGACATGAACATTCAGACTACAGCACCTGCCTTAGGTTCATTTTGGTTCTTGATTTGTGAATTTAGTTTCTCTCAAATTTGAAACTTTCTGGCTATTGTTTTGTGAGTGTTTTTTCATTTTGGTAGTCTTCTTAATACCGTCTCACAGGTCAATGGGCCTCTGTTCACTTTCTTTCTAGCCTTTTTCCTTTCTGTGCTTTAGTTTGCGTAGATTTTATAGCTATCCCATAAGCTTTGGGTTCATAGGCCTTTTCTTTTGCAATGTCTAGCCTACTGTTATCCCTATCCAGTGACATTTTCATTTCAGGTATTGTATTTTTCATCATTAGAAGTTTCATTTGGGTCTTTTTTATATCTTCAGTTTATCTCCTCATTATGTTCATGTTTTCCTTTCCCTAAACATATTTATAAGAGCTGTATCAATGTCTTGGTTTGCTATTTCATTATCTCTTTTATTTTCTTGTTCTGTTTCAGTTAATTGAGTTTTCCACTAACTTTGGGTCACAGTTTCCTGCTTCTTTGAATGTCTAGTAATTTTTAATTAGATGCTGAACCTTGTGAAAGTTGTATTGTGACTGCTGGATTTTGTTGACATCCTTTAAGGGGTGTTGAGTTTTCTTTTGGTAGATAGGTAGTTATGTGTGGATTAGTGTAATCCTTTCTTTTCAAGGCTTGTTTTTAGGTTTTGTTAGTATGCATCTAGAATAGCTTTACTCTAGAGTTGGTTTAGCCTTACTAAGGCATGACCCTGTGGGTTCTCTGCTGGTTGTCCTGGGTGTTCAACAAGTTTTCTCCATTCTGGTTAGTAGGAACTAGAATGTTGTCTATCCCTTTGTGAGCTCTGGGGATTACGCTGCCTTCAGCTCTCCAGCAGTTGTTCCTTCCATGGTCATTATTCTTTGCCTGACCATGTGGACTACTCATCCTGAGCATGTTCAGCTTGATATTTATTTATTTAAAGACTCCAGGGGTCCTTTATGTAGATTTCTGGTGCTCTTTCTCTGTGTAGTTCTTTTCTCATCTTTACTTTGTCACAGCCTTCACAACATTCACATTTTGTCTCCTAGCTCAGTGAGATTGTCATGTCTGTTTGGGTTACCTCTCTTTGTGCCATGGTCTGGAAAGTGCCTCCAGGTGAAAAGCTATGGAGATTGTAGTGTTCACTTCATTTGTTTCCCTTTTATCAGGGATCACAGTCCTGCACTAATATCCAGTGTCTGAAAACAGTTGTTTCACATATGTTCTGTTTTTATTTCTATTTTCTGATGTCATTTATTATGTCACAGCTAGAAGCAGAAGTCCTCAAGTTCCCTTGATTTTTTGCTGGTAGCACTTTTCTGTATTGGTTCCACCTTCTAGGTTTTGACCTCTAGATAGGATTAGGGGTGTGGTTAATTCTGAAGGCTACATGTGAGACGGAGAGTACTGAGGTCTGTGTTAGGTCTGGAGGCATATTAAGCTTGACAGTTTATGAGTCCTTCAAGGTAAAATGGAGGATCGAACTAAAATCAGCAAGGAAACTGAAGTTACAGCACAGGGAGAGGGGAACATCAATTTTGCTGAAGTGTTGAGGTGAGGGCATAATTGTGAAAATGAGTAACAAAATTAACAGAAGCAGAAGAGGCAGGAGGATTTCACAGAGTGGTGTAGGTATCACTGTTCTATAAATGAATAACAAGACTATTAACTCCATCACAAATGTGTCTTCCCTGTAGTTCCTGGCATTTAATGCTTGAATGCAGGCTACTACTTAAAGTTTCTGACTAGTGCTATTGGAAGAGTAAAAGAAGGGGTTTCAGTTAATTTCAGCACACATTTATTGAGTGCCTATTCTTTGCAAGGCAATGTTCTAGACATGGGGAATATAAAAATATAAAGAGGTTTTTTTTTTTTAAACCTTTGGGGAACTTATTTTCTAATTGGATAAAGAGATACATAATATTACTATGTGATCCCATGATGCCATGGTAATGCAGGTATTAAGGGAGGGAGGATTTCATTTGCAAATTTATTGAGGAAATGATACTTGCGACTTGAAGGATTAGTGAGAATTAGGCAAATAAAGATGTGCTTGGCATTTCATGCATAAGGAATTGCGAGAGCAAAGGCATGGAAGTAAGAGATAATATGTTGTATGAGTGTGTGTGTGTGTGTGTGTGTGTGCGTGTATGTAAATATAACTGTAAGCAATTTCATAGTACTAGATCATAAAGCAAGAGGAGAGGGCGAATGGACATAAAGTGTAAGAATTGAGAGGGCCTGGTAAATCAAGAGCTTTGACTGCATACATTAGGGAGTGTATAATCTAATTAGGTTCAGCTGCATTTGTTAGACAGTCTCAGAATAGCAAGTGGTTAAACAAGATAGAAGTTCCTTCATATGAAAGGCATCAGGTAGGCAACCTAGGATTAGTATGGTCTTCTGGAACCAAGGCTTCTATTGTCTTGCTCTTTCATCATCCTTACAGTATTGCCTCTTAGTCCAGATAACAGGCAAGAGGATGCTCTTCCCCCTGCCCCCTTGAATTGACTTACAGAAAATCCCACACAATACTTTTATTTACATCTCATTGGACACTTGCTCATAAGGCTTCACTTTCCAGCATGGGAAGCACATTGCTTCTCCAAGTAAAATTGGGTTCTACTTGTAGAAAAGAAGAGGAATAACTGGCAGTCTTTATGACAGGGAGCCATAGAA
Source organism: Varecia variegata (assembly GCA_028533085.1). Lineage (NCBI taxonomy): Eukaryota > Metazoa > Chordata > Mammalia > Primates > Lemuridae > Varecia > Varecia variegata. The sequence goes on from CM052438.1 coordinate 113,796,414, forward strand.
GAGGAGTACAGTGGTCAGATGTCTCCTTTATATTGCTCTAGATATATTTGGGGTGGAGGGTGGGGGTTAGAGAAGGAAGGGGAACAGGAAAGACTGCAGTCCAGGAGACTAATTTGGTTATTCCAGTTGTTTAGGTGAGAGATAAGATCTGATCTAGGGCTGCTGCTCTAAGAATGGAAAAGGGAGAATATGTGTTAGTTGGTAATCTTGGTTGCAGGTAACAGAAACCAAACATAAATTGGCTTTTGCAAAAAAAAGTGGGGATTTATTATTAGAGTTCAACAATCTCATAAGACATCTATGTGTAGGAAGGCAGCTGGGCTTCAGAAATAGTTGAAGTTAGAGTTGTGAATGCTTTTTGGAATCTTCTTCTTCATTTTTTTCCCCCTCTGAGTTCAATTTTCTTTTTTCTTGAAACAGATCAATTTTTGCTGAATTCCATTCCTCATGACAGAAATGGCCTCTGCTAAAGCCTTTCCAGTTCTCCTTAGTTTTATATTTAGTTTTAATTTCAAATTTCTGGGGAATGACTTAGATCGAAATGAATTGGGTCAGGTACCTACCTTTGAACTAATCAGCTGTGACCAGGGGTAGAAGTAGGCTTCCATGGTAATGATATGGTATTCACTGTATGGTATATTTGATAAATACTTTAGAAATGAAAATAATAGGTTTGGATGGGTGAAGAAGATGATCCTGAGTTTCTGACTTGGTTAAATGGATGGTTGGTTGTGCCAGGTAACTTTGTTCAGTAATACAGAAGGAGGAACAGATTTGGTGGAAGAAGATGATGGATTTATTTTTTCTTCTTACCGAGTTTAGCATGGCATCCAAGTATACTAGACAAGTCACTGAAACTTTTTGTTAGACAAATTTGCAAGGTATCAGCACAATTGGTAGTAGTTCAAGCTATGAGAGTGGATTTAATGGCCCAAAAGGAACGTTTAGATATTAAAAATGTAGTGGGCAAAAAATGGAACCCTAAATAACATGGATCTTTAAGGGCTGAGCAAAGGAGGAAGAGTGCATGAAGGAAGTGGAGAAGAAACAAGGAGTGGGAAGAGAACTGGAGAGTGTCATGGAAGTCAAGAAAGTGAGTCATCACCAGAGTTGTATTGAGCAGAGAGGTCTAGGGAGATAAAGACTGAAACATTTTGTTGAATTTGACACAGTGGAAGCCATTGGTGAACTTTGATGATCTTTCAGTAGATTAATGGGGACAATAGCTATCTTGTACAATTTTGAGAAAAATATATGAAAGTGAGGGTATGAAGGCAGTAGATGTAGACTACTCTTTGAAGTTTGTCTTAGAATGGAATGTGGAAGATGAATTCCTGCTGGGATAGACAAGGTCAAGGAAGGCCCCCCCCGCCAAAAAAAAAAGGATGGACGGATGGGAAATATTTGAGCATATTTCTAGGCCATTGGGGATCGTTGGTTGAAGCTATAAGAGAAGGAGATAATTGATGAAGAAAGGTCCTGGAAGAACAGGAATTGTTGGGATCAAAACCTTTGAAGGAAGATCTTCCTTGAACAGTAAGAGTTAATAGGCTGTAAGGATAGGCACAGCTGTAAATAATTTTGTTGAAGGGTGGGTTGGAAGCTAAAGTAGCTTTATTTTTCTCAATGAGGTAAGAGCAGACATCATTTGTAGAGCATATGGGGAATGGGAGTTGGTATAGAGCTTGAGGAAGGTGTTGAAGAAGGTGACGTCATCTGCCAATGTATTAAGCTAGGTGCTTGGGGATATAATGGAGGCAAAAGCAGGTGTAGTTCCTGTACTTATAGCAATACTGCCTAGTGGGAGAGTGAGACATTAATCACATAGTCCCACAAATAAATGTGAAACTGATAAATGCTTCAAAGGAGAGTAAGGAAATAGAAGAGAGAACTGATCAAGGACCAGTATTGGGAATTCTACCTGGGATTGAGTCTATCTAGACTGAAGTTGCAGGTCATGATGACAGGATTTATCTAGAGTTGGAGATTGGTTGCAGCTGTGGTAATGAAGCAACTGATGGGTCCACTTAATGAGTTTCAAGTGGTTGGTCTACATATGGTAAGATAAAGAAAATGCATAGTTACTGAAGAAGGCCTATGGCAAAATTCTACAGAACACTGACTTTTAAATTGTTTTAGCTTGATCTTAGCAAATTAGCACTCCTCCAAAGAAAGTGCTAATTTTTTCAGATTACAAACTCCCTTTTTGGTGAATGACATCAAGAATTAGGAACAAGGTCCCCCCTAAACTGATTTGATGATGTAAATATGAGTAGACCAGAAGTACATTTATAGTAATTATCTTATAAAATTTTAACTATAAATATAAATAACTAGTTCTGAGTTTTCTATAAATCCAAATCAAGGCCTACATGAATGAATGAATGAATGAATGAATAAAATCTGTTTTACTTTGGGAAACAGTTGGCAGTTGTGGTGGCAGAGCCCAAATGCTTACTTCATGTAGATTATACTTTTTGACAGATTTATTTGTGTTCTCTAATCAAAGAAAGCTTTAGGTAATTTCTGAGAACTTTGTAGAATGGAAGAATATTGGTCTCATTCAAGAAACCCAGATTCTGTTTGCTTTGCTATTCGCTCACTTTCCCCTTGCTTGGCTTCAAGGTTTCTCAGTTGTGCTTTAACAGGTGGTTTGCGCTAGGTGACTTCTAGGATCTTTCCTATACTTATGTTTTACAGCTCTGAAGGATAGATTTTAGAGCCAGACACATCTAGATTCCTATCCTGGTTCTCCCACTTGGATACCATGTAGCCTGGGCAAAGTACTTAATTTGGGGGAGCCTTCCTTATCTATAAAACCAAAATATACTTTATAGGGTTATTTTAAGGCTTCATGGTGATAATGTATGTGAAAGTACTTCTTGACACAGAAGAGTAGATTGATACATTTGTGGAAAACTAAATCCAAAACCTGGTATAATGATCAGCACATAGTAGATGTTGATTGAATACTTCTTAATTGATTTAATACTCTGGCATTTAAACATAGTAAGCAAAATGCCTTATTAGTCTAGCTGTTACCTGAGATCTCTGCATTTTTAGATTTAGGGAAATCTCAAAATTTGAAACTTAGGGGCAAACAGCAAACTCCTTTACTTGGGTGCTGTTTCCCCTATTCTAATGAAGCAAAGATGTGAGAACTACTTGGTGATGCTGGTAGGCACTGAAGCTCTATGCTGAAGTGAGTTCTCTACCTGACAGTTCTAATTTTTTGTTTTTTTTTGCTTTCCTTTGGCTTGATAAGAAACTGATAAGAAAATAAAAATAATTTGGTCATGTTTTGTGGGCCTAACCCAAATAGTGGATTACATGTTTTTTCTTCAAATTTTCAATGTCAGTTTTTAAAGGGAAAATATTGTGTAAGAATTTTCTTTAGGAAACTAAATGTTTACTACTTAACAACAGTGCAGAAATTTTATATGAAATTATGCAAATTTGAGAATTTCACTTCTATGCTACATGTTCTTAGAGCTCTGAAGATGAGTGGGTTGAGGCTGTTCCATCCCAGACTCTTGGCAAAGAAAAGGCCTGGAAAGTGAAAGGTGAAAAGTCAGAACAAGAAGACGACAAGCAAGTTATTCAGGTAAACAAGCCACCTGATTTCAAAGAAAGAAATGTCAACTTCTAAGAATAGATGAATGTTGAAATGAAAGATGATTATAATTTCTTCAGGAGAAAAATTAGACTCTGAAAAAAATGTATTTTATGAATAATTTTGGCAGTAATGTTATTTGCTGAGCATTTATACTCCCCTTCTCCTGCTGTGAGGAAATGAGTGCTCATCTCTATTGTAGTCCCTTAGGGTTTTCCTGCATCTGGTTGATAGAGAAGTGGCACTTCCCCTTTATATATGGAAGCCTTATACTGTTACTGTATCTGAGGTTTCTACAGTGAGTAGAGTTCAATCACAGCTTTCTTTCCCTTCACTTCATACCTTCATTTTCTTAGCAATACTTATAGTTGAAATATTTCATAAATTTTGGGTCATAGTTCATATGCCTAAGGAAGAATGTCATTTATCCACTTTTAGCCATAGATAAAGGAAGACAGGTGAAAAGGAACTAATGTTTGATTGCTTGTTGTGTGCCAGGCACTGTGCTGGGTGCCTTATATTTGTTATCTTGTTTACTCCTTAAAACAGTCCTGAAAGGTGGGGATTTTATCCCATTTTATTAGGGGAAAGACTAAGGCATAAAGATATTAAGAAACTTGCTTAAAATTATATAGCTGTGTAGGATTTGATTGAGGTTTAATTGCCTTCAAAATCCCTGCTCTTATTAGTTCTAATCAGTTCAGATTGAAATGGTTTCCTTTATTATTATTTATATTAATAAGTTCTAATTGGTTCAGATCGAAATGGCTTCCTTTATTATTATTTATATTATTATTAAGTTCTAATCAGTTCAGATTGAAATGGCTTCCTTTATTATTATTTATATGATTAACTTCTAATCAGTTCAGATTGAAATGGCTTCCTTTCTTTAACAGAGGGATGAATGGATGACTGTTGATTTTATGTCTGTTAAAACTGTGTCATCATCATCACTCAAAGCTGAAAAAGAAGCTCTGAGGAAAATAGAGCAAGAGAAAACTCAAGCACTTGAGCAGGTAAGAGAATGTTTAAAATGCTTTAACCTTCTAATTTGCCTTTATTCAACTGATAAGACACTTATATTAATTTTACTTGCAAAATATTTTATCTTTTGTGGTGTTTAATAAAATTAGTAAGAACAACTATGAAATGTGATATGAGTTCTTTAAAGTAAATTTTCTATAGGAATTCAGTTTAAAAGTATACTAGATTTATAAATTTAGGGCATATATAGTTGAGAGTAAATATTGAATTTGGTTAATATCATTGAATTAAAACTGAGCCCATTCAACTTCTGTTTTAGTGTACATGCTGAATTAAATGCCATAAAAATGCTTCCATTTCAAGACACCTAAAATTCTGGATAAAACATAAGCATTTTTATTTTATGTTTTGTTGTCACCTTGCTGGTAAGAAAACAATGGGAAATCTTTAGAGCCTAAAAAATGAGACAAAAGCATGAATCCAGAGAAGTAAGGAAATGCTGAAGCTGGTCGCTTTCCTGGGGCATCCCACAATCCTGGTAATCTAGAATTTCAATTTTAATGGATGTTTGGGATAGGAGGTAAGGGTAAGAGCCTGCATGTGTTGGGGAAGTCTGATTGATAAGCCCCTAAAAATCTGGGATCCCACAGGGATATATCCTCAATTAAAGGATGAACTTGGAAAAAAAACCCAATTGAAGGCAAGAAAACTTGCCTGTCTTGTCAAACATCTTGTATGGTAGAGGGGGGAAAACCTCTTCGGGGAATATGTAACCAGAAGCTGGCACTATGGTGGTTTATAGTTTGGATTCATAGGGTTTATGGCTCGAATTCATGCTATCTATGTGGTCTGAAAAATCTTTAAGGTGGGAATTTATTTTAAATTATTTTTGAGTTGGTAGTGCCTTGAAGTGGTTGGCAGAAGTAACCACTTGTCCTTTCTAGATGACCACACTGTCAACCTAGGCCTCACGGTTTTTGCAGAAACAAAGTTCTGTGGAATATAAGCTCACAACCTCAAATCACAAAATATGTGAAAATGTAAGGTAGGAACTTAAAAGACAGTTGTCTGAAACAATAAATAGTAGAATCCACAAAACCTTTATCTGTTGGATTACTTAATATACCTTTAGAAAGTAATAGCTGGTATATGCATGTTCTCACTTATAAGTGGGAGCTAAACTATGGGCACAGAGTGGAAAAATAGACATTGGAGACTCTAAAATGTGAGAGGGTGGGAGGGTTGTGAGTGATGAAAAATTACCTGTTGGGTACAACGTACCCTTTCAAGGCAATGGATACACAAAAAGCCCAGACTTCACCAATACACAATATATCCATTTAACAAAACTGCACTTGTACCTGGTAAATCTCCATGAATAAAAAAAGAGAAAACCCTGAAGCAAACCATCCCCCCTAAACAAAACAAAACAAACAGAAACATATTCTCATGATGTTTGCTTACAAACGGGTTTCTCTGTCAAACTGTCCCATTCACTGAAAACAGTTTATGATGCATCTTGTAGACTGCATGCTTACATTTTCCATTTATTGCTGGATTTCTCTATTTAGGGCCACATGGAGAAAGAAATATTGTTCTAATAACATATTCTAAAGGTTAGCTTAGAAAGGAGTTTCTTTGTCAAACACTTTCATTCGCTGAGAGAAAACAGCGTATGTTGAATCTTTAAGAAAGCATGCTTACGTTTGCCTTTTATAGCTGCATATGCAAACTTGTGTAATGTGAACCAATGGAGAAAGAAAAGTTCTGATAACATATTCTGAATGTTTGCTTACAAGAAAAAAAAAATAAAAGTAACAGGTGGTATAGAAAATATGAGTAAGGAATAAAGGTTAAGGAGGCAGATTTGAGAAAGAGCCAACAAGAACTTCTGGTGATGGAAGCTCCACTAGTGATATGTCATGCCACCCTCTTTTCTCATTCTGTCCGTGAGGATATGGAGTAGATTTTCTACTGGAAAATTTGGAAAAAATAAACTGAATATGCTCAGCTCAGCTTTGCCTTTCCTGCTTGTGGAACAGGCTGCCTGCAGAGACCAGGTAGGGAATGAGGTAGAGGTAGGGCTTGGTTTGGTGCTTTCTGCACCTGGGAAAGTCTTCCTCATTGTGAGATTCAGTTAACAGGCCCATTTGTCTTTCACTGAAAGATTTTCTTCCAATTTAGCCTTTATCAATAATAAAGGTAATTTTTGTATTTATCTCCTATGCTTTTTGTTTTATTTCTCTACTTATTCAGAGCCTGGACTATATTTCTTGTTCTCTTTCAGAGACTCTCAAAGTTGCCCACAAATATAGTCCAATCTCATTAGATTGATGTTTAAGGTAAATTTCTTTCTCTCAGGTAATTTGTACCTCAACCGTACTAGTTTAATCACTCCCTCATATTTCTCTGCAAATTCCTGCCTCTAAATTTTTGTTCATTTGTTTTGTTCTAATGAATTCCCTTCATCTCTGTATGCCTGCATCCTGGTTATCCTTAAAGGCCTCTTTCATGTATACTACGTACCTCTTCCTATTTCCCTTGACTGAAATAAATCCCTTCTTTCTTTATGTTTCCATAGCACTTTGTGCCTTTGCTGTATAGTACTATTAATAGTAGTTTTCTATAAAGTACTCATAGAATAGGTGATCTTATCCTATTTCCCTTATATAAACTTTTGAGACACTGCTTTCTTTATTAATATATTTGTATCTTCCTTAACAGCTAGTTTAGAGCTCTGCACATTGTAGGAACTTTTTCATCTTTTGTATATTTGAAATTGTAGACTTAGTCTCCTTTCCTCCATGAATTCCAGTTACTTTGCTGTTCTATAAATCTTTGGATTTAGTTCTGAAGTTTGGTAATCTGTAGTAATTTAGGAATTTTGCTTAGGTAAGAATTCAGATTGTTGTATGCAGAAGTAAATCATTTAGACTAGTGAGTGAGATTAGCCAATTTTCACCACCTGCATGTCAGTTTGGGTGTGTTCTTTGCACATCATCATATTCTTAAATGACAAATATTTGTTTTCTTTCTGAGGAAAAAATGGCCCTTAAAACCAAATGTTAATTCTTATAGCGGCAATGAAGATAAAGTGAAGGTAATGGGAAGAAATCTAAAATGATGGTCTTCAGTTGTTCAGTGTGAAGCATGTTGATTTTACATCTCTTCTTGATATGAGAATATAATTTCTTTGGTGTTCTAAAGCTAGTGGTTTTCAAAATGTGGGTCATGAATTTAATATATTGCAATCAACACTGAAAAATATAAAATATCAGCATGTATTACATGTAAGAAAGATTTATTTTTTCCCTTAAAACTTTTATTTTGGACACACACACACACACACACCCCCGACTCTCACCATGGGTCAGGGTCACAGAAAAATTTGAAAACCAATGCTTGAGGCTGTGTCTGTGCTGTGTCCTCTTCTGTCCTTATGCCTACATTGTGTTACAGGCTATACACCTATAGCACTTATCCATGGACCCATTCTGTACCTTACACCAATTCTTCAGCCATCTTTCATGGGCAGGAGCTCTCCCTACCTCAATCCTTGGCTTCATGTGGTGAGACTCCATTCTTTTGTCTCAGCTGGAGCACTTTTAGTGTTTTTTTATCTTACACAAATTGCACTTAGAACTATCACTTATTGCTTACACATAGAGCCTTGTAGGCCTGTGGCCTCAGTCCTGCGTACTGCTTTGCATTTCTGTTCTGTTTCTCATTCACAGAGATGTTTACCTTGTTTTGAACTCAGGTATATTTTATATTATGTATCTTTTCTGTTTGTCCTGAGTGGGGAGATTACGATGACGTAGAAACTTAATAAGCCATTTTGACTAGAAGGCCTGAACATGTTTTAGAGATTGATTCATGTTAATATATTTTATTTCTATTTCATTTCTTTTAGTTGTTATATAGTCCTTCATCATTCAGCTATCCCATACTCTAAATATCCATTCATTTAGTTGCGGACACTTATATTGTTTACTGTTTTTCACTATTACAAACAGTGCTACATAGAAGACCTTATATGTATTTTCTCATGCATATGTGTACAAATTTCTCTATGGTGCATATCCACAAATGGAATTGCTTATTTATAGAGTATGCACCTATCTTCTTTTATAAATACTTACAAAGAGATTATAATAATTTATGTTGTTCCAGCAACATGTTCCTTTTCCAATACATAGTAACTGTAATTGTCAAACTTAAATTTTTGCTGGCCTAACCAATGGGTAAGAAATGGTATTTCATTGTTTTTATATGTATTTACATGATAATTACAAGAAAGATCTTTTCATGTTTTTTGTTCAGATTTCTTGTAGTGTGAACTGCTTGTTTATGTTTTTTGCTCTTTTATTAGGGTCACTTGTCTTTTTCTTACTGATTTATAGAAGTTCTTTATGTTTTCAGTCCTCAGTCTTTTATACATTTTCAGATAGTCCCTTATAGTTTTTCTAGCCTCTTGTCAGTTGTTCTCCTCAGTATGTAATTCTAGCCTTTTTTTTTTTTTTATCCTGTTGAGTACCTGATGTATATTTCCTTATGTGTCTAGATAAGACCATTGGAAGAAATTCCTTGATTATAGATACTGACAGATTTTGTACTAAACTTACAGGGGAGGTGACAGAACCTTTTTTACTACAGACTACTCTAAGAAATCAAATCCTTGTGGTTTACGGTTTTGCTTATCCCTCTAAGTTAACCTTTAACTTCAATTTTGTCCTTTGAAGATTCTTTACTTTTTTGTCAGCTTGTGGATACATTTAAAAAGCTGTGTTTTTTTTTTAAGTTTACCTAGCATTTTTATTTTCAATAGTATGGTTGGTTCATATTCCTGGAAACTGAAGTTTCTAACATTTAATGCTTTCCATTTTTCTCCATCCTATTGCAATTATTTCTTTTTTTTTTTTTTCTTTTTTTTTTTTTTTTTTGAGACAGAGTCTCACTTTGTTGCCCGGGCTAGAGTGAGTGCCGTGGCGTCAGCCTAGCTCACAGCAACCTCAAACTCCTGGGCTCAAAGGATCCTCCTGCCTCAGCCTCCCATGTAGCTGGGACTACAGGCATGCACCACCATGCCCGGCTAATTTTTTCTATATATGTTTTTAGTTGGCCGGATCTTTTCTTTCTATTTTTAGTAGAGACGGGGTCTCGCTCTTGCTCAGGCTGGTCTCGAACTCCTGAGCTCAAACGATCCGCCCGCCTCAGCCTCCCAAGTGCTTGCAATTATTTCTTGTAGGAAGCATTTTCTGACCCCCAAGGTCAACTCAGCTATCACTAGTATGTAGTTCTATACCACCCTTTACTTTCATAGCACTTATCTATATTGATATTGCATAATTGTCTTTCCCTTTTCTCTAGACCGTAGTTTATTTGATGGTAAGGACCATGCCTGCCTTACTCATTGTAATCCCAGTGCCTGGCATCATGCTTGGAACACAGGAGGCACTTATATTGTGGTTAGGCTGCCCTCATCTCTTGCCTAGATAACTGCCACAATCTCCTGACTGGATTTGTGCCTCTATCTTGTTCTTCTCCAGTCTTTTCTCCACACTGAGGCCAGTTTGCTCTTTTTGTAATATGAAGCTGATCATTTTCATGAGTCTCCATTGCCCACAGCATAAAACCCCAACAACAGTTCAAAATGGCTCATGTGGCCTAGTCCCTCCCTGATTGTTCAACAACCTAATCTCTTGTCATTACTTAAGTTTTAGCCAGTCAGAATTACTTTGTTTCCTGAAAGTGCTGTTTTCTCTTTCTCTAGGGTTTTAAGAACAGGCTGTTATTCTTTCTACCTTGAACATCTTTATCTTCCCTCTCACACCCAAAAAAGAAAACTTAGCTAATATCTGATCATCTTTAGGTCTAAGACTGCACATATTATTAATACTTCCTCTAGGAAGACTTTGATCTTTCAATGTGAGAGGGGTTTGAATTCTTTGTGCAGCTTTAGTACTCTGTATTTCTGTCTTCAAAGTATGTATTAGTTATATATTATCTGTATTCCTCACTATAGTATAAGCTATCAAGGGCTGATCAGGATTATTGACATTTACATCTTCTACATCCAGCGTAATTTGGAGACATGCTAAACATTCAATACAAACATTGAATGAATGTGAATTTAGATATTATTTCTTGCAAGTTACGTGACGTATGTTAAGAAAGTTTTAATTGATTTGTCCAGGGTTACAACTGTTAACTGGGTTACAGATTTATTATTTATTAATATTTTTTTGTGGTGGGTTTATTTTTAAAATCTGACCTCTGAAAATGTTTTTTTCTAGTCCAGACTGCTGGAAAGAGAATTGAATCCATATTGGAAGGATGGTGGGACAGGTCTTCCACCAGAAGACTATAGTGTATCATCGATTAGTAAAGGTATTCCTATATTTTGATTGTAGACACACAGGCATTTCATATAATTTGGTATAAGTGAAGGAATGACCTGAGTTTACATGTGACAAAGCACTGATAAAATATTTGTAGTCTTTTAAAGCTTTATTTAAATTATTAATACTTTGGAAGATTGTTTTAATTATGATGTATTTGGGAATAAGTTGATTAAATACATATTTTTATGCTTGATAATGTTCTCCTATTTGAGTTTCTATTTAAAATGGCTTAATACAAAATATGATTCTGTGAGGATACAATAATGCATTTTGTTTGTTACATTCTATAACAAAACGTAAAAAGTACTAAGTCTGTGAAATTTCATGAAAATGATGTATAAACATTAAAGATGTGGTTCATATCTTCAGAAATTCCTACTTTGCTAGTTGATCTTAGGAGAGTGCTGTTATTTTCCAGCAGATGGAGACATAATATTTGTGT
>CM052438.1:113808356-113833179 GCA_028533085.1 Varecia variegata
AGTATTGGAAAATCTCTTCTTTCTCTGAGTAAACTTTATTGAAATCTAGCATACATAGAAAAGTACACAAGCCATAAGTGTACAGCAGACTGATCATTTTTATCTAGTGAAAACAGCTGTGTAATCAGCACACAGTTTGAGAAACAACATTATTAGAAATCTCCTTTGTGGCCCTTCCAGTCAGTGCCCTGTCATGAGACAGGTAACCACCATCGTGGTTTCTGTTACCAAAAATCAGTAATGTCTTCCTTTGTTTCTGGCTCCTTTTGTCCACATTTTGAGATTTATCCACATTGTTGTATATAGTTGTAGTTTGTTCATTATTCTTGCTGTACAATAGTCTATTTTAGGAATATGTCACAATCTATATATCCCTTCTACTGATAGTGAACATTTCTTGGGTTGTTTCTAGACTGGGATTATTGCAGATTGCTCTTCTATGAATATTCCTGTACATGTCTTTTGGGGTCCATATATGTAAATTTTTGTTGGTTATAGAGCTGTGATGATCTTATAGCAGCCCTGTTTTGGGGCAAGGAAAATCAGGAACAGAATTTTGATTTAAGTAAGTCATTTAATTTCCTTTACATGTATCAAAAGTATGGTGTGTTTAGAAGGAAGTAAAACCAGCTTAATAAAGTTGGTTGAAGGCATTCAAATGTTCCTAGTTGGTAATCATGACTAAAGTAAGATAATTTGTTTAAACATCCATTTTAGTATTATCTTCCATAACTTCCTTGTTTATTCTTTATGCTACATCTGAGATAGCTTTTTCCTTTCTATCTATGTGCCTTTATTCCTTATTTATTTCTGGGAACGTCCTCCCTATTCTTACTTTTTTTATAGAAATTCAGCTCATTTTCTTGAGTCTGGTTTGTTGAATTTTCCCTAACATCCTAGTTAGGAATAATCCTTCACTTTTCTTACTGTCTATAACCCGTTATGTTGTATCTTTTTATATAGTTGTCACATATTTTTATTGCAATTATTTATATCCTTTTATCTTATTTTCTTAGATTGAAATTTTCTTGAAGAAAATTTATGTTTTCCTTCTTCATAGTGGCAAAACTCTAGCTTGCATATATAGTCACTCAAATATATGTTGAATTTTAAATGCACTTATGATTTTTATATATTTAAAGAAAAATATTTAATTTTATACTTTAGAAGTCATCATAGAAGCAATATTTTATGAGAACCACATTAAAAGTTTAACTAACATTTATATTGGAATTTAGTTTCAGTAGTAGAAGATGGTGGATTAAGCTGGCTAAGGAAGTCTTATCAGAGAATGAAGGAACAAGCTGAGAAACAAAACAGAAATTTTGAGGACATTGTAGCTGAAAGATATGGAGTGAGTATCTGTACTAAGGAGATATGTCTTATTATCAGAGTTTATGTGAAAAATTAAGTGTCTTTAATTTTATTTTGTGTCATGAATTGAATTGATATTAAATTTCATATCTTTATACTGCTGAAGTAACTTTCTGCTTTTTATTATTATGTTGACTTACATATCATATTTTTATTGACATAATGAATGTAAAATTTAGGTATATAAAGGTGAAGTATGTGTGTTTAATGTAAAAATAACATTTTCTTGTAAGAAAATTTAAATAATGCAGAAAAGCCTGCATACTACACCTCTGGAGATAACCACTGTTGAAATTTTGGTATATTCCAGAGTTTAGTATATTCTAGAGTTTTGGTATTTTCTAGAGTTTTTTAAAGAGTATATATATGAGTATATATACTCTTAAAACAGTGGAGCCATGTGGCAGTATGTGATATTTTGGAACCGGTTCTTCCATTCACCATGTATGAGTAATCTTTCTATTTCAGTAGTTATTGATGTCCCCTTTTTTTGTTTTCTCTTTCTTCAATTTCCAGAGGAAAGCAGGCATAGAAAGTAGTAAGATTTCAGGCTGGGTGCAGTGGCTTATGCCTGTAATCCTAGCACTCTGGGAAGCCAAGACAGGAGGATCACTTGAGCCTCAGGAGTTCAAGACTAGCCTGAGCAAGAGCGATACCCCATCTCTACTAAAAATAGAAAAATTAGCTGGGCATAATGTCACATGCCTGTGGTCCCAGCTTTTTGGGAGGCTGAGACAAGTGGATTACTTGAACCTAGGAGTTCTTGAGCCTAGGAGTTTGAGGTTGCAGTGAGCTATGATGATGCCACTACACTCTATACTTGGGGCGACAGAGTGAGACTCTGTCTCAAAAAAAAAAAAAAAAAAAAAGAAAAAGCAAGTAGTAAGATCTCAAAACTATAGGCATGCCAAAAAGAAAAAAAGGGAGTAAAAATCATTTGTCATCTTAAGAGAATCTTTGTTAACATTCATTTTAGAATATAGTTTTCCAGACTATTTTTTTTCCCTGTGTTTTATAGTAGGCTCATAGACTATACCGTGTTTCTTTTACTTACTAATAGACATAGTTGGATGCCAGTAAATATATACATTTTAATGACCTCTTAATATTTTCTTATATATTTATATTTTTATTTACTCCTTCCCCAATCCAATGTTTGTGAAGTTTTTTTTCTTTAAGTTTTGAGATTCAGGAATTAGAGGTTTTTCCTTGTGTAAGTCTTTGCTTCCCTTCCCCCCAAGGCTATTGGATGAGCCCTTCTGATCTGGAATATCAGCTGAGGGAAATTTTCTTATAAATTCTTTATTAATGCTTTTCTCCCATTATCTTTGCTCCTTAATTGTGAAAGTACTAGTACATGCATATTAGATTCCCTAGAATCAATTGTCCATGTGTCTTTTTTCTTATAGCTTACATTTATTTACTGTTTTTTCGTAAAGTATAGAGAATTTCCAAGCTAATTTGGTTTTCAGCACTTTCTGTTTCTTCTATTCAGTGTATCTGGACAATTTTTTTGGACATACAGTTTTTCATTTATTAATGGAAATCTTTCTTGTTCTTTAACTATTCTTTCTGTCATGAAAGTCTGTTATATTTTAGCAATACAGTAACTTCCTGAATCTCACTACCAGTAGGGATTATTTTTTTAAAAGTTCATGACACTACTATTTTCTTTTTATTTATTTCTTTTTTTTTTTTTTCTTTTGGAGACAGAGTCTTGCTCTGTTGTCTGGGCTAGGGTGTAGTGGCATCATCATAGCTCCCTGCAACGTCAAAATCCTAGGCTCAAGCAATCCTCTTGCCTCAGCCTCCCAAGTAGCTGGGACTACACGTGTGTGCCACCAAGCCCAGCTGTTTTTTTTTTTTTTTTTTAGTTTCTGTACAGATGGGATCTCACTATATTGACCAGGCTGATGTTGAATTCCTGGCCTCAAGCAGTCCTCCTACCTTGGCCTACCAAAGTGCTAGGATTACAGGCATGAGCTATCATGTCTGGCCCCTACTATTTTCTGTTTTATACTTTTTGTTAGTGCATAGCGATTGGCCCAAGTGGCTATCCTTTTGAGATCTTTTTTGTTATTTGGTAATTTTTCATTGTTCACTCATATTTTTTTGAAAAGTATTTATTTCAGAGTGGGATGATTATATGGACCTCCCCCCACCCCTTGGTGGAGTTTTCATTGTTCCACTTGGCAGTGGGTTGTTGTACAATGGCATGTGGGGTCCAAGTCACTGAAATTTTCTTAATTTTAGATATTTTTGTTTAATTTTTCTCCTTTGTAGTCTATGGAAATATTTCAGTCAAAATTGGAAGAAGCTGAAAAAACTGCATCCACAAAAGATTATAGACGAGAACGGTGGAGGAAACCAACAATTTCAGATAAAGCACAAAATAGTCAAGAAAGTAGGAAATCAGACTTGGTAAGATATAGTAGCAGTTCAAGGGATAGGTATGCTACAACAGATATTGTAAACAATAGCAATAAAGATAAGTTTAGTGGTGATGAAAAAGATAAGAGATCTGCATCTTTAGAAACATGTAGAAGAGAATCCAACCCAAGGCAAAAGCAAGAGTTTTCTTCCCTTGGAAATTTGAGACCTAAATTTTTAAGACCCTCTGATGATGAAGAACTGTCATATGACAGCAAGGGCAGAAATTTTGAACCATCTAGTTCATCTTCAGCATTGGTAGCTCAGAGTTCTTTTCATTGTGGTTTTCGAAAACCCACTGAGACGGGTGAAGAATGTTTGACATCGTGGAATCAATCTGATGGAAGAGGAGATAAGAAACATTCAAATCAAAAGCCATCGGAAACCAGTAGCAGTGTTGAATACCTACACATTCCAGGAGATGTGACAGAAAAATTACAAGATGAAAGCTTGAGAGATGACCCTCCAAAAAAAGAACATCTGCAGGACACAAAGTCTACATTTGCAAGGTATTTTATCATTTGTTTTTTAACCTGATAAATGAATATTAAAGTCCAGAGGGTTCAAAGAACTGAATATATGTTTAGAACATCAGTTATTAGGTAACGACTGTGGTCCCCCATTTCTTAAAATTGATGGAAGAGATAAGATATGCAGATTTAACAATACAGTAGTATTTTATGGATTGCATTTATTTCACAGTTTTTTTTTAAAAAGAGCTAGAAGAATTCAATGGCTATATTTGCCTATAATTTGTTGCTTTTTTGCAGTTTAAAAAACTGAATGAGTTAAGCCTTTAAATGGATGTACTGCAGGAGATATTTTGGTACATTTTGTTACCAATGCCATACTACTTTTTAAGGAAATTATCTTGTTGTGTATGATCATAATAATAAATACTACATGTCTGTAAGAGGTCTAGGAGATTGAAGGAAAATGTGATGCTGTAGCTCAAATATGAAGTGACAAAGACTTGCCAAACATCCTGCAGAGGGAAGCATGAGCTATGGTTGTTTTGCAGAGAAAGAAATTATCCAGTTTGGGCAATTGACAGATTTTAAAGATAACGTTAGTTTTAAGTGTAAAATAAGATAGGCTAGTGATTGTACTGGTAATGATTAGGACAATAGGTAGCACTTAATGATTTTTTATTGTACCTGTTAACATTTACGTAGGACTGGGTCAGAAAATAAGGAAACACAGCTTGAGTGGGATCAAACCCAGGAAAACTTGATTTAGCTCTAGGACTGGTCCTCTTGGAGATAGCCAGAAATAAAAAATAAGTGTCATATTGATATGTTAAAAAATACCACCAAGTGATTGGGACACTAAAGGAAGAGGTTTTAGGAAATAATAGAAATCAATGGCAGTAGTAAGATGTGAACATTGCAGTTTGGGGTTGTGAGTCTGATAAACCCGTTTTGTTAATGACTCTATCTGAAGCAGTGGATTATAAAGGCACAGTGTGTAATTTTCAGTGGGAGCGAGCTGGCAAAACATGAATGATTGAGCCCCAGTCAAATGGGCTCTGGTTCAGGTCAGGGCTTTGCTCCCAGGAAACTGAAGGAGAAATCCAGTTGTAGTGACTGAATAAACATGGCAGGGATTAGTGTATAAGGCTGTGTGCATATATAATTGTCCAGGCTTCACTCTAGATAGCCTGAGTGGTAGACTAAATTCAAGTTCCCAGTTGCTAGTATGATGGGGCTCTTATTTCCTGATATTATTAGGGTTGAGTTGGCATTTGGACCATCTGTAGGTCTTGACTTCTGTGAGTGTAGCTAAGCAGAGTATGCAAAGTAATTTTACACTGTTAATATTCCATATGGTTGTCTGATTGCTTCATATTTGATTTTCTTATTTATATTGTAAGCTTTTGATAGATATACTATAATACAGGCACTCACTAAAAGCTGCGTGTGTGTGTGTGTGTGTGTGTGTGTGTGTATTATTGATTTGAAGATGGTATTCTTTGTTAGCTGTGTTAATTTTGGAAGGTTTGAGGCTTTCCATGAATTCCATGACTGGCTGGAGAGGGAAAGGTAAATCCAGGTATCATCCCATATATGTGAAAGAAATAAAAAGATTCCTGAGCATGTTGAGTGGTGTAAAATAGGAGACCAAGATAGGACCTTGAAGAATGCCTGGAAAGACTCAGTGAAAGGTGGTTTGAAGCTGTTTATTTGTCTGTACATTATCCTGGGAATATGTTGAATTTTTAACAAAATTTTGGAATTCTAGGAAGCTTTAGAACCAAAGAATTTTAGAACTAGAAAAAAATTGTAGAAATGATTTAGAACTAGAAGAAATCATAGTCTGATGCATGCATTTTGCAGATGAGAGAAACTGAGGGAACTGAGGGTATGACTTGCACAATGTTATGTAACTAGGGTTTTCAGATTTTTAAATGCAAAATAATAAATCTCTTGTAATGTTATGCTAAAAATATTTGTTTACCTGAAATTCAAATTTAACTGAGTGTCATGTATTTTATCTGGCAACCCTGAATGTAGCACTTAACCATTTCCTGGGTCTATGACCTTTTATAAGAGATGATGCCTGATCTCACTCTACTTCAGTTTCCTTATCTTATAACAAGGATACTAACAGGACCTACTTCATAGGGTTGTCGTGTGAATTAAATATATATGGAAAACTTAACATGGTATCTGGCGCATAGTAAGTGCTCCATAAATCTTAGCTATTGTTGTTGCTATTAATATTACAATGGAGTTAGTTATTTGCAAAGCTTAGATTTCATGTCTTTCAATGCCTATTTACTATGCTTTCAAATAAGGTTACAAGGAGAACCACAAATTGTGAAAGAAAAAGTCTTTTCTTTTATACACTGATTATGGAAAAGTTATTGATACCCTTTGTGAGAGTAATTTAGGTAGAATATGAGAAATGCTGACCAATTAGAGGTATAGGAGAGAGGACGAAAGATATATTAATATAAGCTGCAAGAAGTGAAGAATTTTCAGTTGAAGTCTGGGAAATACTTCTGGTCTATTGTAAAATGAATATTGGAATGTACCATAGGTCAGTCTTCCAGACTGTGGAAAAGTTGTAACAACTAGTATCTTTGTCTAGTATGAATGATAATGATTCAAAAACTTAGTGGAATTGGTTTTATTTCTTTGTATTATTTATGTATGTTTACCTTTCCTGCTGTTTACTTCGATATTATCTTGTAAAACATTAAGCCATTTGCAATCATGTAAATAATAAATGTATGTGTATAAAATTTAAACAGTGTAAACAGAAGAGTATAAAACAAGAATATATAATTTAATTTAAGCAGAAGAGTATAAAATGAAAGAGTAAGTCTCCCTGTCTTGTCACCCCTAACCCTAATCCGACTTGTCAGGTTAACAATGTTAATAGTGTCTTTTCAAAATTTTTTTTAGTGCATTTGAATATGTATAATATGTATATTTAACTTAATATATAAAATTATATATAGATAACATATATAAAAACTTATGGAAGTTAAATAGCTTTATGATGCAGATACTATTCTGAACCTTGTTTTTTCTGGTCAACATATCTTAAAGGTCTTTTCACTTGAGCCCATATGTACCTATATTTTTTATTTTAAAGACTCTTTAATATTCTGTTGTAAAATGTTGGTATAATCTAATATTTTTCACCAGTCTCCTATTGATGGACTTTTAGGTTCTTTTCAGTTTGTTGCTCTTACAATGCTGCAGTTAAGTTTTTATGTGTATCTTTGCATACTATTTAAATATAGCGGTAATGTAAATTCCAAGGAGTGGAATTGTCAGGCCAAAAAGAGCATGGATTTTACTTTTTATATATTTTGTGGTATTAGCCCATTTAAATTCTTACAGTCATATATGAGAATGACTTTCTCCTACTTCCTTGCCAATAGCATTACTGAACTTTTTAATCTTTGCTATATATATGGTTGAGAAACAGACTCTTTGATTTTAAGTATGGGTGAAGTTGGCCATAAATTTTTATGTGTTATTTCTTTTTTGTTTTTATTTCATTTTTGTTAAGTAGTCATATGTTTTGCCTACTTTTTGAGTTCTTTACTTGTGAGAACTCTTTATATTTGTCATGTGATGCAAATAGTTTTTCCATCATTTGTAATTTTCCTTTGTTCCTTCTTTCTTTTTTTTCATCCATTCTTTCCTTAATGTGATCAAATTTATCATTCTTTATTTTTTGGTTCTTGGTAGGCCCTGTAATTATCTTAACTAGTAGAAAAATATCTGCCAGTAGTGGCCCATATGGTTAAGAACTTTAAGTTTATTATTATTAGAAATGAAATGTGCTTTTGCATGTATTTTTTTGTTGGAAAATATATTGGCTAAGTACTTTCAGGAATTTGGAACCTAGAGTAGTATGTATATGAACAAAAATTAATGTGATAGCCTTACATTTTATTAATTTAATATCAGAAACTAACTCATTTTATATAGTATTTTAACCTTTTGTTGTCATTCTTGGAAGAGTTTGTTATTGTAGTCCAGAAAGGCAAGAGAAGGATGCCAGGTTCTGAAGGGTTTGAGTATAATCGTGAGATCCTTAGGTGAGTGACCAAATAGGAGAACAACTGGTAAGAAAAGAATAATTAAGAGAGATCTGTGAAAGCTGCCAGCAGGAGAATAATACAGTCATGTGTTGTTTAACAATGGGGATACATTCTGAGAAATTGTCATTAGGCAATTTCGTCATTGTATAAACCTCATAGAGTGTACTTACACAAACCTAGATGGTATAGCCTACTATACATCTAGGCTATATGGTATAGCCTATTGCTTCCTAAGTGACAAACTTGTAAGCATGTTACTGTACTGAATACTGTAGGCAATTATGACACAATGATAAGTATTTGTGTAGCTAATCATATCTAAACATAGAAAAGGTACAGTAAAAATATGGTATTATTCTTAGGGACTACTGTTGTATATATGGTCTGTCATTGACTGAAATGTTGTTATGTGGCACATGATTAATTGCAATATACTCCAGGTTTTTGAAGTGTCATTGGGCTGAAGCCCTTTTGATTATTTCTTCCTCAGAAGTGTGTGTGTGTGTGTGTGTGTGTGTGTGTGTGTGTTTTAAAGAGAATACATTTTAATGGGAAAGTAGGATTTGCTTTTTAGAAATTAATTATAAAGAGGACTTCTGAAATATTCAAATATTTTAGATTTCTTCGTCTAAACACCAGAGTATTGCCTTTCCTTTCACCAATATGAGAAGAAATGGTTGTTCTAGATGTTTTGTAGAGATTATCTTTTTTAAAAAATTCCAATGCCATCTGTTAAATGATTTCTATTTTTTTAATGCCAGAGAACTTCACTATTTAAAAATAATTTCCATGTATTGTTATTAGGTCAAGTTTTGATTTTGAGAACCAAATTTATAGAAAATATGATTTTAGGTTAATTTTAATAGATTATCATAAAATCTATGAATTCAGGAAAACTGATCATGGATATATCCTTTATATTTGACATAATGACAAGTTAGATATAGTCTGCTTTTAAATTTTCTTTATTACTCCCTTTTGAGGTTTTTTTTTAAACTTTGAGGTATAATTGACATATCATGAACTGCAGATATACGAAGTGTACATTTCGGTAAGTTTTGAAATGTGTATATTCTCATTAAACTATCATCCCTACAAGTTTCTTGGAGCCATTTTGTAGAATCTCTCACTCCTGGCCTTCTCATACTTCTACATGCCACCCCTTACCCCTGGACAACCACACATCTGCTTTCTTTCATTATAGGCTACAGTTGTCCCTTGGTATACGTGGGGGACTGGTTCCAGGACCCCTGAGTATACTGAAATCCATATATATTCAAGGCAGTTGGCCCTCCAGAACTCACTTATACGAAAAGTCTGTCCTCCATATAGGTGGCTTTAGCATCCTGTCAGTGCTGTACTTTTGATTTGTGTTTGGTTGAAAAAAATCTACATATAAGTGGACCCACACAGTTCAAACTCGTGTTGTTCAAGAGTCAACTGTAATTTGCATTTTCTAGAGTTTGATATAAATGCGATCATACATTATGCACTCTTTTTTTGGTCTGGCCCCTTTCACTCAGCATAATTATTGTGAGCTTCATTCATGTTACGTATATCAATAGTTCATTCCTAAAAAATGGATAATATGCTATTGGTTTGTTTTTCCATTCTCCTATTGGTAAACATTTAGATTATTTCCAGATTTTGTCTATTACAAATAACACTTCTCTGAACATTCATGTACAAGTCTTTGTATTGACATAAGCTTTCCTTTTGCTTGGATAAATATCTAGGAGAGCAATAGCTAGTTCATATGGTAACTGTTTAAGTATTAAGAAACTGCCAAACTGTCTTCCAAAGTGGTTGTACCATTTTATATTACCATCAACAATGTATAAGAGTTCCAATTTTTCTGCATCCTTGTAAGAACTTGGAGTGGTCAGTCTTAATTTTGGCTATTCTAGTGGATGTGCAGTGTATATCATTGTGGTTTTAATTTGTATTCCCCTCATAACTAATAACTACTGATGTTGAACATCTCCTTATGTACTTATTTGGCATTGGATATCTTTTTGTAAAGTGCTTAGAATGTGTAATGATGTTACCTCTTTCTTTTTTTTTAGAGACAAGGTCTTGCTCTGTTGTCCAGGCTGCAGTGCAGCAGTGTGATCATAGCTCACTGCAGCCTCAAACTCCTAGGCTCAAGTGATCCTCTTGCCTTAGTCTTCCAAATAGCTGGGAGTATAGGTGTGTGCCAGCATTCCTGGCTAATTTTTGTATTTTCTGTAGAGATCAGGTCTTGCTGTGTTGCCTAGGCTGGTCTCGAACTCGTGTCCTCAAGCAATCCTCCTGCCTCGGCCTCCCAAAGTGCTGGGATTATAGGAATCCTAGTGTATCCACTCTCTTTATTAGTAATTTATATCTCTTTTTTTGATCAGTCAGGCTACAGGTTTGTCAATTTTATTGTCTTAAAGAATTAGCTTTTGGTTTCATCGAATTTCTGTATGTGGTTTCTGTTTTCTATTTTATTTATTTCATTCTGCTTTTTATTATTTCTTGTATTCTGCTTGCTTTGGGTTTAATTTGCTTTTCTTTTTCTACTCTCTTAAGATAGAAATCTGCTATCATATTGATCTTTGTTTCTACATGCACAAATAATGGCACAAATAATGTCATTTTTTTTCCTATGGCTGCTTTAAAAATGTTCTCTTTTACCATTACTTTTCAACAATTTGATTATAATGTGCCTTTGTGTCTTTTTTTTTTTTGTCTGTGTGTGTATGTGTGTGTGTATAGTTTTCTTGTACTTGGGATTCCTTGAGCTTCTTAGATCTGTAAGCTGTAATTTTCAACAAATTTGAAAAATTTTGGCCTTTGTTCTGTTTCCCATTTCTTTTAAGGACTTCAGTTACATGTATAATGGGGTACTTAAGGTTGTCCCACAGCCCTATGATGCTCTTTTTATTTTTTAAAATTCTTTTCTCTGTGTTGCATATAGAATTTTGCATATAGAACATTGCTTCAAATTCACTAATTTTTACTTCTGCAGCCTAATCTTCCATTAATCTTATCCAGTATATATTTTATCTCAGACATTGTAGTTTTCATTTGTAAAAGTTCATTTCAGGTCTTTATATCTTTGTTGTATCTAACTTTTGAACATATAGAATACAGTTATAATAATAATTTTTATTATTCTTGTCTGCTATTTTTTACATCTGTGTCAATTCTGGGTTGATTTGACAGTGTTTTCTTTTAATTATGGATTATATTTTTGCACTTATTTGCCTGTCTGATTATCGTTGAATGGATATTAAATATTACAAATTTTACCTTGTTAAGTGCTAGATATTTTTGGATTTTTATAAATATTCTTGAGCTTTTTTCTGGGACATGGATTAATTGGAAACCATTTGATTCCTTTGATTTCTATTTTGACATTTGTTAGGTGGACCCAGAGCAGCATTTGGTCTAGGGCTTGTTATTTCTCACTAATGAAACAAGACCTTTGATACAGTACCCAGTGCTTTCTGAATTATGAGCTTTCCTAGTCTGGCTAGTGGGACTTGACACCGTTCCCAGAAGTGCTGAATACTGTACCTCTAATCCTTTGGGGTAGTTCTTTCCCTCACTGTGGGGCAGTTTCTTGTTGAATACTCAAGGAGAACCCTCTGCAGTTCTCTGGGATTTTCTCACTATGCAGCTTTCCTCTCTGATATTTGTTCAGTGAACTCTGAAGTACGTCGCCTTCACTCAGGAATCCTTCAGGCTCTGCCCGGGTTCACTCTTCCTGCACTGTAGCCTTGAATTCTTACTTAAGGTAGTAAAGTGGGGGAATCTGACCTTGGCTGGAGTTTTCTCTCTTTTTGTGTGAGACTTCCGTAGTGTAGGTTTGGCACATGATCTCAATTTTAAGCTAGTTCGTGTTATTTAACTATATGGTGTGTTCTGGACTGACTTTGCAAAAGAGCACACAATCATAGTTTTTATTCTTTGAATGCAGTTAAATATATCATTTCTTGATTATAGTTTCTTAGATTATCAATAACTTGTCACATTGAATGAGAAGAGTTTCCCAAGATGTGTAGAATTATTTGTTTCCTTTTTAGAATTATGAGTATGGCAATATTAAATAATGAAGAATAGTTGATAAATATTATTTATCTCACTGTTACTGGGATTTTGATCAGTTACTATAATTGCCATAGGTGATTATGACATTGTAACAGAGCACCTTAAACTGTTGATATGTGGTAGAACAGTGAGTTTAATTTTTATGTATTAGAATCATGATCTCCTATTGGTGCTGAATGCTTTGTTGAGGTCAGTTAAAATAACATTTGGATCTTAATATTGGTATTTGCATTGTACCTTTATTTCATATGCTCTTAATCTATCCTGGTCCACTAGTAGTCCAGAAGATGAGCCCATTCACATCCTGAGTGTTGATGAGAAGAACAAGTTGGGAGCCAAGATTATCAAGGCAGAGATGATGGGGAATATGGTAAGACTATTAGATGTTGTTCTTTTGGAGAATAGTGATTAACTATTTAAATTCTTATGAGTACTTTTAGAAGTTCCTCAGCAGTGTGAATGTAGCACACTGTGGAAATAACTGCTGCTTATTGATTTCTTAAAGAAATTCTTAAATATTTCTAGGAACAGCACTATCTGCCTACTTGTAAATAAATAATCGACTTTCTCTCTCACATTTCTGAAATTTAAGACTTTAGGGAGCTGTGTGCTCTTAAATTTCTTTTTTACTTTGCTATTTGCTTTATTCTTTTTTTTTTTTTTTTTTTTTTGCCTGAGCAGCCATTCATTCCAGCCATTTGCTTTATTCTTGCATTTCTCACTTACTGAGCATATTTGAAGGAGATAAAGATGTCACTGTTTTTTTTTTTCCCATTTTTAGTCATATTATTAAGAATACTTATTACTTTCTTAAATCACTTTACTTAGGAACCCTAAAAAAATGAGCCTTTAAAAAAAGATGGTTCAGTCATTTATTCAAGTTTTAAGGAAATGTGTTTGTGTTTGATACTGTTAGATGCTTTGTATGGGCTAGCTCATTTAATTCCCATAGTAATGGTTGAGTTAAGAGTGATTTACATCAGAATTGAATAGAAATAGGGGTGATTTTGTAAGAGCTGCATTTATTCATTCATTATATTGTCACATGCCTATTAAAATAATATAACAATAAGATGTATATATTAAAGTGCTCATGGCAGACTGGCACAGCCAGATAGCTTTCCAGGTCTTAATGGAATAGATTCAGTCATGTTCAGATGTGTGCACTCATCTCAAACCCAAATATAAGTGATCTTTAAGTAGTCTTCTGTTTTGGTATGCTATCAGTACAATACTGTTTAGTAGAACAAATGGTAGCCAAACAAGATATTTCCATTAGTTTGTATGTCTATTAGAAGGCATATCTTGCATATGCTGTTCTGTCTCTGTGAATGTGATCCTTGGTAACACTGAACTTGGACTCGACCTAGAAATTGGTAAGAGAGATAAACCCATAACAATAATGATAGCAAGAAAATGAAGTTTGAGTTTTGTAAGTACAGAGGCATTAGTTAAAATAGTGAAAGAGAGGTCATCTAGGTAAGAGTTAAAATATGTGTTCCTGTATTTGTGGAACCACTGCAGTGGAACATGCTATTCTTTGCTTGTCACATAAACCTGCTTATTTAATTTATTACTTCATGCTTTATTGATTTATATGATGGTTGTTTTATATTATATAAATTCCTATAGGTTTCCTAGAGTAAAATTGAAATATATTCAGAATTTTTATCTAAATTACTTATGAACAGTAAAGAAGGTAGTATTTTAAATCATGTTTTGACTGTCTTATTACAAATAACTAAAGTTGTAAGTATTGGAAGTTTATAATACCTAAGAAATTTTAAAAATGTCATTCTTAAGGTTATGTATTTCTTCCATCTCCCTTTCTCCCCCAAAATATATGTCCTTGTAATTATTTATCTTCAAAGCATAAACAAATACCACAGGTATTTGAGAAATTTGTAACTGAGACAAATTCATTAAAAAGGAATATACTAGGCCATGAGTTGGTAATTGAAATTAGATGATGGCTACATGGGTGTTAGTTATGTTCTTTTTCCTTCTGTGGTGTAAATTTGAAATATTCTGTAGTAAAGACTTAAGCTACATATCATACCAATTTGTACTTTTTTTTTGAAGGAATTAGCTGAACAACTTAAAGCTCAACTTGAAAAGGCAAATAAATTTAAAGAAACTATGACACAGATATCAAAAAAATCTGGGGAAGAGGTAAGTAAGAAAGTTTGTTTGCAGGCATGCAAATTCCTTGTATAATACTACTACTCTGCAGTGGCAGTATTTTAATATGAGATGTGTCTGTATCTATGTCTGTGTGTTTTTGTGTATGTATGCTTATTTGTTTGTTCATTTTAAAAATTTATTTTCATAAGTATTCTCTTACATTCCACCAGTGTGCCCTGGTAGAAAAGAGCCTAGGCCTGGGGCCAAGGAGACCCTGCTTTTATTCTGAGCTTAGCTTCTTACTGACTGTTTGACCTTATACAAGTAAAACTGGTCCTTAAATTTTCCTCTTACAGAATGAGAGACTTGAATTAGATATCCATTTCATGTAAAACAAATTACTTTGTTCTATGATTCATTCATCCATCTGGTAGTGAACAAAACAAACACTTGCCTTCATGGAACTTTCATTTGCGAAGGGATGGAAGGACAATAAGTGATAAAACTAATAAATAAATAAATTGCACTGCATATTAGAAAGTTATACATCCTATGGCAGGGTAGTGGAGATTTTGGGTGACAGGTGGATTGGTGGGTTGGGGCACACAGGTCAATTCTTATTGAAAAAGTGGCATTGATGTAAAGACTTGAAGTAAGTGTAGTAGTGATTGTGTATCAGAGTGAAGAACACTCCAGGCATAGGGAACATAAAAGGTAGAGGCCCAAAGATGGGAACATGTGTGATGGTAGGATGAACAGCACGGAGACCAGTGTTGCTGGAATGGAATGAATTAGAGGGGGAAGTAGGAGATCCAAGTTAGAGAAACTATTGGAGATTGGATCATATTAAGCTTTGAAAGCCATAATCAGGAAGTGAGCTTTTATCCTGACTGAGAATGAGAAGCTAAAAGGTTTTGAGCAGAAAATAAATTTTGACTGGACCATTGCTTCTCTATTAAGAACAGTTTGAAGGAGAATAGGGGCAGAAGCTGGAGTGTAGGCTGGCTTTTGTAATAGCGCAGATAAGAAATTATGGTGGCTTTGACCAACATAGTAGGTAAAGAGATGGTTAGAAGTGATTGTGTTTTGTGTATGTATAAATATTTTTTATAAATATTTTGAAAGGAGAGCTGACAGGATTTTTTTGATGGTTTAGGTGGGGGGTGGGTAGGTAATGAGATAAAGAGAGGAGGTAAAGGGGACCCCAAGGTTTTTAGCTTGAATGGCTGAAAGAATAAAGTAATTTTTATTTGAGTTGTGGAAGAAAGAGAAAGAGTAGGTTTTGGGGCAGAGATGAGAAATTCTTTTATGGATATATAGAGTTTGGATGTCTTTCAGAAGTGGAACCAGTGTAAATGTCAAGTAGGCAGTTGGATAGTTGGGGGTTGGCAGAAGCCCAGGCTGGAGATAGAAATTTGGGAATTATTAGCATATAGATGATATTTAAATTCATGATACTGTGTGAATTCATCATGGGCATAAATGTAGATAGAACTTGAAGGGCTGAGTTGGATACATTATAGTGTTGGAGGTTAGATAAATTAACTTGTTCAGTTTTCAAACAGCTCTTGAGGTAGTCCATGTCATTATTCCAGTTTTATAGATCAAGAAACTGGGTATAGAGGGTTAAGTAACTTGTCCAGACATATAACTAACTGGAGAGAAAGGAGTTAAACCCATGAAAGTACTTGTGTTTACATGATACCTCTTCTTTGATGCTGAACAGCAAAGAAACAGTTGTTTTGGAGAATCAGGTTTAAGATATAATGAAGTTTATAATTGATTGTAAAGGTCTCCTCTGAAAGATTAATTTACATAATTTATTGTCAGCATGAGAAGAGATTAAGATGTATGAAATCAAGTTCCATAGAGTTTTTTTCAGGCTAACATCATTAGTGACTTAGATAATAGTACAGAGAGTATGTTTATGAAATTGATTGTTTTCACTAAGTTATGGTAGCTAATATTTTTAAAAAGTGGATAATTCAAAATTTCTTGAACAGATTAAGGAAATAAGAATGAGAAATTACAAGGATTAAAATGTAGGGACTAAAGGAGGGTAAAATGAGATATACTGTGCAGTCTATCTTACACACTTTTGCCAAATTAATTTTTTCAAATGTCCTTGTGATCATAATAATTTTGTACACTAAAACTTTAAGTGGTTTCTTAATGCTAACTATATTAAGTGCCAGATCTTCTGCAGTATAGCCTTCTATGGTATGGCCCCATTTTTAGCCCTACCTCCAATGCTGTCTTGCACATAACCTATGTGTCTCTTTGACATTTACATAAGCTATTTATTATTTGTGCCAGATATCACCCTCATGAAGCATATCCACTTTTCAGTGTTTGTCTTTACCTCCTTCATTAAAGCTTTTTTCTGATCTTCTCCAACAGTTACAACCTTTTCCACTTTTGAAACCTTAAAGGACTTTTGTTTTTTTTAAAAGAGTAATTTCAGGTCTACAGCAAAATTGAGAGGAAGGTACAGAGACTTCCCATATACCCCTATCCCCACACATGCACAGCTTCCCCCATTATCAAATCCCTCACTGGAGTGGTACATTTGTTATAATAAATGAACCTATGTTGACACATCATTACCACCCAAAATCCATAATTTACATTAAGGTCCTCTTTTGGCGTTGCACATTCTATGGGTTTGGACAAATATATAATGACACGTATCCACCATTATAGTATCATACAGAGTATTTTCACTGCTGTAAAAATTCTCTGTGTTCCATCTGTTCATTCCTTCCTGCCTCTTAATCCCTGGCAACCACTTATCTTTTTACTGTCTCCATAGTTTTACCTTTTCCAAAATGTCATATAGTTGGAATCATATAGTATGTAGGCTTTTCAGATTGGCTTCTTTCACTTAGTAATATGCATTTAAGCTTCCTGCATGTCTTTTCAAGGTTTGCTAGCTCATTTCCTTTTAGTGCTGAATAATATTCTTTGGTCTGTAGGTACCACATTTTATTTATTCATTCACCTATTGAAGGACATCTTGGTTGTTTCCAAGTTTCTGCAATTATGAATAAAGCTGCTATAAACATCTTTGTGCAGGTTTTTATGTGGACATAAGTTTTCAACTCCTTTAGGTAAATACCAAGGAGTGCAATTGCTGGATCCTGTGGTAAGAGTATGTTTAGCTTTGTAAGAAACCTCAAAGATTTTAAAAGTATTCTCTATGGCATTTATCTTTTCATATATATTTGTATACTTGTTACTACCTTCTATTGGTACTTCTTTCCTGGTACTTGTCGTTTTTTATTAAAGGGTTTTAATGCTGTGGCTAGACTTCAGGGGATTCCTGACTAAGGCACATTTTTTTCCCCTTTGATTTGGTTGGTTAAAAAATTATCTTTGTAAGAAAAGTCTTCTTCTTTTTTTTTTTTTTTTTTTTTTGACTGGTACATTTTACTTTATTTTGCAATAAGGAAAACCAATTGACTAAGCAGTTCCAAAACTGTTAGTATTCATTGATCAAGAAGGAAATGAGGTCAGAAGGCAAAGTTTTCATTTCCTCCCAAATATATATTGCAAGTATTACAGAAACTCTTAATAACACATGCAACATGGGTTGGTTTTCAAGGTACAGAGAGCCCAAACAAGAAAGATGAGTACTAAAGATCTACCAGGGTCAGACTGGGAGCAGTGCTCCAGGAAGTTTGGATCTATCCAAGCAGCTCTTTCCTCCCACATTCCAGGCTCATCACTTCCTCTCATTCCAAGGTGGCTAATTCATATACAGAAATCCAGGCAGCTACAAATATACTTGTCCAGTTGTGTTTCAATAGGCATCTCTACAAGCCAAGCCACAGCTCAAATTCTGTACAGGAAGTTCCCATTGCTGTCAAAAAACTCCTGCCCCCTCTGAACTACTTTGTTGCTGAAGTTCTGGTCACCTGGTTCCCCTGCCTTCAACTCCTCCAGCTTCTCATCACTTGGCAATCCATCACTGTCAGTTCCTCTGGCGCCCTCACAATCACTTTCTTGATAACAGGTAGTCTTCATTCTAAACAACTATAGGGACATGACTATTCGTTCTCTATTCTCACATCTCATGTAAAATTCATCATGAAATAGTGTCAATTTTACCTTCTAAATATTAAATTTGCTATTTGTTTTTCATATCTGCCACACTGTCTGAGATGACTATCATCTCTTATCTTGACCTCTGAAGTAACTGCTTTCCCTCCTGCCTCAGTGCCTTTGCACAAAGTCTTTTCTTTGCCTAGAATATCCTTCTTCTCCATTCTTCTCTGAGTTACTTCCTCTTCATCCTTGAGATCTTAACCCAGATATCATATATTCCTTTGGGAAACAATCTCTCTGGAAAGAAAACATATAAATAAGATTAATTTTGCAAATATATAATTACACTCCTTTGATGATTTTTCAAAGGGAAAGTACAGAAATATGGAGGTAGCGAAGAGGGTCCATCCAGAAAATGTTCTGAGGCTATAGTCATTATTTTTGCATCCTATCATCATTTGTGTAACTTTACCAAAAGAAAAGCTATTCTCTGTGACTACTATCTGTAAGACTTAATTGTGTGACACAAAAATATATTTGTCATGGTATTATCGTAGGTGGGAGTGTTAACCTATAGGTATCAGTCATTGAATGGGAAACACCCACTCATAATGAGTATAGGCCAAATTTAATTCTTAATGCTTTCTGAGGTAAAATTTTAAAAGTGTTTTATGAAGAGTATTTTCTGAAGTGTAATGATTTATAGAAACTTGTAGTTATTTTGGATAGTTACGATTGTATATTTATTAATGGTCAAATTTTGGGATGAAGAATTATCTTGTGTACTGTCTCAAATTTTGAACAGGGCTCTCTAACAGATACTGAAGCCATAACTAATTGGTTTCCTTAGAGAAGGAAGAATAACCAAACAACCTCTTTCCTCCAACAGTTTGCTTCTATTCGTCCACATGCTCATTAGTTTTTTTTCCTAAGTCTATTGTTAGCATTTCATTCCTTTTTCTGTTGTAGAGTTAAATTTAAGGGGAAAATGAAATATTACTTTGTATGAAAAACAGTGAGCCCATATACTATGCAGCAGCATTTGAGACTTATGTGTTCTATTGAAGGGTTTGATTCTTACATGTTCTCTTTTCAGATTTTTTTTGGGAGGGGATTGGAAAGATGATGTCATTTATTTATATTGTGTATTTGCAGTTTAAAGGGAAGACATTTTAAGTGAAACAAATCAACCTTGATCAAAGTAAATTTTATCCTTGTATATATTTCAAAATTACTTTAACCATATTGTTGAATGTGTAACAAATTGTTGAAGATAGTTAGAAGTCAAATTTAATGTGCTTTTAGGAAAACTAAAAATGTTTTCAATTTCATAGTATAGTGTATAATAAGTATGTAGGTACCAAAGAAATTCTAACTAGAATAATTGCAGTAGACAGTTGCTAATAAAGATTTATGAGGAAGAGAAAAATAAAGTAAGTTGAGTGACACTGAAAAACACCAAAAAGAAAAGGAAAGACAAACACTTGAAATTATATCACAATGAATCATAGAAAAATTTATGGTGTTCATTATAGTCTTCTCTACTGAGAAATAATAAATCATCTGTGTCTGATTCTTTGAATTAAGTATGAAAATTAAGTTATAATTAATAATATCAATAATATAATTAATTTAGTAATAATAATTACCAATAATAATGGCTGTGGCATTAGCCAATAGCTCAACACAAAAGAGATAAAGGAAAACATATCAAAGAGTAGATATGAGATAAGCAGGATAGGTAAAAGCTGAAATTCCTGAAATAGAAAACCAAAAATAAATGGAAATGATCAAGAACCCAAGAATTCATTCTCTGAAAAAAGTTAATAAAATAGGCAAACCTCTAAGATGGCTGATCAAGAAAAAAAAAAGGATGACACAGATAAACAGTATTTAGAATTTTAAAAAGGGGACATAACTAGGGCTGCCTTGAACCCCTATGGTACTTTCATGAGATTGGGAAAAGATGGCTCTTTTGGGCAGATACAGTGCTGTGAATACCTTTGTACAAATTAAAAACAGCCTTGAGTTAGGACATACATCTTGGTTATTAGAATGTAGCTTGGTGTTCAGTCTACCCACTGCCTTGGCCAGGTGCCTGTGTGTAGTGAACAACCTGCTCTCATTTGATATGACTGTGGATGTAATTAGAGATAAAGTAGATTTTATACAAATGTCATGAAATACTAACAATAATAACTGCTTATTTATTGAAATTTTAAAAGATAAAAGTTGCAACATGCTATATGGGCTTCAGTCATAACAAACTTGGAGAATAGCATCATGACCCCTCTGGAAGTTTTGTGGACCACTGATAGGAAAATCTGATCTATTAGAAGACTTTTGCTTTATTTCCAAAATGCTAGAAAAGGCTTTCAGACATTTAGACTTTTTAATACCAGCTTTGAATCAAAGTATTTTTATCAATGTGTTACATATAAGTAGTGCTAAAAGGCCTACCTGTATCAAGTAGTAATGCCTTGAGCTCTTTCCAGACATACCCAATCCTGAAGGTAGCCATTTTTGGTTTTTAGCTGTTTCTTCTGGCTTTACTTCTCTATTTCTTTTTTTTTAAATTTATTTTTATTTCAATAGATTTAGGGGGATACAAATGGTTTTTGGTTACATAGATGAATTGTATAGAGGTGATGTCTGGATTTTTAGGGTAACTGTCATCCAAAATAATGTACATTGCACTTGACTTCTGTATTTCTAATTAAAGTTACCTCTTGATTGTGTAAGTAGATACTGATAAGCCAAATAGCATACTATGATTACCTTTCTTTTATGTAAATAAATTTGTTCTTACTTGGCATTAATATTTCCTTAATATTTTTTTTTGGTTTGCTTTATTTTCTTTGCTAGACCTTCTCTTCTAACAGCTTGTTAAAATATATCCCAATTTAGTCAGCAAGGAAACTGAGCTCTCTTGTAGGTTCCCCTTTCTTGGACTGCAGCCTGTAAACTGCCTCTTGTTAGAAAGCTATGGCAATCCTAGGGCTCATCTCACTGGTTTCTTTTCTCTCAGAGATCACACTCCTTCAGGTGTTCAGTGTCTGAAAATAGTTTTTTCATGTATTTGTCCTATTGTCTAGTTTTTTAACAGTGGCAGGTTATACTGATATTTTTTGTTTTGACATTATAGACTGAAATGGAAGTCAAGCATAGATATTTTAACAAAATAATGGCCAGGTGCAGTGGCTCATGCCTGTAATCCTAGCACTTTGGGAGGCCCGAGGCAGGAGGATCGCTTTGAGCCCAGGAGTTTGAGGTTGCAGTGAGCTATGATTGCAGCACTGCACTCCAGCCTGGGGCAACAGGCTGTCTCTTAAAAAGAGTGAAACCCTGTCTCTTAAAAAAAAAAAAAAAAGAGCACCAGGCCCCATTCTCTAGCTGTTACCAAAGTAGATCTTTTGTAATATTACCAAGCAATTGCAAGTTTTTATATTGCCCTTTCTTAGGCAGGAAAAAAAAATCAATAAAATGATTTTGAATTAGTTGTCTCAGCCGAAGAATAATGTAGTTCAAGGATTGGCAGACTTTTCTGTAGAGACCAAATAGTAAATATTTTAGACTTTGTGGACTATATGGTCTGTGTTGCAACTACTCAACTGCTGTTGTATCATAAAAGCAGCCATAGATAATACATACATGAATGAGTATGGCTGTATTCTAATAAAATTGTATTTATGTACACTAAAATTAAAATTGCATATAATTTTCATTTGTCATAAAATATTATTGTTTTGACTTTCCGCCAAACATTTAATAAACCATTCTTAGCTTGTGGGCTGACCAAAAACAAGCAGCAGGCTGGATTTCGCCTGTGGACCAGAGTTTGTTGACGCTTACACAGATTCTTAAATAAGCCCTATATTCTGCATTAATATGTTAGCAAATTGGGAACTTAATATTTCTGGATTCCTCAATATTTCTATCTTGGGTACCCAAAGTGGAAAGCTTAGTATAATTTGTATTGCCAGGCCTAAGGAACAGAAAGTAGAAAAGGAGGTAGAAGAGGAAAGTAGAGGGAAAAGTGGGTTAGCTTTGGGAGTATAATTAGTCTCTGTGAGGCACCAGCTTGTTAATTCCTTTTATCAAGCATTTATTGAGTACTCAGTGTTGTTTGACACTATGCCAGGTTCTATGCATACAAAGCAGTGTGCAGATTGGTCTTTGGTCTGGAAAGGTGGGAAACACAGTTAAGTTTCAAATATCTATTGGGTTAAATGGAAATTTAGAATGTCTAGACTCTGAAGTGTGTTTTACTGGCAAATACAATTCTTTGTTATTATAAAACTGATATGGACTTTGTGGGAGAAAATTATTTATTACATTACATGTAGTATGGATGCCAATAGGGAAGGTTAATGCTGGATATGTTAGCAAATTGATTTTATAACTTTATATAAAGTGTTTTTGTTTTCTCCTTTCTTCCTTTAAAGTGAGAATCCATGATTTTTGTCAGCCAGAAGGCTATTTTATGGATTAATGAGTGAATGGTCCCAAAACATTTTGAGATTTGTTAATTAAAATGTCTGTGTAAAATGTTTATAATAAATAATCAGTTTTGAAGTTTTAAAATATGAAGTCCTACACAGCAAACTGCAGTTGCTCGGGATAATTTAGAAACCTGGAGCATTTGGCATTCTTATGAAAATGGAAAGATTTTATAAATGCTTTCTAGTTATATCAAGAAGTGTTTCTGCTTTCTTTGAAGAGCAATTACTAAATCACATGGATGATGAAAATGTTTTTGCATATTTTCTGTGTAGAATGAACTTCTCATTTCTATCTTGGGTTTTAATGCCAAGTGGATTGTTAGAATGCACTCTGTCTTGGGTTCCCAAAATGGCACAACTGAGTCTTTTCTATTGGCAGCCTAAGGAACAGAAAGTAGACAAAGGGAGCAAAGAGGTGACTAAGGTGGAAAGTGAGTTAGCTTTGGGAGTATAATTAATCTGTCAGAGGCACCAGCTTGTTAATGTCATTTATCAAGCATTTGTTGAATTCTTACTATTGTTTGACACTGTGACAGGTCCTATAGATACCAAGTAGTGTACAGCTTGGTCTTTGTCCTGCAAAGACTAATAAGTAGACAAATAGTTACTAAAAAGATTATGGGCTAGCAATATAAATGTGCCTGAAATTATTTGATAACAGAGCATTAGCTATGACTAAATCCTTAATTTCCTAGTTGAGCAAGAAGGGATAATTGTTCCATGCAGAAGTAAAATGTACAGTAAATTTACAAAAACGATGAGGAGCTAGAAAAGTCTAGGGCCAGAATTTGAAGGCCTTATATACTTACGTTAAAATGGTTGGCCTTTATTTCACTATTTAGTACTATTTAGACTGTAGTTTAGAATCAGGGTTGTATGTGTATATATATATATATATTTTGAAATTTTCCAGTCTATCTTAAATTAATAGTTTTATAAAATACAATAAAAATGAATTATAGGAAAATGAAATAAAGACATATGAAATACAAGTCCCAAATTTTTATTTAGATTAAACCAACATAAAATTATTCTATATAGTTGCTATAAAAGTTTATAAACTCAGTTTCTGTACTTACCTCATGGATTAGTAACAAATATTTCATGGCAGGTAATTTTTGGACTCACAGTGGTCTGTGGGCCATACTGGGAGTGGTATTGATCTCCTGGGTGATACATGATCCCTGCAGATTTTTAAGCAAAGAATGGCATGATTACATTTGTGTTTAACACGCGAATTTGTTGCAATATGAGTGATAATTAAGTTTCAGGGTAGAAGGCTGGAAACCAAGGAACCCTGGAAACATTACTACTTGAGGGATAGTTGGAAATGGAAGAGAAAGTAAAGGTGACTTTCTTTATATTGGTAGTTCATGTAGGGAGTAATTTCCTCACTAGGCTCTAAGCTTACTGAAGGCAGAGACTATATTTCTTTTGACTACTGAGATAGACACCTTCAAAAATATTTGATGACTGAATGAACAATAAAACAAATGAATGAATGAATGAATCAATGAGTCAGACAAGTGAAGGCAGACCCATGAGAGAATAGAGAGTTTAAAACTGAAGGACTGATAACAAGAATCTATTTAGAACTCAGCAAAATCAGTAAGAAAAAATCAAACAACCCCATCAAAAAGTGGGCAAAGGACATGAATAGAAATTTTTCAAAAGAAGATATAAGAATGGCTAACAAACATATGAA
>CM052438.1:113833679-113872919 GCA_028533085.1 Varecia variegata
GGCTCAGTCTTGGGGGGTTGGGAGGGGCATGGGCAATATACTTAACCAGAACGGTTGTACCCCCATAATAAGCTATAATAAATAAATAAAAAAAAAAAAAAAGAAGAATTTCAGGATGGAAAATATAACAAACAGAACCAAATGTTTTCAAATCAAGGAAAATAATAATTTCATAAGTATTTATTGGATTTAGTAATTTGAAAGTCCTTAGGGAGATCAGCTTTAGCAATGTGATAAAGTTAGAAGCCAGATTGTAATGTGTTGCACATCTCTATTGTCCCATAAGAGAATGAGTAGAAAGAGCCTTTAAAATATTACACTTTGTTAATTTATTCATTGAGGAAGAAAAGTGGTGATAATGTGTACTATCTATTTAGTATTGTAGGTGAATGTAAGATCAATAATAGGTATGTATTTTTTTTCCTTTCATTTCAACAGGGGAACTAATCTCTATTAAGTGGAATTGAAATTGATTTTTTTATTTGATTCTGATTTGAGAAGAAAATTGAAATGTGAATAATTTGCCTGGTCTTGTTTCAAATTGACTTAATGAATTCATTTCCTAATAATCTTTATTTATTCTCAATTAGAACCTTTCCACTAACATTTCATTTTTATCATAGAATAAAGTTTACTCTTATTCTATACTGTGCCAGGCTTGTATTTGACTAAAAGTTTGTAGGACAAAGATAAAGGGTTGAAAGTATGTGGAATGTAACTTCTAAACACTTAGAGAACTGAAAAGCATTTGAGCACTGTTAATAGAAAGAATAGAAGTTACATGGAGTATCATTAGAGTACCTAATTTAGCAATTTGTTTTGTCATTTAGTTGCTTTATTTCTTATAATCAAACTTTAGTAGGGTCTTTAAAAAATATCTATTAAATATTATATCTGCTATGTAAGTGATAGGTACTCTTATACAATACCAGGTGGACTACTGATACTTTGTCATATTTTAATATTGTCTAGCTGAAAACTCTATTTGAATTTTTCTTCTGTGATTGCTTTTTAAAAAAATAATAAAATAAACTTTGGATATTTTTCCTACCCATCTTCTGAAAAGATTATGGTCATTTTATGGTTTATAGTAGGTAATGAAAATCCAGGAGACTTAAGACAATCCATAATATTATGTGAAAATTTGAATCTTTTTTGTTTTTTTGGTTATTAAATATAAACATTCAATACTCTTCACAATAAGTTCAAAAGTTATCTCTCAATCTTTTTATAGAATGACGACCAACAAGAAGTGGTCCTTGTCAGAACAGATCAGTCTGGAAGAGTATGGCCTGTGAACAAACCAGGAAAATCTCTGGAATCAAAAGGAGGAAAAAGGAGACAGATGGTATGTTTAACATATGTCTTTGTTTATTAATTCAGAATTAATTCCTCTTGGGACTTTCTTTGCATCAGACTACAAAAATTTTCTGAAATGTAGCTTTCTAATGGAAACACTGGAGGGTAGTAAATTATGTTACTTTTTTTTGTTTTTTGAGACAGGTTCTCACCCTGTCTCCCAGGCTGAAGTGCAGTGGTGTCATCATAGCTCACTATAACTCTGAATTCCTGGACTCAAAGGGATCCTCTCGCCTCAGCCTCCAAAGTGCTGGGTTTACAGGTGTGCACCACCATGCCTAGCCAACTGTGTTACTAATTTTATTCTTAGTTATATCCCTTTGACTTTTGTAAAACGGAATCCAATTCAACTTCATTTTTTCAAATAATTGTGACTATTGAATGTTTAAGGCAATTTTAATTTTAGGGCACATTTCTTTGATGTGTTTAGCTTCTTTTTGTATACTTACCATAGCTCTTAGGGAAAACCTTGGTCTCCCAGACCTGTTTCTTGTGTTAGACAGCTAATTTGAGACCTAGTGATGGGGTATTCATATACAGTAATGTCTTAATTAGATAGGTACTGTGATCCTTTAGAAACCTAATTTTCTTTTCCATCTTCCAGCTCTAGCAATTAGTTTTTAGCACTACCTTGAGGTTCTTGAGATGGCAAAAACAAATACTCAGTTTTCCCAAGTTAGGTTTTTTTGTTTTGAAAGATCATACTCGTGATAATTGGGTACACAAAAGAATTGTTCATTTGGAATTTTTATGTCAAATGTTTATTACTTGCCAGTTGAGTGCCTGTGATGCTAGAGATACTAATTAATTCACTCAACAAATAGAAGTGGGATGGATACCTCTTCTAATGTAATGAGAGGAATTTGGGGATTGGAGAGAGGAAGTGGTAGGAGAATAGTAAAAGTTTGAATTATATGAAATGACAGAAATGAATAGGTATCTATAAATGCATTGCCAGAGGGCGTCGAAGGCCCTTTTAGACTTGCATACTGTGTACCTACTGAGCTATCTAGACGTAGGAGTAAAAAAGGCAGACATGTTTATTCAGGGTTAGAGTTTGCTGTTTGGGTATAATGAAAGGATAAGAGAGCTGGAAATTAAGTGTCTGGAACCAGAGAGTGATTGAAGTCATGGAACATGAGGTTTAAGCTAGTGAAGACAAGAATAATAATGTTAGGAAAAATAGTGGGACCCTGGTTCCAGAGATCTCAGAGGAGTCAAAGACTAGGTTTTATTTGGTTAAGGGAATGTGAGAACAGCATTGGAGAGATTTGATTAGTGAGGAAGTGAATAACACTTTTCTATTCCACACCTGGATAAGGAACAACTAAAAGGAAAAAACCCAGGACTAAATTAGATGGAGATTAGAATATCAGCTGTTTTTCATAAAGCTGTTAATGGAATAAGGGTTTAATAATTAGAAGTGAGTGACTTAGTTAGGGATGCTATAACAGCATACTGTAGACTGGATGGCTTAAACAACATAAATTTATTTCCTATAGTTCTGGAGACCAGGAAGTCCAAGATCAGAGTGCTGGCAGATTCAGTTTCTGGTGAGGTCGTGCTTCCTGATTTGTAGAAGGTGGTCTTCTTGTATCCTCACATGGCAGAGAGGAGAGGGAGAGAGAGAGAAAGAGAGAGAGAAAGAGAGACGCAAGGGGAGAGAGAGACAAAGAGAGAGAGAGCGAGTGAGCAAGCTAGCTGTCATATCTTTTAATAGGGTTACTAATTCCATCCATGAGGTTCACGAATCTCCTGACCTAATTACCTCCCAAAGAGCCCCCACCTCCTAATAACTTCACATTGGGATTTCAACATATGAATTCTGGGGTGACACAAACATGAAGTCCATAGCAGTGGATTTGTTCATACTTTACCTCTGTTTTTGATATACTTATTTTATCTCTGGATAACTACAGTCTTTCCTCAACAGTGGTAAGGAATTTTTTTTTTTCTTTTTTTGTATTCTTTTTTTTTTTTTTTTTGGAGACAGAGTCTTGGTCTGTTGCCCGGGCTAGAGTGCCATGGTGTTAGCCTAGCTCACAGCAACCTCAAACTCCTGGGCTTAAGCAATCCTCCTGCCTCAGCCTCCCCAGTAACTGGGACTACAGGCATGTGCCACCATACACAGCTAACTTTTTCTATTTTTAGTTGTTTGGCTAATTTCTTTATATTTTTAGTAGAGACGGGTCTCACTCTTGCTCAGGCTAGTCTTGAACTCCTGACCTCGAGCGATCCTCCCACCTTGGCCTCCCAGAGTGCTAGGATTACAGTCATGAGCCACCGCTCCCGGCCTTTTTTTTTTTTTTTTTTTAATTCAGTCGCGGTAGGGACCGTCAAAAATTGTCAATGCCGACTATATTGCAAGTTGTCATGGCGGGGTATTGGGAAAAGTTTTCAATTAGCAATAATCGTGCCTCGGATAAACCTCATTGGCTACGTTACTGCCACTGCGCAAAGCTAGTGGTAAGAATTTTAACTACAAGGAAGAGAAAAGCAGAAAAGAGAAAAGAAGGGATAGAGCAGTTTTGCTCTTTCCTCAAAACTCGGAAGCCAGATAAGGTCATGCCTTTATCCCTGGGGAAATGGAGGGTAAAGGGACAGAAAAAGTAGGGAGTGTTATTCTAAATGGAAGTTCTTTCACATGGAAGCAGGTAGAATAGGGATAAACTGGAAGGAAAGGTTGTGATACATAGTGGAATTTTTGCATTTCATATCAGATTTATAGGTAATCTATTAAAAAATACTTCAGAGACTCATGTTTTCACTAAATTAATAATGTTAATTTTGTCATAGGTTTCAACCCATGAGGAAAAAGAAAGGGTCAGATACTTCCATGATGATGATAATCTAAGCCTAAATGA
The DNA here is from genome assembly GCA_028533085.1 of Varecia variegata. Classification (NCBI taxonomy): domain Eukaryota; kingdom Metazoa; phylum Chordata; class Mammalia; order Primates; family Lemuridae; genus Varecia; species Varecia variegata. Next base: position 113,837,903 of record CM052438.1, read on the forward strand.
TTTAGTAAAAAATGAAAAGATGGGAACAGCAGAAAATCAAAACAAACTTTTTATGAGAATGGCGTCTAAGGTAAGATATATTCCTAGGATACATTTAAATTTTGGGAAGCTGATTCTTTAACAGTTATCTACCTTTGAGAGAGATTTGGTTCTCTCTAATCTTGGTTTCTTTTAGTAACTTAAATCCTTTGTAAGACACATTAAGAACAGGAATTTTGAAATCAATCTGATTGAGAATTACACATTTGAAATTGTGTTTATTTTTAAATATAGACTCTTGTTTATTTCTTTAATGTATTCTATAAAGATTTTAGTTCTGTATTTGATCTACTACCATTTAAGAGAAAGTTTTAGGCCAGAGTTTAATGATTGGCAATGTGCTGCTGGTTAGGTTATCAGTCTGTCTTTTCTTTTAAAATTTATTTATTTATATTTTTTTCAGTACTATCCTTCAGAAATGACATTCTGTCTTATCTTAATGTTCCTCCCACTCTTCTTAATTATGCCATGAGGAGGTAGAAGAAAACATTTGGAGTAATACATTAGGGATTATGGAGAATAATCTTAAATCTTATTTGTATGCAAATATATATTATTTTAACACATCATTATGGGTAGTAGGATGAATTTTTGTTTCAAATAGCATTCTTTGTTGCGGTCTCTTCCATTGTAGTCCTTTCCAAACACTACTGGTAAAATTTTTTATAGACATTGTATTTAAACTTAGCTCTGTAACAGATTTTGGCAAACTGTGACCCCCACCCATGGGAAAAATTGAGCTTACCACCTATATTTGCAAATAAAGTTTTATTGAAGCATAACTATACACATGCATTTACATATTATCTAAGGCTGCTTTTGCTCTGTAATGGCTGAGTTGAGTAGTTGTGAGAGGCTATAGCCCTCAAAGCTGCAAATACTTACTGTCTGGCTGTTTACAGAAAAAAATTGCCAAACTCTATAATACCAATGGTTACCTTTTGGTAGTGGGAGTTTGAACTGGATATCTGAAAGAGGTAGGCATAGGGTAGGGAGACCTTCGCTGTATATCTTTTTAGACTTACAATCTTTTATTTTTTAACTGTGAATATATTACCTGATCAAAAATTAACTTAATAAGAACTAAAATAAAGATAACCAAGCTACTTGTATGTGTATGTGTTTTGGGGAGGAAGCAATAAAATAAACTTAGTTTAAATTCTTTACCAAGAATTACATGTAATCTTAAATTTAGCCCATTAGGATAATTTTACCTCTGTTAATTTTGGGGAAAATGCTAGAAATTTTCTAGGGTCTGGAAATTTAATGCAGAAAGGAAAAGGACATATTTTTATGAGACTTTCCTTTTCAGAAATGATGCCACTTTATATGAAGTCTGAATTAAATATAGTTTTACTAATCTTATCATAGTCTATTCAAGTTTATATGCAAGAGAAAAATCTTGATTAAAAATTGTAATAATCATTTATTAATTCAACAGTTGTTATTGCACACCTACTTTGTGCCAGATACCATTTTAGGTAGGGGATACAGAGAAGCAATCAAGTCAAAGTTCATGCCCTCAAGGAACTTATATAATATTTCTAGTGGATGTGACAAGGAACAAATACATAATATAAAATATTACATAACATAATATATTACAAAACAGAAAATATTTTTGTAGAAAATGAAACAAAGTAGAAGGAGATGAAGTAATATTTTCCGTAGAGTGTTGAGGTAAGGCCTTTCTGTGGAGGTGATGTTTCAGTATTCTCTGAACGAAGTGAGAGAGTGGTCCCTGTGAATATGTGAGGGAAGAATATTCCAAGTAAAAGACACAGCAAATGCAAAGGATCTGAAGCAGAGACAAGCTTGAAGGACATCAAGAGACAGCAAGAAGACAAGTATGACTGGGGAGTAGATGGAGGAAGGTAAAGAGAAATAGATAATGAGATAGAGACATAGCAGAATCAGGTCATGTAGGGTTTTACAGGCCATGCTGTGAGAACTTCTGCTTTTGTTTTAGTGATGGGAACTATTTGAAGGTTTGTCACAGGGCTGTGTCATGATTTGGTTTCTATTTTGATAGGATTTTCTGGCTACTCTTTTGTGTAGAGAGGCAAGAGTAGAAGCAGGGAGATCACTTAGGAGGGAGGGCACTACATTAGTTCAGATAGAGTTTTGGATTAGGGTGGTAAAACTGGTGAGAAGTATTAGGATTTGGGGCAATGCTGGTGTCATATATTGAAATGGCAAAAACTGGGGGAGGGACAAATTTTGTGTGGAGTGGGAAATCAAGAGTACTATTATGACATGTGAAGTATGAAATGCCCATTAGACATTCACATGGTGGTGTGGGGTGACTGCCCCTGGAGGTCTGGGTAATTGTTGGTTCCCCCGTATAGATCTGGATGCTGTTAGCATTTAAATAGTATTTAAAGCCATGGGACTTAAGAAATTTCTAATGAGGAGAGTCTGAAGACTGTGCCCTGGAGTACTGTCTGGAAGAGGACAGAAATGATTTAGCAAATGAGACCAAGAAGGTGCAGCCAGTGAGGTAGAAGGAAAACTGAGTGTTTCAAAAGACAGAAAGGAGGTTATGAATAACTGTGTCGACTGCTTCTGAGAGGTTGAGTAAGATCATTGAAGATGGGGAAATGACCATTGCATTTGGCAACGTGGAGGTTTCTGGTGACTTTGGTAAGTGGGTTTTTTTTTTTTTTGGTCTAATAAGGACCGATAATAATAGAGCAAATAATAGAGCATGTTTATATGTTTTTGTTTAATTTGTACATTATGAGGTCTTATAATAATATTTATATAGTAGTCCCCCCTCATTTGTGGGGGGTATGTTCCAAGAGCCCCAGAGAAAAGCCTGATTATTTTGGATTCAAGACTGAATGTGACAAGAGTTGGCCTTAGGAAGGAACTGATTACCGTCCATCAATTATTTAACCAGAGGAAAGGCAGAGTATTGGTATGCAGATGCAAGAACGTTCATAAATTTGGTAGTGGAAAAATGAACAGGGTTTTCTTATTGCTTCAGTTACTGAAAAGACTAAGGTTGTCAGCTAAGAATGATGATAGAGAAGGGGTGTTAAGAGGTTTGAGAAGAAGGTAAGAAATGGTCTTTGGGAGAACCTGTGAGTGAAGTAAAGTAGGATTGCCAGGCAATGCTGAGGGTCCGTCTGAGGTTTATGGTTGTATATACGGTGTTCTTTTCCTATACTTACATACCTACCATAAATTTTAATTTATAAATTAATTTATAAATAAAAATTAATTAATTGAAAATAGTTAAAAATTTATAATTTATAAATTAGGCACAACTAATCATAAAAATAGAACGATTATAACAATATGCCAGCATCATCATTCATGTGCTTTAGAGCCAATTATTAAGTAAAATAAAGGTTGCTTGAGCACAAGCACTGTGATACCATGACAGTCAATCAGATAACTGAGATGGCTACTAAGTAACTAACAAGATGGCTACTAAGTGACTAGCATATACAACTTGGGTACGCTGGACAATGGGATGATTCATGTCCTGGGCTGGACAGGAGTGGTTCCTTGCATTTCACATAAGGGATACTCAACCTGTACTTCCCTTACTTAGTGGTTCACCTGAAAACGGATCTTAGGCCTTGGGAAAAGTAGCCAGTCAGGAATAGTTGATATACAACAAGACTGTTTATTTATTTATTTAGTCAACAAATGTTAACTGATCTCATTCAACGTGTGAGGTGTTCTACTGGGGACATACTGGCACATGAAGAAGACATGATCTTTGACTTTATGGAGCTTGTTAGGCTGGTGGGGAAAAAGAAGCCTTAAATAACTATGAAAAATGAATTTGGTAATTGTGGATATGCAAAGTACAATGACAAAAAAGTGAAAAGTCTTTTGGGAGTAACACCAGTGTAACCTAATCTAAACTGGGGTGACAGGAAAGGTTTCGTGTTGGATGGGAAGTCTGATACTATGTCTGGTCAGTATTCAGGTCTATCCTGTTGTCTTTAGCTGTTGATATATATTTTACTTTACATTACTATCTTTTATTTATTCATTTAACTTTTACTGTCTGTCCTTTTCTTGTAATTCTGAAATTCAGACTATTTATGTTCATGTTCTTTCCAGTTGTATTTTACCATTAGATCTTTAGTGGCATCTCTTTCTTATAACTAGATCAAGAAAGGTATCTCATGCCAAATGTTAACTTGATTATATTTGGATAGGGGAATTATGGTTGTTGGGTTTTTAAAATCCTTTCTATATTTCTCATTTTCTTCTGAATATGTACTACATAATTAATAAAAAATGGGAGCAATCAAAAATATCCTGAAAAAGAAGGGTATATGGTCTAATTTCTTACTATATATATGCCAGTACATTTATTATGATTTTCTAGAAGATAGTAGGTATATAGTAACTTCTTTTTGGTAAAGAAGTTTCTTCCTGTAAAATCATGGAACCAAAGAATTTTAGATTCTGGAAAGGGACCTTACTAAATCTTGCGTAACCTTCCACATTTTACAAATGAGGAAACGGAAGCTCTAAAAGAATTAAATGGCTTACACAAGGCTAAGTAACTTTCCTAGTTTCCACAACTAATGAGCTGGAAAAGCCAGCACCAGAAGCCTCATCTTTTAACTTTCAGTCCAGCTTAAAACAGTACTGCCATTCAAATGACTCATGTTAACAGATAGTTGTTGATTGTTACCTAAATTTAATTGTTTTTGTTCAATTTCCATGGTTCATTTATGGGTATCTGGGAATAATAAGCTATATATGATTTGCTCTTTCTTAAAATACATTCTATTGACTCCAACATTCTTTAAATATAAACTCTTCCATTTAAAATTTAAGACGTCAGTGTTTCCTTGGCAACGTAAACTCGGCACATTTTCGTGTGATCTATATACATCTTTCCTCATTAATTTTGTTAGCACTGTGGGCAGTAATTTTATCCTTTTTGTACTGATAGAGCATTAAAAATGGGCTGGAGGAGAGGAATGACAGAAGGTACAAGAGAGTAATGGTAAGGGAGAAAAAAAAGACTCAAAATAATTAGGCTTTTACCTTGAATTATGAGAAAACAAGATGATTTTATTGTCTAATAAAAGATATTTGTATTTCTATTGACAGTTTCATTTTTTCTGTGTTTGTAACACTTAAGGCTTAATATACTTTCTGCTGGAAGTAATCTTAAAATATATATTACATATTCTCATAATAATACGCACTTGAAATCCTCTACTTTAAAATTTTCAGTAAACTGTAATGTTGATAACAAATTTTGAGAGGTTAAGTGATATACCTTTCTTAAAGGTATGAGTAGAATAAAATAAGGAATATTGAAAATTGCCAACTTATTGCAGCACCCTTTGAGCATTTTAGTTCTCATGGTAGTCATTTTCATTTTCATAGACTTTCATAGATATGGAGTGAAATTAGCTTTGGGAGAGGCTAATCCAAGAGTGTGAAACCATGTGTATGTTCCTGTGATATCCCCTAATGGGAATTTGAAATTTGGATGTCATAAAATAATGGAAGTGATATTTTGCTTTTATATGGAACTTAATAAGATAAATATTGATTTAGTTTATTTGTTTTCTAAAAGTTGTAGGTTTGAATCCAGTCCAAGCTGCTTAACAAAATAGTTTTTGTTTTTCTCAGTGTGAGAGGAACGGTAGGGAGATGGAAACACCAGAAAAATTTATTTAACATTCTTTAGTTCAAGTCCTGATTTTTTTTTTGTGGTACAATATATGTGACAGAAAAGTTACCATTTTAAGCATTTTTAAGTGTACAATTCAGTGGCATTACGTACATTGACAACATTTTACAACCATCACCACTGTCTGTTTCCAGAACTTTTTTGATCATCTCAAACAGAAGCTTTGTCCTTATTAAGCAATAACGCCCCTTCCCACCTTCCTACTTGCCTCCCTCTCCCCCACCCCCGTAACCTCTTTCTGTCTATGTGAATTTGTCTATTCTAGGTAACTCATAATAAGTAGAATCATACAGTACTTACTCTTTTGTATCTAACTTATTTCACTTAGCATGTTTCACAATTTCATTGCTTTTTAAAGCTGAATAATTCCATCGTATGTATAACACATATTTTTGCATCTATTCATTCTTTGATGCACATTTGGGCTGTTTCCATCTTTTGGCTATTCTGAATACTGCTGCTGTGAACATTGATATACAAGTCTCTGCTTTTAAGTCTTTTGGATATATTTCTAGAAGTGGAATTGCTGGATCAAATGGTAATTCTATGTTTGACTTTTTGAGGAACTGCCAAAGTTTTTTCCACAGTTTGCACAATTTTCCACTCCCACCAGCAATGCACAAGGGTTCTAGGATCTTCACATTCTTGCCAGTACTTATTTTCTGGGTTTTTTGTTTTGTTTTGTTTTGTTTTTGATAACAGCTATCCTGTTGAGTGTGAAGTGGTATCAGTTGTGATTAGTTCTTGACTATAGTGAGATTTTATGAGGATTTTTGGTCAGTTCTTTCAGACTTTGGCCAAAGTTTAAATTGTTGACAATTGAGTATATTGGTTCAATAGTTTATTCATTTTTTTTAAAGAAAAATAGAGTTCAAAATTATATGAAACATTTAATCAACTAAGCCATCTCTTTCCAATGAATTCAAGGGCTTTGAGTTTAAAGGATAGTTTCACAGTTTTGGTTAAAATTTTGATAAAAAAAACATTGACATAAAACTTGAAATGCTTTTGTAAGAATTAGATTGCAGTTCTTTGTTGGTAATCCTTGTGTAATAATGCGATACTAATTAGATAGATTTGTTGCAAACCAATGTTCCTACGTAATGGCACTAAAAAGAAGCTTCAGTTTTTGTAGAGTTTTTATGTAAGAATGTGAGTATCTGACTATAATAAGATGCTAGTTTAATTTGTAGTATTTCAGGTTTTTTTAATTTAAACATCAAAATGAGAAATTAATTTTCAAGGTTAGAAGACATTAATATGTTTGTATGCTTAAAATTTAGGTTAATTTACTAACTTCTTTCATTACCATACTTGAATTTGGAAACTGATTAAACAGAATATCAATACTAAATCAATTTGACTCCCTAACTCATACGGATAATTGTTATCATCAATGAATACAAAAGAACTTTCCTTGTTGCAGTCAGTAATCAGAATCAGAATCCCTTTGGAACCTGGTTTCACAACATTGGCACTATTAACATCTTGGGATGGCTAATTCTTTGCTGTGGGAGGACATCTGTGCACTGCAGAATAATGAACAGCATCCCTGGCCCCTGGCCAGTAATTACCAGTAGCAGCCCCTCTTACCCCAAGTTACGATAACCTAAAATGTCTCCCAGACATTGCCAGATGCCCCAAATGGGAGGCAGGGCAAAATTACCCTCATTGGAGAACAAAGTCCTGGGAGAATCTGGGGGAAAATAATAATAACTACAGTTTTTTGAAGACTTCTTATGTGTCAGGCACTTTATATACATTAATACTTATAATTATCTGTCAGCATTGGTGTTATTAATCCCATTTAATTAAAAAAAATAATGTTCAGAGATAATCAGTAGCTTGCCTAGGATCACATATCCCGTTAACGAATCTGGTTTGTTTTCAGTGTTTCCTACGTCATTGGTGATACTACTATCTAGCCTAGGTCAGAAAGCTAGAAGTCATCAGATGAGGAAGAGTGATCTCTCTCCCTCATTCCCACATCAAATCTGTCACCGATCTTGTCCCCTCCCTTTTCCCAGTCAATCTACTCCTCTTTGTTTCTATTGCCACTACCCTATCCATGCTACCATCATTTCCTATCTAGTCTACAAAATAGCCTCCTAACTGGTTTGCTGGTATTCCTTACCTTCTTCTAATTCTTTCTTAACTGTATTTCACTGAAGCCAGAGTAATTTTTCTTCCCAAAATATACATCTGATCCTCTAGCCCCTACATTAAAACATTTCAAATGGTATTTCATTGCTGTTAGGTTAAAGACCGCATTCTTTAATGTTGCCTAACATGACCTTGAATGAGCTGGTCATTACCTCTCTAGCCTTTATCTCAAATCACACTCTCTTTTGCTTTGCTTCCTCTGTTCCAGCGATGCTGACTTTTGTTCAGTTTCTAAAGCGTGCTGTACTTTCTCCTGCCACAGACTCTGCATATGCTGTTTCTGCTATTCTTTGCCACCTTTACCCGCTTTTATCTAGTTGATTAAATAGAAGATTCATACAGATTCCACCTTTATTTTTGCTCTTTCAAGAAAGCCTTCACCTCTGACTGGTTACTCCCTCTATTAGCGTCTCAAATTGCCACCACAGCTCTAACTTGACAGTTCTTTGAGTAATCCTTTAGTTCCGCGGTCCCCAACCCCCTGGCCTTGGACTGGTACCAGTCCATGGCCTGTTAGGAACCCAGCTGCACAGCAGGGGGTAAGTGGCACACAGCAGGAGGCAAATGGCGTGTGTGCTGGCCAGAAAGCGGGTATGTGAGGGCAGCTTCATCTGTATTTGCAGCCGCTGCCTATCAATCGCTCGCCATTACCCTCCACCCCACATCGTCCTTGGAAAAAATGTCCTCCATGAAACTAGTCTCTGGCCCCAAAAAGGTTGGGGACCGCTGTTTTAGTTAATGTCTTTCCCACTGTTCTGTAAGTTCCATACCATTGGGATTATGTCTGCTTTTGCTGACCATTGTATTCTATCTAGTATAGTCCTTAGCACATAATAGCATTCAGTAAATATTTGTTTTCTGGAATCACGTATTTGAGACTTGAAGTCAAGTGCATGGAACTCCAAAAACCCCTTTTGCACTATTATACTAAGTTGCTTAGAAAATGTGGATATTTTCTGTTCTCATTGATGTCTGTAGTTTTGATTTTATAACAGTATTTTAAAAACAAGCACCAAAAAATGATGAATAAAATGATGTGTTGAACTTCGGGCAGGGGGGAAGCACAATCTTTCATCTCTTATTTTTCTTGTCCTTTTTTGTCAACCTTCTCCACTTGTTCTGGTAGAGACCACATTTTTAAAAATTTTAAAGTGTTACAACACTGACTGAGTTGTAGAGAAATTGTCATATTCAGGTTTTATTAGATAGAAGGGTGGTCACAGGGATAGTGGGATCATGGGGAAAGTTTCCTGGAATGTGTGTTTAATTTGTAATGCACAGAATCAAGGATTGAATATATCTGTTTTTAAATTTCAAAAACAGTGAAATATTCTTTCAGTATATTTTAGTGTGTAATTGAAAGATACTTAACAAATGGCATGAGTATGTTATTAGGTTGCCTGAATAAAACTAGCAATGTTTTTATAGCACCTTTGAAAAAAATAATTTGTCCATAATGCATGCCTTACTTTAAATATTGAATGTATAGAATTACACATAAGCCAACATCATATTGTAGAATAATCTTGAGTCCTGCCTCTAATTCCTGTCATTTTCTCTCTTCTGGTAAGGACTTCAGGGAGGAATCAGGATTTTTATGCATGTTCATATAATATGCATTATCAATAACACTAAAGATAGAAACACTGGAAAAGTAAACTTAAAATCACCATACCGATTTTCTCAAAAAAAAAAAAAAAGAAAGAAATCTTTGTTGAATAGTCTTCTTAAAGGTATCATACAGATTAAAATGAGAAAAGAAAGCACTCACGTATCTCAGTGGTTTAATGTTAAATTATGTATATTTTAAGACAAGAATGGCAGAAATTACTTATAATGCTACCAGTTTTTTTAGACATGGAAATATTCTAATGAAAAACATTGTCACTTATTTGTCAAAGCTAACATTAAATTTTATTTTTATTTATTACTGCTTAGATAGTAAGAGAGTGAGGAATTAAAAACTGTCCTAGATTTTGGTTGCTAACAGGTCAAATCTCTTATGCTATTTTTGGGTTCTGAAATATCCACTTCCATTTTCAGTGTCTGAGATGAAGTTTTCTTTATTCTGTGATTCAACATCAGTAATTTCTTCTCTTTTCCTAGGCCATGCTGATGGTTTGTTTCTTCTTTGAAGAAATAATCTCTTATGAAAGAATGACTCATTCTTGCACCATGAAAACTTATTATATCACTAATATGTTAGTTTTAGTGCTCAAATATTTTGTAAGGAACAAGGATAACAAGTCAGAAATCAACTTAAGGAACTTAAATTATCTGGAAGTGAAAGAATTTGATTCTGATGCCATGTTACCTCATAAGATTTTAATATGATTCAATGGAATTCCATTGGTTTATCTTGTCTTGCACTTCTTTTTTTTTTTAACAGGCTAATAGCTAAATTTATGATCCATTCAGCATATCTATTTAGATGCTGACTTTTTAGCATTACAGTGGTACATGATTTAATAGAAAAACAACTTTTAGAAATAGAGTATGTCAGCTGAGAGTTGCTATAGTAGGATATATTTCTTTTCTTTTTTTATTTCTCAACAGTCAACTTGAAATAGGTTGCATTTCATTTGAGGTTTTTCTCCCAGTTTAAACTTAATGGTCAAGCTTAAGTTTGAATCATGTTTTCTTTTTCTTTTCTTTTAATGTATGAATTTTATCCTAGAACTTACAGATGTGATTTTAGGATACTACAGGACAATAAAATCTTAACCACTACCTTCTACTCCCCTCTACTATTATTCGGTTTTTCAGTTTATGGGAAAAACAGATGGAGACTATTATACTCTGGATGACATGTTTGTCTCCAAAGCAGCTGAGAGAAAATGTCTTGGTGAAGAAGAAGAGAACCAGAGGAAAAAAGCTATTGCTGAGCATCAGAGTCTTGCTGCACAAATGGAAAAATGTCTATATTGTTTTGACAGCTCTCAATTTCCCAAGCACCTTATTGTTGCAATAGGTGTTAAGGTAAGAGATATAACATGTATTAATCTTTGCTTACTTTCTCATAGAACTTGTTTATTTCTTCTTAGAATATCTCACAGTTTGAAGAAGTTTATTATATTTTCTTTGTTTCACTTGTTTATTGGGTCTCTCCCCTAATAGTTTTTAAACTCCATGAAGATAGAGATAACTTTTAATCACCATTGTATACCAAGCATCTAGCCCTGTTTGTAGTACATAATAGTCATTTATTTCAATAAATATTTACTGATTTAATTCTTACATTAAGTAAATAATTTTTGTATACCTGATAATGTGCCAGACCCTACTTAGTCACTGGGGGAAAGTAGAGAATCAGACTTTTGGAGCTTGTATTCTACTGAAATAGGACAGAAAATAAACAAAGTAATAATTGTCCTGATTTAAGAGAGTGTTAATTGTCATAAAACAAACAAAATAAGGAATGGGATAAAATGATGGGGGTATTATTTTTGATAAGCTAGGCATTGCAGTAAAGATATGCAGTATGGGAAGGAGCAAGTAACATGAAGAAATGAATAAATAATGTTTTGGGAAGGAGCATCAGTGAGGGAAAAGCCTAAGGAGGAAATGAGCTTGGCATTGATGGAACAGAAAAGGCTGGAGTGGAGGGAGTGAGAAAAGGTAGAAAAGGTTGAATGAGTGAATGCTAGTTTCAGGAACTAATATTAATAGTTTGGAGAATATACATTTACATTCAGCCCTTAAGCTGAAATAGCAATATTTCAAAGTAATTCAATAATTCTTACTCAGCTTATATGTCTAATATTTAAAGTAATGTCTTAAATTCAAATATTAATGAAACTATATTAGCACTCATTAGTCAGTTAATAACTTTCTGAGCTGCCAACCCTGCTTCCTCCCTCCTTTTTTCTTTGTTTTAATAAAAGTGGTCCATCCACCTCCTTGTCTTAACATTATGCTTTAAAAAAAAAAACAAAACTTTTTTTAGAACAGTTTTAGATTTATAGAAAAATTGAGAAGATGGCACATAGAGTTCCATATACCCTGTACCCAGTTTCCTTTATTATTAGCCTCTTACACTATTGTAGCACATTTGTTACACTTAGTTACTGATGTTTTTGCTGAATGGTTTATTTAGATTTCCTTAGTGTCTTATTTTTCTTCCAGGATCCCATCCAGGATGCATGGCACATGACATATAGTAGTCATGTCTTCTTAGGTTCCCCTTGGCTGGGACAGTTTTTAAAGACTTTCCTTGTTTTTGATAACCTTGACAGTTTTGAGGAGCACTGGTCAAGCATTCTCTACTGGAATTCTTCTGATGTTTTCCTCGTGATAAAACTAGGATTTCAGTTTTTGGAAGGAAGACCACAGAAGTAGATTGCCATTTTTATGACATTGTATCAGTGGTACATACTGTCAACATGATGTATCACTGTTGGTGTTGACCTTGATCACATGACTGAGTTAGTGTTTTTCAGGTTTCTCTACTGTAAAGTTAATCTCCCTGACTCCCCCTCCCTATTTCTCATACTACACTTTTTGGAAGAAAGTCACTATGTACAGCCCACGCTTAAGGGGTAGAGAGAGAGTTATGCTCCTCTTTCTCCATAAATTATTTGAAATTTTTTTACATGGGAGATTTGTCTCTTCTCCCTGTATTTATTTATACAAATATTTATTTATGTCAATAGGGACTCATAGATACTTATTTTACATTTTATGTTACAAGCCTATACTACCTTATTTATTTTGTTGCTTGATTCATTCCAGGTTTGGCCATTGAGAGCTCTTTTAATTGGCTACTGTGTCCTTTTGACCTACCTTTATCAATGGGATTTTCACTTTTTTTTTGAGCCTTCTGGCACAATAAAATGCTCCAGGCTAATCTTGTACATTTCCTGCTCCAGTCCTAGAATCAGCCATTTCTTCAAGGAGTTCAGATTCCTTATATCGGAGAATGATATTAAAAACCAAGATCTGGGTACTAGATATGCTCATTGCTCCTTGCATGTCAGTTCTTCCAGTCCCTCTCAGAAGACACATTAAAGAAATATATGTGTATACTAGCCTGTGTAGATGCACATATATACCAATATTTCTGTTTGCAGCCGCCGGTATCTATATCAAGCTAAACATGAGTTCATGCTGGTATCTTCAACTCTAGTCCATTACCACATGAATTATTCTGACCTCCTCTTCTTGCTTATCTATCTATCAGTTCCCACTCTGCTATCCATTTACATAATTGTTCAGTTCCAGTTCAGTTGTATAGCATTATCAGAATTGCTAACCTGTAGCCCTGTGGGAAACAACTTTTTAAACTAGAGTAGAGCGGTCGTCTGGTTCCTTTTGCCTTTAGTATATAGACTCCACTCATTTCCAAAATTACTTAGATCAGCACCTTTTGCTGCCCACTCTCTTTGGTGAGGTTATTTCCTTTGTAAAACAATTCGATTTTCTTGTAACAGTCTGCATTCCTTAGTAGGATCCCTCAGTTTCCTAAATAATTTTTTTCAGTTTGTGTACACGTAGGTTCATTCTTTGTGCTGTAAAATACTATGGGTTTTGATAAATATATAATGTCATATATCCATCATGAAAGTATTAAAAGAATAGTTTCACTGCCCTAAAGATCCCCAGGGCTACACTTATTCAGCCATCCCTGCTTCCCCTCAACTCCTGGCAACTACTGATCTTTTTATTGTCTCTTCAGCTCTTTCCAGAATGTCACACAATTGGAATCATGCTTGATACAGCCATGCTGTTCAGACTGGCTTCTTTCACTGAATAAAATGCATTTAAGGTTCTTCCATGCCCTTTCATGGCTTGATAGCTCATTTCTTTTTATGGCTGAGTAATTTTCCATCATATAGCTGTGTCAGTTTGTTTATCCGTTCACCTTTTTAAGGACCTCCTGAATGCTTTCAGTTTTTGACAGTTATAAATAAAGCTACTATTAACATCTGTATGCAGGTTTTTGTGTACATATAAGTTTTCAAATTAGTTGGGTAAATATTAATACTAGCTAGATTGCATGGTAAGACCATTCAACTTTGCAAGAAACCACCAAACTGTCTTCCAAAGTGTCTACCAGTTATTCATTCCAAATAGCAATGAATGAGAAATCCTATTATTCTACATTTTCGCCAGTATTTGGTATTGTCGTTTCTTGGATTTTTAGTAATCTTATAGTGGTATTTCATTGCTGTTTTAATTTGTAATTTTTTAATGATGAAGATATTGAGCATCTTTTCATATGTTTATTTGCCATCTGTATATCTTCTTTGGTGAGGTATCTGTTGAAATCTTTTGCTCATTTTTAATTGAGTTGTTTTCTTATTTTTGAGCTTTAAGAATTTTTTTTTTGTATAATTTAGATACAAGTCTTTTACCCGATATCTGTTTTGAAAATATTTCATTCCAATCAGTGGCTTGTGTTTTCATTCTTTTAACAGTGTCTTTTGCAGAACAGATGTGTTTAATTTTTCATAAAGTTCGAGTTATCATTTTTTTCTTTAATAGATTATGCTTTTGATGTTGTATCTAAAACTCATCAAACCCAGGGTCACCTAGATTTTCTCCTATGATTTCTTCTAGAAGTTTAGTAGTTTCACATTTTAGCTTTAGAGTTAATTTTTGTGAAAGATATAAGATATCTCTAGATTCATGTTTTTGCACATAGATGTCCTATTGTTGCAAGCACCATTTGTTGAAAAGGCTATCCTTTATTGAATTGTCTTTGCTCCTTCATCAAAGATCAGTTGACTATATTTGTGGGCTTGTTTCTGGGCTCTTTATTCTGTTCTGTTGATCTATGTGTCTGTTCTTTTACCAGTACCACACTGTCTTGGTTATTCTTAAGCTTTATAGTAAGTCTTAAAGTCAGGACTCCAACTTGGCTAGTCTGGGTCTTTTGCCTTTTCATATAAACTTTAGAATCACTTTTTTGAGATCTACAGAATAGCTTGCTGAGATTTTGATTGGGATTGCATTGAATCTATAGATCAACTTGGGAAAAATTGATATCTTAACAATATTGAGTTTTCTAATCTACAAATATAATATTTCTCCATTTATTTCACTCTTTCTTGATTTCTTTCATCAGAGTTTTGTAGTTTTTCATATCCGGATCCTGGACATGTGTTGTTAAATTTATACCTAAATATTACATTTTTGGGGTGCTATTATAAATGGTATTGTATTTTAAATTTCAAATTTCAATTGTTCATTGATGGTATATAGGAAAGTAGTTACTTTTATATATTAACCTTGTATCCTATTACCTTAATATGGTCACTTTTCAGTTCCCAGAATTTTTTGGTTGATTCTTTGTGATTTTCCACATAGATAATCATGTCATAGGTGAGTACTATACTTTTTCTGATATGATTATTAGTATTTTCCACAAACTATTTGATCTTTTTTTTCCGAAGTAGGTTAGCAGTCCATGGATAAGTATTTTATACAGTGAGCCAAAGAAATATTATGCTTGTAAGTTAAATAAGATTTGTTTATTGTTTAATATTTTTACATGATTCCAGTCATCATCTTTTGATTTGATTTAGAAAAAGAAACAAAATTATTTAGTAATTCATTCATTCATTAGGTATTTATTGAGCATCTAGTGTATGTCTGGCATTGTTAGGTCCTAGAAATATAAATGAGGCTAAAATCTTTTCACATTTCTTACATTTTATGGGGAGTAGGCAAACACTTAAACAGATCAATCTTACTACAGTGATATATGTGCAGGAGTGTTATGGGAACACAGAATAATATTTCAATTACCCTGGAGTATCAGTATGAAGGAAGGTTTTCTGGAAGAAGTATGTCTTGTGCTACAGTTTAATGGTAGAATAGGATGCAATTCAGTATTTAGGAGCTAGAGGACAATATGGTTTATTCTTGGAACTACAAGTTGTCTGAAGTGGATGCTACCTTCACTGGACTTCATACATCAGGAGTGTAAAGACTTTATACTTCAGAGCTGAGAATTAGCTCTTCTATTTATACCTTTAAACGGGGGACAGGGAGATGTAATAGTATTCATACCTAACAAACTACAGTAAAATTTAGTGGGTAAGACCACAGTCACTTGTTTATGTCATGATTCTGTGGGTAGGCAATTTGGGCTGGTTTCAGCTGGGCTGTGTCTGTGCCTGCAGTTAGCTGCTGGATCAGCTTGCCTGGTCTAGGGTGGTGTCAGCTGGGATGGCTCATTCTGTTTTGTATGGTTTCTTATCTTCCAGTGGTCTAAGCTCATTCCAAGGGAATGAGCAGAAGTACACCAGGCCTCTTGAGGCATAGACTTGGAACTGACCACCATCACTTCCACCATATTCTTTTGGCTTTTGTGAGTCACAAGGCCAGATCTCAGTTCCACTTCTTGAAGGAGGAGCTGCACAGTAATATTGTAAAGGGTGTAGGTATGTGCAGGACTGAGTGGCTTGATGCATTTGTATAATCAATCTGTTTCAGAAGACTTTTTCAAAAATTTTACTTACACCCTATTAAAATGCTATAATGAAGATATCTTTGTCTTAAGCAATCTCATCTAATTTCATGACTAACCACCATGTATATACCACTGGCAAATTTATATGTTAAATCTCTCCCAGAATTCTAGGTTCATTTATTTAACCTGCTTTTCCACTTGAATATCTAATAGATACCTCAAACCGAATGTCTAATCCCCACCTCCACCTTTACCCTCAGCTAACACCTACCCGTCTCATAGTCTTCCTCTTTTAATACATGTTTCCTTCATCCTCCAGTTGCTTGGATTAGAAATTGGGGTAACACTTGAATTTGCTCTTTCGCTCATACCCCACTTACTGTCTATCTCTAAATCCTATTGGCTGTATTTCAAAATCTATTCCTGTCTGATCATATCTCATCATCTTTATTTCTATCACCCTGGCTCAAGTCATTATCATCTGTTACTGGACTTTTGTAATAGTTTACTAATAGATCTTCCTGCTTCTTGTCCCCTTCTGTGTATAGTAGCCAGAGTGATCTTTTAAAATTTAAGTCAATATTAGTCAGATCTGTTTTTCAGACAAAAACCAGACTCCTTATTATGGCCCACAAGGCCATACAGGCCCAGTTCTCTCTCTGATCTCTTATCTCCCACCCTTCCTCTTATCCTCTCAGCTCAGCTACACTGGCTGCCTGACTATCGGGGAACACAGCTGGGGAACACAGCTGCCTCCTCACATGCTTTATCCTGTACCTGGAGGACTTCCTGCTTGCACCCTTCTCTCCTTCAGATATTATCTTAAATGTCATTGCAGCAGGTGACTCTGAGGTGGGGCTCCCTAAACTTCTCTTTGGACACTATCTATACTCTTTTCCTGCTTTCTTTTCTTAGATGCTCTTATCACCATCTGACATGCTATACATTTTACTTGTTTATTTGTTTCTCCCCCCATGTCTTAGTTTGGGCTTCTATAACATAAATACCATAGACTGGGTGGCTTCTCAACAATAGAAAGTTATTTCTCACAGTTCTGGAGGCTGGGAAGTCCAAGATCAAGGCACTAGCAGATTCAGTGTCTGGTGAGGGCCCATGTCCTAGTTCATAAATACGTGGTGGAAGGGGCAAGCAAGTTTTCTGGGGTCTCTTTCGTAAGGGAACTAACCCCAGTCATGAGGCCTCTGCCCTCATGATCTGATCATTTCCCAAAGTCCTTACTTCCACATACCATCACATTGGGTGTTAGGATTTAACATATGAATTTTGGGGGAACACAGATATTTGGTCTATAGCATCCCAAAAAGCTTCTTATGGGTAGAGATTTTTGTCCCTGCTCATTGTTGATTCTTTAGCATGTGGCACAGTTCCTGGCATATAATAGGCCCTCAGTAATTATTGATAAATACATGGTTCTGCTCTCTCTGTCAAAAAAAAAAAAAAGTATTGCTTTTTTGTGTTCTAATTTATTTAGATATTTATTGATTTTATTTTCTCTTTTGTCTATTTTTATTTGGGAAAAATGATTTTCAATACCCATTTTAGATGATTTTTATGTTTATAGTGCTTTTAAAATTAATTTTATTGCATGTTATCTGACCTATGAGTGACACTTGTACCTGGCTCTTTATCTCAGTAATCATGTAGGAAGTTTAATTATTCCTTTCAATATTTCAGTTTCTAAGTTTTGTAAGTTGCCTATAGATATTCCCACCCAATAAAATCTTTATTACTTTCTCTTCTCTTCTCTTCTCTCTCATCTCTTCTCTTTCTTTTCTTTTCTTTTCACAAATGTGGTTATGATTTTACTGTAAATTTAGGCAGACATCCATCCACTCGTACTTTGTTGTTTCTCAGCAAAGTTTTAAAGACTTGCATTATTCTATAAAATAAATAAATAAAAATGTTCTCCCATGCAAAATATTTTTAGTTAAAACCTAATGAAATATAGTAGAAAATAAGATCAAACCTCTTTGCAGAATATTATTTATGTTTCACATGAAACCTTTTTGTTCACTGCATACATTTTAGTTAGCCTTTTTTTGGGTTAAAGACAGTTTGTGTATAATGGAAAAATAGCACCAGCTTTTATGTGTATGCAAATAAACAGAGCAGTAAAGCCATTCTGAGGTCATTTCCTTTCCTTCTTAGCTGGGTTAATTCTCTTTTCTTAGCTAATGAGAGAAAGAATGCCTGATTAATAGGCATCATCAGTTGGACTACTCTACCGTTACCAGGCCATGTGCCTTTTTATTCTTGTAAAAAATTGTGTTGTTTCAAAGGTTTTCAAAAAATAGAGCTCCTTCGGATTAAAGTATCATTCATTCTGCCCTTCCTTGGCTAATCTTAATCTTTCATGAGTAACAGTAAAAATTGAGACTTGTACTCTAAGTTTCCAGTTTATTAAAAAGCCATCCTTATGGCTTTTACAATATTTAAAAACATTAAATATCTTTAAAATATTAGAATAAAAACATTTTTATAAGGAAGTATACTTTATTAAATATTAGCCATTTTTCCCTACTAGGAACTCATCTGTTACAACCAAAACTCAATAGTAATAACATTTCACCTTTGAATTTTTTCCCATAGGTTTATTTATGTTTACCTAACTTCCGATCTCTCACTGAGGGGCACTGCCTGATAGTCCCTTTGCAGCACCATAGAGCAGCTACTTTACTGGATGAAGACATCTGGGAGGAAATTCAGGTCAGCCTGATAATGTTCGTTATCGTTATAAAGCTCATGAGCAGTTGTCGGAAACTATTGTGATAAATTCCAGCCAATTTTATACCTTCATTCAATGATTTTAGTTTCTGAACTTAAACAGTTGTGTTTTCATAGTTGTGGATCATAATGTTTCTATCATTTTATTTTATTATCCTTATGTACTCTAGATTTTGAAAACTTTTGTCTACTAAATAAACTGTGGCAAAGCCATAATTAATTTTACTTAAAAAATCAGTCTTAAGATTTCTACAGTGCTTTGTGTAGTATGAGAGTCATTCTTATCACATTAAGCTAATATATTTCAGCCAAAAGGAAAGAGATTTTCATATAATAAAAGGAAATTTTATGAGTCAGAGGTTTATATTCAGCAGTTGCCATATTTTCCTGTAATGGAGATGGCCTTCTCTGCTGCTGTGGTTTTGTGGTGATTTTGTTACTGGCTTTAATTTCTGCTTTTTTCCCTTCATAACCTGGCCCAACTTTTGGATGCAGAGATTTGTTTTTGTTACTGATTTGACAGAGTGAAAGGCACAACATGAGAGAAATTGTTGCTGAATTATTTCAAGACCAAATGACCATGAAAGAAAGAAAACTCTTGGTTTTTCTAATGCCTGACAACTGAATAAGGATTATAGGGAGCCCTAGTTAGAAATTGTGAAAATTATAAGTTATAACTTCAAAAGAGACTACATATACTAGTCTTTGCAGCATGCTGATAAAGATGTCAGAAGGGGAGATATTTTGACGGCATTGCATGAAATTTGGTCTCTTGCACCCTGTGCTTTTTAAGTTTATGCTGTGAAAGTTAGAAGGGCGAATTGTTTCATTACATCCATGGCCAAGAATGAGTAAGAATGTGGACAAGTATTTTTCATGTGAAACTTTGGTTTTTCCCAGTAGTAGATACCAGTACCAGTAGGTAATTTAAGGTAGAAGGTATGGAAATTTGGTTTTCAGGATTATTTTAGAACTTTTCTGTGAAGCCTTTTAAACATTTATACATATAAAAAAAACTGATCTAACTTAGAGCAAATTACGGTTCCAAAAATATTTCAAGTAATTACAAGAATCTAGTGTGTACATTTTATATTTCTATAAGCAATTAAGCTACTTGGTGAAAAAAATTGAAGTGGATAAAGAAGAAATTTATTCAGTTCAACAGATATTGAGTACATGAATATGATATTTTAGTTGCTGTGAGAAATGCAGAGATCAAATCATTCATTAATTCTGCCAAAAGGTATGATGTATTCTAGTGCAGGTTATATTATATAGTAGTTTAGCAGATTTTGTGGAAAACTGAGAGAGGGAGGAAAAGCTAAATTGTTTTATGCAAGTAATGGCATTACAACCCCTTTTGTGTGATAAAAGAAAAAACTTGTTACAAGTTATAAATTACTGTAGGATAGTAACTAATGAAATATCTGAATCCTAGCTTAAAGAAGTTTTGTTTTTTTTTTAACTTTCAAATATGTACAACAATTCAAATTAATTCTACTCTGGTGATTATTCACCTCCTTTATTGGATATATTAAAATTGATATGACTTAGCACAAAATATTGTTTGCAAATACAGGAGCCATTTCTTTCAAGTGGTTTTTATCACCATTATCTGATAATGCTTAAAGTTAATTTTAGACCTTCTATTTAGTAGAAAATGCAAAGGTAAGTTTCAGTAGAACACACTTGAATAATAACAAATTTCAAATGAGTAAGATCCAAATTATTAGTTTTGTTAAATATATAGTGAAACCTGGTCCCCTTTAAATTTATTTTTAACACTTTGACAAATTTTCTTGAACATATGCTATAGTCAGACATTGTAGAAGAGGGAGGGAGGAGAGTCCTTGATGCTTGTCTACAGTGGGCTTCACTGTGGAGTGATGTGTTGGGGCTGTTTCATTGGGAAACATCCAGTGTTTGTACTTACAGGTCTTTTTCTTGGAGCTAGACAGACCCTCCAGAAAAGTCTCTTTCAATATCGTGCCTAGGCCATCTTAATCTGCTTGCCAGTGTTCTGGGAGCTGAGTAGAGGAAGAAGGGTAGGGGTGGCAGAATGTTGAACATTTAAGAACATTAAGTAGCCTTTCCTATAACACTCTGTTTTCAGACTGTATACTCTCAACTGTGTCTGGGTTTCCCAGCTCAGCTACCTTATTTCACCTTTTCCAGAGGATAATCCTGTAGTGTTCTGCTGATGAGGAGGGGATCTGGCATGCTAATTGCTTTTTCAAAAAGCTTTCATCTAAGTCATCTGTTTTTAGCCACACTTTCACCTCCACTTCCATAAGTACTTGGTGCTGCCAATTCCTGAGCATTCTGGGGATTCTGCAGTACAGCATGGGTTTCATTTTTGCAGCCCCTGCTAACGCCCCTTCTCCTCCTCAAGATATGAATCAACGTTCTAGCATTTAAGTAAGGTATTATGGAGTGATCTGATTTTCATTGTGTCTTCTCTCATTCTTTCTGTTCAAGTAGTTTATGCCTTTTTAAAAGTTGTTTTAATGTCATTTTTGAGATATTAGTCTGTGGAGGCAGTAGAATTAATGTGTATATATTCTGTCCTGTGTTCTAACATTTATCTTTGGATAGCTTGATAACTTTATGTTTAGGCATGTTAGATTTTAAAAACCTGAATAAATTATAGCATTAATATTATATAAGCAGCCCTACATAGCTTTAATATTTTTAAGGAAAATAATTTTAATTTCAAAATTATTTATTCATATTTACTTGATTTTTTTTTGTAATGTGACTTGATACAAATTAAGGACTGTAACATTTTGCAGTATAGTTTACTTAAACTCTTTACAGGGAGTTTTAGTCCAAATGTGTTGATGAAATGAAGAATGAGCAATTAGATGAATAATGACAGGTTAGAAATGTGGAAAATAGTGGAAATTATCCAAAGAATGAAGTGTTTTCTATGCTAGGAATATGGGAATTTCATGACATCCTCGTAACATGAGATTTGTATATCTCTGAAGTGTAAAATAGTTTTGGTATGTCTCATGATAAGGAACTATAAAAACTTTCCTCGTTGTTTAGTTAAATAACTTTAAAAATCAATATTATTGAAATATGTATAGTGTACTTTTAATATTGAATATGGAGACAATTTTGCTTTTGATGGAATCAATCACTTCAAATTATTCCATTAAACTCATATTTTTAAATTAAAATATTTTATATATATAAAGGAGAATTACTTAAATATATGTATATCCTCCTTGGAGCTATTAGTGTTAGGTTTATACGTTTTATAATACTGGACATTATTGCATCACTAGCTAATTTAGTACTTTTTCAGTTTTCATTTATGATTCACAACATCTTGAATATGCCTTCTTCATCATTCTCCTGATAGAATCTAGAACAATCAGTAGTTAAGCCAGGAAGGAAGTATGAACAAATATGAAATAAGGAATTTTTTGATTATTTAAATTTTTATTATCTTTGTTTCTGATGCGTTTTATCCATGTCTTTTCTTTTTCAAAAAATTTAGGTTACAAATACATGGTTCTATTCTAGTAATGATTTTCCTTTTTCTAGTATATAAAGTTATCTTTTCACCATAGGACTAGACATTGATTGAAATAAGTAACAAGAAATAAAATTTTTTAAAATAAAAAGTTTATGAACATAGTAACAATCAACAAAATAGAGACAACCCAAAAAACTGTTACAAAACTGAATTTGTGCATTTTCCTATTTGGTTTTGTTTTTCAGTTATGCATGTAACATTAGGTTACTGTGACTGGAGACCATGTGGGGAACTGACACAGGCATGTCTGTTCCTCCCAGCCAGAATAGCAATCAGTGGAGGCCTAGTGGGAGCCTACAACTCCCATTCCCTGCCCAGCAGTAATGAGGAGCCCCTCCCTTTATGGGTGTCAACAAAGGCTGAGTAGGGAACCTGAACCTCTGTCCCCACCTGGCATTAATGAGGTAGTGTTGTTCTTTCCTCTGCTGGAGCAGTGTTAGGAAAAGCCATATAAAACAGAGGCTTATATAATATCCAGTCTCATAATTATCAAAATGTCCAAATTTCAGTTGAAAATTACTTATCATAAAGAAAATCTCAACTTGAATGAAAAAGATAATCAATAGGTGCCAACACCAAGATAACAAAGTCGTTACAATTATCTGATACAGATTTTAAAACAGCTATCATAAAAATGCCCAAAAAATGATAGTAATACACTGTAAGGAAGGTACAATTTGAGTGACAGCATTATTTCTCACCAGAAACCATGTAGATGAGAGGGAAGTAACACAGTATTTTTCATGTAATGAAAGAAGAGAACTGTCAACCCTGAATTCTATATCCAGTGAAAATATCCTTTAGGAATGAAGGAGAAAATCAAGACATTATCACATGATTATATATATATAATATTTATATATAATATATATATTTGTGTACATATATAATCAGATGATTTTATATTATATAAATATAATGTAAGTCCTAGAGCAACTACTTAGAGCCACTTAAAAAACTGTACTAATTGACAAACTGAAAAACACTACAGATAAATCAAAATGGATTTCTAAAAATGTTCAAGGAACCATAAGAAGACAGAAAACAAAAAGAGAAAGAACAAACAAAAAATAAAAATATCTCTACTATACCAATAACTATGTTAAATTACTAACAGTTATAAGCATATCCATGTTTAAAAGATAGAGTGTGATAGAGGGTATTATATATTCCAACTGTATACTGTCTACAGGAAACTCACTTCAAATATAATATCACAAGTAGAATAATGTAAAAGGATGGAAAAATACATATTATGCATACATTAATCAAAAGAAAGTATAAGTGGCTATGTTTTACCAGATAAAGTAGACTTTAGAGCAGAGAAAACTACTATTTACAATCAGGTAAGACTTATTATATAGCTTTAGAGCAGAGAAAAACTACTACTTACTTACAATCAGGTAAGACTTATTATATAGCTACAGTAATCAAGACTCTTTGGTATTGATGGAAGGAATAGACATCTTGATCAACGGAACAGAATTCAATAGAGGACCCAGAAATAGACCCAACCAAATATTCTCAACCAAATTTGACAAAGATGTGAAAGCAATTCAACAGAGAATGGATAGCCTTTTTAATGAATGATGCTGGAGCAATTCAACATCATAGGTAAAACAAAACTGAGCATCAGCTTAAATTTCAACTTTATGCAAATATTAACTCAAAATGGAACACAAACTTTAAAGTGTAAGACTGTAAAACTTTTAGAAAAAAATAAGGTAAAATCTTCAGGATCTTGGATACATAGAGAGTTCTTAGATTTAACACTAAAAGTATAATGCACAGAAACAAAAATTGATAAACTGAGTTTTGTCAAATTAAAAACTTTTGTTTTATCAGACTCTGATATGAGAATGAAAAAACAAATTACAGACTGGGAGAAAATATTTGCAAACCTCGTATCTGACAAACAAATTGTATCCAGAATATATAAATAACATATAAAAATCTAGAATGTCACAACTTAACAGTAAAAAACGAACAATCCAATTAGAAAATGAATAAAAGACATGAAGAGACATTTCACTGAAGAAGATATAGAGATGGCAAATAAGCATATAAAAAGATATTTAATATCATTAACTATTAGGAAATGCAAATTAAGACCACAATGATAAATCATTATATACCTATCAAAATGGAAAATAAAAAATAATGATAACACCAAATGCTTGTGAGGATGTGGAAAAACAAAATTGCTCCTACATTGCTGGTAGAAATGTATTAATAAAACAGTATAGCCACTTTGGAAAAGAGATTGGCAATTTCTTAAAATGTGAAATATGCAACTACCTTAGGCCTCAACCATTACACTCCTTGGCATTTATTCTAGAGAAATAGAGTTATGTTCACACAAAAACTTTTGTGCAAATGTTCATAGCAGCTTCATTTGTAATAGCTCAAAACTGGAAATACCCCAGATATCCTGTAAAGGTGAATGGTTAAACATATTTTGGTACATCCATTTCAGGAAAACTACTCAACAATAAAAAAGAATGAACTATTGATACATGGAATAATTTGCATGGATCTCCAGGGAATTATGCTGATTGAAAAAAAACAATCCCCCAAAATTACATGATTCTATTTATATAACATTCTTCAAATGACAAAATTAAAGAAATGGAGAGCACATTAGCAGTTGCTGGGGGTTAAGGTGGGGGAGGAAGTATGGGACCAGATAGGGTATGAAGTGACTGTGTCTATAAAAGGATAACAAGAGCCAGGCGCAGCAGTGCGTACCTGTAGTCCCAGCTACTCAGGAGGCTGGGGCAGGAGGATTGCTTGAGCCCAGGAGTGTGAGGCTGTAGTGCACTGTGATTGCAACTGTGCTTAGGCGCTGTACTTCAGCCTGGACAACATAATGAGATCCTGTCTCTAAAAAGAAGTCAAAGAGTAACAGGAAAGGTCTTTGTGGGTGGTGGTGGAATTACTCTGAACCTTAAGTGTATAATTGTCAATATCCTGGTTGTACTATAGTTTTATAAGATGTTACCATTGGGGGAAGCTGATTTCCTATAACTACCTGTGATTGAAAATTATCTCAAAATGAAAGAAGTTTAATTAAAATATTAAAAAGTTATAAATCAAGCTGACAAATCTAAATAAAATGTGTTTCTCTTTCTACTTAGACAAATATACTTGCATAACACCTTACAAGGCTAACTTTGTATTCAGAATTCTCAGAAATTCTCTGGCTCCCAGCCTGTAGCCTGCTCCTTTCTCTTTCTACCCTTAGCTCCACCTGTACTACAAGGGTGCCATGTGAATGCCATGCAAACATCCTGGACCATTCAGCTCCATTCAGCCACCCTCTACAAACGGCTGTTGCTGAGGTCTAGGAGTGTGAAATACATACATACATATGTACATATTAGAAGGGATTGTATAACAACACTTAGTTCCTTGGGAAAAGGAAACTCTCTCACTTTTCAACTTTAGTGTTTTTGGCTTTCATGTACTTGACAGGACTGCATTATATGTGAAAATAGAGGACTGCCTGAATACAAGGTTGTAAGTGGGGGATCAGCAAACAGATATGGAAACCAACAAAGGAAGATGCCATGAGCATAGGGAAACAATTACAAGTGAATTCTCTTGTTGTCTATTTCTGACTTTTAGGATGCCCATCTGCTCAGAGTACCTTTTTTGGCTTATGGATGTTTTCCAGTGATTTTACTGTGTATTACCTAAGCTTGATTTTTGTCTGCTTTACTCATTTTAGTTTACTGGAACAATTTCTAATATATACAGAGTGGATGTCAGTTTAAAAAAACACTTAGAAAGTATAGTTAGAAGGTAACACTGTGGAGATCAGACATTACTATTTGTTGTATTTTTTATTTTAAAGGAATGTACTTTTTATTGTTTTAATATTTCAGGTCTCTTAAAAGTGCTTGATTTTAAGTCTGTTTTATTTATCTAGTTCTTTTTCTTTCTGTAGATGTTCAGAAAATCATTGGTAAAGATGTTTGAAAATAAAGGATTGGATTGTATCTTCTTAGAAACTAATATGAGCACCAAGAAACAGTATCACATGGTTTATGAATGCATACCTCTCCCAAAGGAAGTGGGTGATATGGCTCCCATCTATTTTAAGGTATTTATAGGTAGTCTTTGCATACATACTTAGTTTTTGCTACAGTTCTGTTTTATGAATACAGTTGTCTTTATTAATATATTTTTCTCGTATACACTTATATCAAATTTTATATCATATTAAAAAATGAGGTAAAGCACAGAATATTCTGCTGTATAAATTTCTGTCAAAAGAAATTTAGAATTTTGACCTTTTAAAAGCATGCTTATTTAGAAGCATGAATATACTATCAAATGGTAACTTACAATTTCTGCTTTAATTTCCCATTTCTCAAGTGAAATGAGGATTTTACCTTAAAGTGCTTTCAAGTAAAAATTATAGTCATAACTCTAGAAAATTGATTATTGAAATACACTGGAGCCAAAGATAGTAACATACAAATAATGCAAATTACATTGCTAAGGCAAGTTATTGCTGTAAGTTTTGGTATTTAATATTTCATCATGCTATTTGTAAAAAGAAAAATTTCTAACTTTGATATACATTTTTGGATATATAATAATGACTAGAGTTTGTAACCAACTGTTATTTATAGTATTGAAGCAGCTTTTACCTAGTAAAACATGTTTGATGCTGATCTGAATACAATGTAATTTTTAGACTAATATAAAATATATAAATGTAGAACCATGTATGAAATACTAACATGTCCATAGAAAAATGGAGGTAATGTTTTCTGAGCCGGTGTAAGAAGATTGTGTATGATAGGTTTATACCGTATGGGATGGTAAGATTTATTAATGTGAATACTAAGGTCCAATAAAAAAGTATAAAATCTATCAAGGGTTATGAGTTGATAAAAATCTTCTTTCTCTCTAGAAGTCTTTAAAAACAGTCTGATGATTTGATGTGAAGAATTATGCTGTTACCCTGATTTGCTCATTACACATTATATGGCTGTATCAAAGCATCACATGTACCCCAATATATAACTATTATATACCTATAATAATTAAAAATAAAAACATTTTTTATCAGTATAAGAGAATAAGCCAGGTAATCCAAGATTGATGCCAGTCTTTTGTTAACCAAATTTAGTTGAGAAAGAGGTTATTATACTTTTTTCAACATGCCTTTTTTTGGTACTTCCTCAGTATAGTCCTACATGGTTGTGATGAGAGGCATTTGAAATATATGGCCTAATATAGAGCAGCCACTTTGCTCATGCGGAGTGGCATTAAACAGCATCTCTTAGAATGATGTATCACTTTTCTCTTTTACCCCAAACCTTTTATGATCATTACAGATACATTTATATTGAGTGTGCTGTATTATGTCAAGCCAAGCAACCCATACCTGTTAAATAGGGAATAGCACTATATATGATGTATTTAAAGTGCATTTATTTGAATGTTAATTTTATCTTCAAAATTTGCTTCATTAATAAGTATATTGTAAAAACAATGAGGTTATTTTATATTCATCACCTTGGCTTTTCTTTGTATTAAATATTTCTTTACCATGAATAGTAGTCATATTGCTTAGCCTAGAAAGTCTTATAATTCTATTTCTATATATTTTCTTCCTAGTTTTTTAAATTTTTATTTTTTTAATTACAAATTGACAAATTACAGTTGTATAAATTCTGACATCAAAAACATAAAATTTATATGTGGAGGAGAAGAAAAGTATAAAGTGGTATACAATTAAAATTAAGTTGTTATAAGCTTGAAATAGACTTATGTTTCCTGCATTTTTAAGAAACAGGCTTTATTTTCTAGAGCAATTTTTTTCCCTACATTTTTGCTTCTTTGTTATATGGGCAGAAATAGTTCAAGTCCTTGGTTGTCAGAAAGCATATAAATTACTTTGTTGCTATTTGGAAGAAGAGTGGTAAAACTAAATGAGATAATTTTAGCAGATTTCTATGAATGCAGCAAGGAATTTGTGAACTTTTATGTTCACATAAAAACATAAAAGTTCACACAAATTATGTTTAATATTAAATTGTTCAGTCTTATTAAGGATTGTTGTGTAATATTGAGCTGAAGTTAGTACAGGAGTTAAAGATGAGTAAAATAATATTATCTTTGGCTAAAGGTAGAATTAAAAAAAAATAAATTCCAATTTTAAATAACTAAAATTAAAGACATAATCTATTCAGAATGGCCTACCTTGTTATACCTCATAATTAATTCACTGTATTACTTTGTTTTTAAGTGTCTGTTTGTATTTGCTTATGTATCATTCGTTCATTTAACAAATGGCTATTTCTTAGAAAGCCATAATGGAATCTGATGAAGAATGGTCCATGAATAAGAAGTTGATTGATCTCTCTTCAAAAGATGTCAGAAAGTCTGTAAGTAACAATTTTTTTCTAATATAAAAAAAATTACCCTGGTGTTCAGGATCTTCATTAATTTCCACATCCTAGTTGAGAAAGAGACCATTTGAGTGACCAAAGGTGAAGTATCTAATTTCACAAATAAAGAAGTTGTTATTTTCATTCTACCTGGTCTAGCAAATGCTTATTCGTAGAGGGTTTTTATTTGTTCAAATGAATGTTTCTTCCTGATCTTCAGCCCACTGCCATAATAATTGTCTATGTCAGCTGTTAGAATCTGCCATGAGAGCTCCACTGGTGGCCTCCTCAGCCCCTGTGGGATAGGTGGTGAGAGGGGCCTTCTTGTTACTAGAATTATACTGAGAGAAACATTTTCTTAGAGGTTCCATTTGGAATTTGGAATTCATTTTCTTTTTATTATACAAAGGTTCCCTGTTATGTTCCTATAAAACAGTAGTTGAGTTAAATTATGGGTTTTTTGGAGACTTGCCTAATCATGTTTCATAGTTTAAGCTTGATTTGCAGATCAACTTTCAGATACAAGTTACACGTAAGTTTAGTACTTTTGTAATGATCTTTCTCTTTTCTAGAAAATATTCCAGTGGAGCCTTCAATCCTTTTTTCTTTGACCACCAGGTTTGCACAAAGCATTCTTGTATGGGAGATAGAAATGAAAGAATAATCTTCTATATCCAAATAATCTTCTTTGTGCCAAGAATTGGGCTAGACACTACCTACATTGTCCTGTTTGATCCTCACAGCAAACTCTGAACTCTTTGTATTTCTCTTGAAACTCAAAGATGTTAAATAACTTGTCTGAGGTCACACACTTGTCAAAATCAAAGCTGCAATTAGAACCTTGTCTGTCTCTTTTTTACTTTATTTTTTCCTAATTGTCAAGGTCATAACATGATAATTATATTTAAGCATGTGGAAATATAGAAAAATTAATGCCACAAACTAGTAGCCTGTTTCTCTGCATTTAATGTTATATAATATTTTATAAACTGATTTTTATTTGTGCTTTTTCTGTAAATCAGCAACTTAGTATAAGCCCTAATTTTAATTGCTTTGTAATATTTCAAGATGATCAGTCTTTCCACTATACCATGCTGAGCCCTTCTAAGTCATGCCTCCTTGAGGACACAATATAAAATTCATACAGTTAAGTAGCAATATGTGATTCAGTGCTCAAATGAGTAAATACTGGCTATATGAGGGGATTAGAGAAGAGAAATGTTACTATAAATTGATCCACTTGGATAATTTCTAGTGACAAAGTTGTGGCTTCAAAAAAATACTTACAAGGACATACGATCTACTTAACTGATAGGGAAAGCAAGAAATTATGGCCTTTTCCAGTCAAAATATAGTTTAAAGTACTGTGTGTGTGTGTGTGTGTGTAGATAGGGAGGGAGGGAGGGAGGGAAGAAGGAAGAATGGGGAGGATAAAATATAATAGAGAGTTAATCCTGGAGATATTTTGAAATAAGTTTGGTAAACTAAATATTGCTGTACCCATCTCATCAGCCAATAAAAAATTATGGTTTTTCTTATGTAATTTATCATTGATAAATACATAGTAGTAAAAATTCAGGGACATTGTGAACAGAGCTCTAAGTATGTGTCCAAACCCTGCTTCCTGTTCTGCATTATGAGTAAAATATAAGAAAGCATATTGTTATTCTTTATTTGTGTGGTCTAAGGAAAATTATTCTCAGTTATATTTGAAAAAAAAAATAAGTACCTTTTTTTCCGGGTTTTCCCCAAGGACAGAAAAATAATTGGTTTTGATTATAATTGCTAGATATGATGAGGAACTATCTGGCTGAAAGCCTACCAAAATGAAATCTTTTACTCAGAAAGTTAGGTCATTGCTTAAGTATCTCTAGAATTGGAAATACATTTTATGTTTGTCTGGAGAGATGCATAATTACTGTCATGCCAGAGAGCAGGAATAAGGATTAAGGATAATTTTCTGATTTTGTGCTGTGTTCCATATGTGATTTGTCTATTTATTTAGGTACCCAGAGGCTTACCTTATTTCTCTGTGGATTTTGGCCTCCAAGGAGGGTTTGCCCATGTCATTGAAGATCAGCACAAATTCCCTTCGTACTTTGGAAAGGTATGCTCATAAATTTGATAACATTCCCGAGTTTAGCAATTTGGTAACACTTTTCTTTTGAAGAGAAATCAAAACTTTGGGCACCATGTACAGTGAGGTTGGTGAGTACTGCTCCACCAAATTTTTAGAGATAACCTAGCAACTATTAATAAAAAAGAAAAAATCTCAGAATATTGATAACAGAGTCAAGAATGTCACTTTGGAGCCAAACATTGCTTGACATAGTCAGCAGTGACTATAATTTTTTTTTAAGTCAGCTAGTATTGTGTTGAGATTGATGATAATTGCTAACATTTATTATTAAGGGCTTACAGTGTACCAGCTACAGTTCTAAGCTCTCATTTAATGCTCATAATAATATTGTGTAGATATAACTTTTCATTTTACAGATGAAGAAACTGAGCTACACAGAGATTATATAACTTGCCCAGGGTTATACACTAATAAATGACAGAAACACGAGTACATATGGTCATGGTTGACTAGAGAATGAATTATATCACCTCTTCATTTATAGTTAAGCAAGGTATGGTCCAAGAAGAATACATGACTCATTTTGCACTGATAGTTTCTGGGCAGATATTAGAGAACAGATCTTTTGATTGCCAGTATGTCCTTTCCATTACCACAGATTTCTT
Organism: Varecia variegata; assembly: GCA_028533085.1. Lineage (NCBI taxonomy): Eukaryota > Metazoa > Chordata > Mammalia > Primates > Lemuridae > Varecia > Varecia variegata. Next base: position 113,869,648 of record CM052438.1, read on the forward strand.
CCTAGGGGTATAGTTTTTAAATTAAAAGGTCAACGGAGTGTCTGGGAAGTATATAAGTTAATGTCAGGAACTAGAATGAAATTAATGCAGCAACTGAAACAGTCAAAAGAAATCTGGGCAATACCTGTAGGAAGTGACCTTTTAGTCTACTGTAGGTCAGGCCTTTCCACTCATACCATTCCTATGTAGCCAGTTCCTCTAAATTAAAAGGTCTTTGATGAATTCTGCTTGGGGTTCTTTCTTCCTCACCCTACTCCCCCCTTCCTCCCCACTTTCATCTCCTGCATAAGACATCTTCTACAATGAATAGGGATGTGCCAAGAGGAATCTCAACTCCAGAGGTTTAGATTCAAAACTTTTTACACTGTTGTCTTTAATGGGTTAACTGGACACCCAAAGTCGCCTGCGTCTTTGAATTTTTGTAATGTGTTACAGAAACCTGTTTGAGAAATTTTCAGAATTTTTTTTCAGAGTTAGCTACAAAGAACTTTTTTGGTCACTGCTCTGAAAAATCCTGCTGTTATTCAGTAGAGCTTCATAACTGAAGGCTCTATGAGTCTGGATTTGTTTTTTAAAAAATCTTGGTTCTAGGGAAAAGGAAGTAAAATATCCATTTTTTTCAAGTTGTGTAAATTTAATTGTGAGGCTGCCTTCCTTTCGCATATTATGCATATGCATTATGGTTTATGATACTGTTTTGAGGTTAAATAGAAAATGTCCTCAATCAGCATTATGTCACTGAGCCATTTTCTTCAAAATCTGTTTTTCAAGAAATAGTCTGTGGGCCCAAGAATTCCCTTTGGCCTCCTACCTAAGCAGTTGTTCAGAGAGCAAGAAGAGATTATTGGGATGGTCTCTTTCCATTAACAGCTGCTTCAGTAACAGAACAAGAATCAATCCTATATGGTAAACATAAGACAAAACAATGTTTTATAGAGACAATTTTAGGTCAACTTTTATTAGCCAGGCGTTCTCGAACTACATTGCTTACTTGAACTCTTGAAATACATCTAAATTTGCCCCATTTCTCTTGATGTCTTATATAATCTACTCTTCCTGTTGACCCCTTTATTTCCCTTTCCTATTGATAATAGATTCGTTTTTCCATGAAGCTTCTGATTTAACTAACAAATAGAAGTTTTTCTTTTTTTGAGTCTCCAAATGGTCTGCTTTAGCACTTACCTTATTCTGCTTTATAAGACAGTCCTCTGTATAGCTCGGTGGTTATTCTGGCTCCCACCACAGCTCCATGTTCTGTTCTAAGATCTCTGAAGACGGATAGCTGCATGTTAGTTATCTTTGTATCCCCTACATCATATGGCATTTGCTTGTGCATAGTAGGTCCCCATGGTATGTATGTTAAGATGAAGAACTTACATCTGAGAGATTACATGATTACATGATTTGTCCAAGATCTCACCACACAGTCTAGTAGAGCTAAACTGGATATACAGAATTTGACCCTTAGTCCAGTGTTTTTCTATATTACTATACTGCCCTACCTTGTAAGTCTCTTTCATATCTTTCTATACATGGATACTCACATGTATAACTTCAATTAATTTATATAGCTAACAGCACAAGAAGAAGATCATGAAGGAAATAATCTAGAATAATACGCAGATAACCAAAAAGCCATTCCTTTCTGGGCTTGAGAATGTGACTTTTTAAATGAAAATGATTTATAATTTTTAATTCTAGGTTTACTTAGATTAGTATTAAAATATGATTTTGTTTCCTGGAAAAAAGATCTCCAGATAATAGTGGAGGAAACTGGTTTATAAATATACTGGGTAGCAGAGAGAACATTAGCCTGAGATTCAACTCCATTTGAGCAACAAAGCAAATAATTGCTACAGATTGATAAACTTTTTCTCCAAACTGTGTGCCCGACTGCTAATATGGCCAAAATTAATTTAATTTCACTTTTTCTGCCTCCCCTTTGCTACCATCTGGTTGATCTGCTAATAAGCAACACAATGGACAAATGGCTTGACAGGAGACACAGCTAGCCAGTACTCCTAGCATCACAGGGTTTGCATAGTTTGAACTAATTGAAAACAAGATTTTTTTTTTTACTTGAAACTAGTATTTATACTATTTTTGAACATTGTCATGGAGAACTACTTAATGTTATATTTAATAGCAGAATAAACAAATAATTTCATTCCTGTTTTCATTATTATTTATACATGCATGTATTTATATTTTTCTCATTCTTTAAAAGGAAATCATTGGTGGGATGCTGGATATAGAACCAAGACTTTGGAGGAAAGGGGTCCGAGAAAGCTTTGAGGATCAGAGGAAGAAAGCACTGCAGTTTGCTCAGTGGTGGAAACCATATGACTTCACTAAAAGTAAAAAATGTTGAGGTGTACCTTTCATTTTTAGTTTCCTCTTCAGATCCCATTCAGTTTTATTTCCATTGTATGTAACTAAACAGCTGACCCTCAGGTCATAGAAAGAGAGTCACAGCAACAGACTGCTCTGGATCTCTGACAACTGTTGTGCAGTTGTGTTGTTTTCTTCCCCACCTGCTCCTGTGGACTTCGTATTAGTGACTTCCATATGTATATATTGAATGACCTGCTCACATTCCTGTTCTGTACCTACTTCTTGGTGTCTGAACTATTCAGTTAATTCAGAGAAGGGCTTTTCTGAAGGGGTATTTAGGAAGCATAGAAAATCCTTGGTTCAGAGGGAAATGGGTCTGCTTCAAGGTTAAATCTATTGCCTGGCTTCTTTTGCATTTTTTAGAAGAAGACTTGGTGTATTTGGTAATAACTGAAATTTCTTTTCATAGGATTTGATAGAAGAGATCTTAATTTTCTACCAGTAGCATATAGTATCACTACTGTTCTTTTTGTTAAAAGAAAAAGAATGTCTCAAAAGAATTAAAAATTAAATGATAGTAAAGATATAAAATATTCACGATTCAAGTTTGTTTTTATTTCTGGGGTTCCAAATAGTGTCTTTGAATTTTGGTGGTCCTAAAAGTAATTGTTTCAAATAACATAGTTTAGGATTGTTTAGAGTTTGTATGAAAGTTAAAATTTGTAGCCAAATCACTATTTTTGAGTTGTATTGATTATCACAAAATCTTAAGTAATGAGAATATTATAAATATCAAGAACACATTCTCTTGTCCCTCCCTGATCCCAGGTACTTAATTTTTATTTGTTCTCAATACTTGGAGTCAAGAGTAAACCCTATACTTCTAAAATATGGATATGGTATAAGAGTGCTTCTACTTTTTTTTATATGGAAGATAT
>CM052438.1:113873019-113891377 GCA_028533085.1 Varecia variegata
CTACATATATTTTTAGCTGTCCAGCTAATTTCTTTCTATTTTTAGTAGAGACGGGGTCTTGCTCTTGCTCAGGCTGGTCTCAAACTCCTGACCTCGAGGGATCCTCCCGCCTCAGCCTCCCAGAGTGCTAGGTGGAAGCTGAATCTTGACATTTTGTCATGAAATGTTTGATACCTAGAATCAGTGTGAAGCATACTCCAGAATTACTCGTAATCCTACACATTTATTTTTAATATCAGCATCTCATTACTTAATATGTTAAAAAGTGAAATGTTTATATTCTGTCTATAGTTTTTCTAATTTCGAGGTAAGTTGAAGTTTAATGGTTTCAGGTTTTCAATATTTGCAAATTACATTTAAGTGTATGTATCAAATAAATGTTTGACAGTATTTTATTTATTGCTGTTTTCAAACTCTTGGCTTGTTCCAAAATCTTAAAGGATTCTATAACATTCATTTATTCAGTCAGTGATTTTGTGAATATTGGTAGTACAAAAATAAAAAGTACTTCCCCTACCCTAAATTATTTTACTGTTTAGTGGAGAAATAGACATCTACATAAACATTTGCAGCACAGTATGACAAGTTCTAAGATATATGCAAGTATATTTGAGTACAGTGCCAAAGGATTATTTCATATGTCTTCTCAGCTGATGACCTTACTTCCTATTTTACTGAGAAAATATTAATAGAAGCTAATAGAAGAGAATTTCTACCACATCTACCAATATACCTCATTTATCCCATGTATTCTATTTCCTTTTCCTAACTATAGATACATTATTTTTTTGTTTTTATCTAGGGCCAATATATTCATTTATAGACTGGATTTTATTGCCTCTGACCTACTCAATTGCCCCTGCTCTCTATTGTTTTTTCTCCTCTTTATGGATTATTTTTATTGACATACAAAACCATTTTATAATATGTCAACAGCAAACCCTGTCATCACATCCCCCTCTAGCCATTTCTCCAGTTGATAGGAAAACTCATTTTAAAAACTCTTTTTCCTCTCTCTCCATTCTTCTCCTATTCTCGGTACAGTTAGGCTTCATCCTCATCATTCTGCTAAACTGTTCAGGTCAAGATCATCAGCGACCTTCCACAATGGCAAATCCAGTAATTAATGCTGAGTGCTCATCTTTGTCTATCAGCATTATCAGTGACATACTTGATCACTTTCCCTTCTTGAAGCATTTTCTTTACTTTCGTTCTAGAACACTGTTTTTTATTTATTCTTCTTCCTTACTAGTTCTATTCTCTGTTGCCTTTGCTTGTTCCTCTTCATCTACTCAACCTCTGAATGTTAAAATGCCCATTTTCAAACCTTACCTTTTTTCTGCTGCACTCACTCCCAAGGTAATCTCATCATGAACATCATCTTAAATATCAGTTTTTTTTAAGTTGGCTCATTTATTCAACAAATATTTGAATGTCTTCAATATGCCAGTCACTGTTCTATATGTAGAGGATACATTAGTGAATAAAAACAAAATTCCCTGCCTTTGAGGAGTTTAAATTCTGTAAAGAGAAAACAGAGAATGAACATTAGACAAAATAAATGAATTATCTTGAAAATGCCACAGAATGCTTGAACATTGTAATATTGGTGTGTAAATCACTTATTAATACTCTTTAGTAAGATTAAAAGACAAAACTATTAACATAATATCTACAATGATTTGTTAAGTAATATACAATATAAAAAGATATAAATTGTGGTATTAAAAAACAAAATAGGAGGAGTAAAAGTATATTTTTTTAATATATGCTCAAAGTTATCAGCTTACAATAACCTGTTATAGCTATATGTTTTATGTAAGCCCCATGGTAACCACAAAGCAAAAATCTATAGGAGATACGCAAAGGATAAAAAGTAAGAGATCAAAGCACACCATGAGAGAAAAATCATCTAATTACAAAGGAAGACAGCAACAGAGGAAGAAAGGGACAAAAGATCTATAAAACAACCAAAAAACAATTAACAAAATGGAAATAGTAAGTCCTTACCTCTCTGTAATCATCTTAAATATAAATGAATTAAAATCTCTAATTAAAGACATAGAATGGCTGAATGGATTTTTTAAAAAAGACCCCATTATATGCTGATTACAAGACACTCACTTCACCTTTAAAGATATACATAGATTAAAGGTAAATAGTAGGAAAATATATTCCATACAAACGGAAACCAAAAGAACTGGGGTAGCTATACTTAGATAAAAATGATTTTAAGTCAAAAAATATGAAAAGAAACAGGTCATTATGTAATGATAAAAGGGTCAGTTTATCAAGAAGATACAACAATTATAAATATGTATGTACTCAACTTCAGAATACTTAAATATATAAAAGGAAATATTAATAGATCTGAAAGGAGAGGTAGACTGCAATACAGTAATAGGGACTTCAATATCCACTTTCAACAATGGATAGATCAACTAAAAAATCAACAAGGAAAAGTTGGAATTGAATTATACTTTGACCAAATTGATCTAATAGATACATACAGAACATTACATCCAGCAAATGTAATACACATTCTTTTCAAGCACACAGGGAACTTTCTCCAGGATAGATCATTTTAAGCCATAAAACAAGACAACAAATTTAAGAAGATTGAAATCATATCCAGTATCTTTTCTAATCTCAATGGTATGAAACTAGGAATTAATAATTAGAATTTCAATTTAGAATATGTGGAATTATATAAAATTCTCCTGCACAACCATTGGGTCAAAGAAGAAATTTAAACGGTTATTAAAACATATCTTGAGGTAAATGAAAATGGAAACACAACATGGCAGAACTTGTGGGCAGCAGCCAAAGCAGTTCTAAGAAGAATTTTATAGCAATAAACATCTACATCAAAAAAGAGGAAATATCTCAAAGATACAACCTAACTTTACACCTCAGAGAACTAGAAAAAGAAGAACAAACTAAGCCCAAATTTAGTAGAAGAAAGGAAATAAATGAAGTAGAAACTTAAAAAATAAGAGAAAAGATCAACAAAAATAAGAGTTGGTTTTTTAAAAGATAAAATCAATAAACCTTTATCTAGACTAAGAAAAAGAGAGAGAAGACACAAAATCAGAAATGAAAGGGGAGACATTACAACTAACGCTACAGAAATACAAAGGATCATAGGATATTACTATGAATAATTATATGCCAACAAATTGGTAACCTCAAGGAAATGGATAAATTCCTGGAAACAGAGCCTGCAAAGCCTGAATCATGAAGAAACAAAATGTCATCAACCCAATAATGAGTAAGGAGATTGAATTGGTAATAAAAAGTTCTCTTATTTTGTCTTATATTGAGAGTGATTTGTTAATGTCTCACATCATTAGTGCCTTTCTATCTTTGTCTTCCTGCATCAGCTATAGTTTTTGCTTTATAATAATTGCAGTGTTATTTGGTACATGTATTTCATGTGTGTTATGTGTTTATTGTAAATTATGGATTTTATTAAAAGGGAGTATTTTTGGTCATATTTATAATTTTTGGCATGGATTCTACCTTGCCTGATACGAGGATCACCTCACCTACTTTCCTATTGTTTTCATTTGCCTGATATTCTATTGCCCATCCTTTTATTTTTTTAGTCTTCTTATATCACTTTGTTTTTTATATATTGTTGGTCCTAGCTTTGTGAGCCAAATTGAAATAGGCTCAATGGGTGAATCCAGTCTATGCATATTTATTTGACTGAATGTTTGTTTCCTAGTCTGTCATACGGTTTTATAATTACTATATTTGCTATGTTTTTTCTCTATGTAGTTTGTGTTCTTTGCTGTTTTATTAAAAAATTTTATTGATATTTAAAAGGGTTTGAATTTTTGTTCTAGTGGTTACCTTTGTATTTGTCCTTTATCCCCTATTTTCTTTCTTCTTTCCTTTCCTTCTTCCTTTCCCCTTTCCTTTCCTTTTTCTTTTCTCCTCATCAGTCAACTTTATATTCCCTGTTTTCTTACATATGTTTACTACCTGGTTTGTCAAGTTTAAATACTCCTTAATTCACACACTTATTTCCTATACAGAAATTAATGCCCTTATTCTACTTTCTTCTTTCAGCTCCCATTGTTTGGTTGCCTTATTTCTACCTGGTCACAACATATAACATTTGTATATTGGTTTTGCACACTCATCTTTCCTATTGGTTTAATCTTAAAGCTTCTATTAAACATAGTAAATGTTTTGCATCATTTTATTTTTCTGAAAATTTTTAGTCATCTTTAGGTTGAATGAAGCCCATTCATTAGTAGATTCCTCCTGAATGGCTTAGAGGCACATAATTGTCTAAGTCATTAAATGTTTGAAGTGGTTTTTCTATAGTGTTGATTCTTGAAGGACAGCTTGGCTGAATATAAAATCTTGGTTCACATTTTCTTTCAGTTTTTTGATTCCATTCTGTAATTATAGTTTATCTGTGCTTTAGTGCTCACAGTTTTTACATTAAATTTCTAATACTTACAATAATTTTCTAGTACTTGTACATAGGATTCATAATTTTTGAGTGTGTCTAATGAGAATTTCATTCTAAACAAAATAAAGATATTTGGGAGGTAATAAAGAAAAAATGCTACTGCATTGTTGTCTGGCTGTGTGTGTGTGTATATATATATATATATATATATTTTTTTTTTTTTTGAGAAGTCTGATGCCAGTCTAATTCTTTGGCCCTTGTAAATTATTTGATCATGTAGCTATGAATCCTTGACAATTAAAGAAAATTTTTAAGTCTAAATAGTTTCACTGAGATATGTTGTGGAGTTGACACTCTTTAAGTTCACTTTTTCACTTATCTGGAGATCCTTTTCAAAATGTTCATTCAGATCTTTTTTATTCTGATAATTTTTTATGAATTAGAATTTTAAATATTAGTTGTGTTTCATTGTTTTAATTTTTTTTCTTCAGGGACTCCAGTTATATGTACGTTATTTCTCTTTTCTCTGTCATCTCGCTCATTTTTCTGACCCTTTCTATGTTTTTCTTTATCATATTAATTCTTTTTCTTCTTGCTTATTTATTTATTTTTTTTACATTTATCCAATGCTTCTTAAGTTTCATTGAGTCCCTTCTCCTTTGGGCACCTTGAAATTTAGTCTTCATTTATGATATGCTTTGCTTTTTTTTCCTATTTCTTTCTTGAAGTCAATAATCTTTCAATTTATTTCTGTTTTTAATAATTTGAATCTCCAATTCAAGGTGTTTTTTTATATCCCCAAATATTTGTTTGAGTATTTTAATTTAGTTTTTGATATGTTCTGTTACAGTTTTCTTCTGCTTTAGTGGTTGTTTTTTGGTAGAGAATTTTCATTAGCTTATTTATGTTAATTATTGTTTTCTGATTTCTTATACTATCATTATATAGATTTATTCAGTTTCCTTTCATTCATTTGTTTGAACTTGGGTAGTTAAAAGATACCTAGTTCAAAAGTACTCTCCCTGTCAGTATAGAAGGGTAGAATTTCTTTAATGGGGTGTTTTTTGTTTTGTTTTGTTTTCATTTCATAGTAGTGGGAGGGATTGTGTGTGTTCCAGTTTTCTGTTTTTTTGTTTTTTGTCTTGCAGGACCCTGAAATTTCTCATTTTGCTTCTTCCCTTCACCATCTAGTTGCTAAAGGGCACTTCACTTATTCTTATGCCTTTTTCCCTTCTGAAACTATCCTGTAATAAGTGTTCTCATCTATCAAGATACTTTATATTTTTGCATTTAGGGTAGAATTGCTATTTCTGCTGAAAATTTTAGACCAATTTTATGCTTGTAACTAGCTCTGTTGTTTATTCTCTGTAGTTTTCCTTGAACTGTCCTTTGCTTGCTACAAAGGCTTGTGGTAGGAATATGAAAGATCACTCACTTGGTTTTGGTGCTTTTAATTTTTTTACTTATAAGTAATTTGAAGTTGGGATATGTTGTCTCCTTGTTAGGCTGAAGGAATGATTTTTGTGTAAATTTATTTGTTCTTGTTCTGTATCATTTCTGGCAGATATGAGACAAAGATGTAGGTTGCTGCCATTTTCCTTTACTACTCCTATTCACTCTTTTTTTTTTTTTTTTTTTTTTTTGAGGAAAAGGAAAGAGACATTTATTACTTTGCCAGCAAATGAGGAAAATGGCATCTATCATCTCAAAGTCCAAATTCCTGTACATAAGCAGAAATACAGAGCTTTAAAGGAGAGCCCTGGGTTCTAGGCTATTGTCATTAACTACAGTTAATGATTCCAATCATCCCATCTCTGCTGAAGACAAACCTGTGACCTCGCCAACCTGGGAGGCTCACCCAGACCTCGCAGGCCAGGTGCCAGGTCTCCATCGGCAGTTTAGCTGAGCCCTGTCCTTCAGCACAAAGAACAAAAGACATTCCCTGCCCCTCCGGACCACCTCTGAGGCAGGGGTGCAGATCTCAGTTCCCAAAAAGAATGGAGGAAATTTTAAAGAGATAGAAAACATTTTTGCTGTTTTTTTTTTCCCCCAGGCCATTCCCTCTGTTACATATTACCCCCTGTCAATTTTACCCTTCTATATTTATGGGAGGAGGGGCAACAGAATCCTTGAGCTACTTCCTGTTGAACTGGGGCAACATTTCAGATGGTAGGTTTATACTTATGTATGTCATTGCAAAGCTTTGGAAGATGGCAGATTATGAGGCAAAAAAAAAAATCATAAGTAACAACTACAACAGTGAGGATTGACAAGGCAAAATGAACTGTCGCCTTGTACACAATGTCTGATACAGAGCCGGGTTAGAAAAGAAACATGGGACCTCTGAGTGTAGAGCTATTAGTTGTACCCTGTAGGTGATCCGAGAGATCAGCTTCTGTAAATTCAGAAATCATATACAGCACCGAACAAGGTGTAGGAGGACAAACCCAACAGTAAGACAGATGAACAGAAGAGGCGATAGCCCAGGAAAATCCTCATTAAGGGGTTATCTCTATAGACTATCGTATGTACAAAACAAATAATTAAAGAGAGGTCAGCAAAAATATTAACATTTTTATCTTTCCCTTTCTCTTAAACAGATACTTTAGATTGCCTAAAGGCTGGCCCCTCCACTGGGGGCTTGGGTTTTTTTTTTTTTTTTTTTCCTGTGGTACACCTCTTTACTCTGGTATGATGGATCCAAGGTTTCACTTTTGACAGTTCCAACGAGGTGCGAGTTGTTAGAGGCACTTCATAGAGTCCCTTTTATTTCTCTGCTCCCAACTGGGGGAGAGACTTGAAAGAGGCAAACTCACGTATTGTGGTCAGCACCTTATCCACTCATTTGACATACTGCTTTACTCTGATTTTTCACTCATGGTTATGTTACCATATTTACCTCAGGGTGCTAGGAAGGGTCTCCCATAAACTATTTCTTAGGGGCTTAACTTAAGCCTGCTTCTGAGGGCTACCCTTATCCAGAGAAGGGCAAGTGGTAGTCAGTATCCTAGCTCTCTTACGTGCATCAATTTCAGGATGCATGCAATGTCTATTCTAGATGTAGGACTTTGTTTATTTGCTGGGTTACCTCAGATTTATTTTTTTTATTCATTCACTCATTTATTTATTTTTGAGACAGCATCTCATTCTGTCACCCAGGCTAGAGTGCTGTGGCGTCAGCGTAGCTCACACCAACCTCAAACTCCTGGGCTCAAGCGGTCCTCCTGCTGCTTCAGCCTTCCAAGTAGCTGGGACTACGGGTGCACACCACCACACTTGGCTAAATTTTTTCTATTTTTAGTAGAGACGGGGTCTTCCTTTTGCTCAAACTGGTCTTGAACTCCTGACCTCAAGTAATCCTCCTGCCTCAGCATCCCAGAGGGCTAGGATTACAGTTGTGAGCCACCATGCCTGGCTGCTCTGATTTAAAAGAGGCTCCATTATCACTTTGTATGGAGGAGGGGAGCCTATGAACATCTTGACAACCTGCAGGATCATTGAGTCCACCAAGTCCAGGTCCTTGGAGAAAAGGAGACTGGTGGGTTTTCTGAGACTGGTGGATGTTAACTGTGGAGTAAATTAAGTGAGGAATTATTCAGGGCCAGGACTAGGGTGAGGGGAAGAAGGCATTTGCCTCAGGCACAAAATATAAGGGGACTGAAAAACAACAACAACAAAAAACCATCTCAAAAATCAAGACATTTTTTTTAAGTTGATACAAAAAACCCAAAATTTTAGATAAATGCAGGAGCGGTGCCAGCGCCATGCAGAGTCATATTGGAGCCTGAGGCAAAAGGAAAAGTCAGTAATTCAGATCCTGTTGTGGTTTCCAGTTGGTATTTTGTTTGTCATGGATCCTGGCCCTGGAATTATGTTACTGTCATTAAGAACTGAGATTTTCAGCATGGAAGAAAGGAGATACAGATATGAGATTCATGCAATGTAGTAAAAGCCCCATAGTATGAATATAAATATAATTTATGATGCATTTTATCTTAAAATACATAAGTATAGCTATAAAATGATAACTATCACTATATGTATACATATATTTACATGCATATACAGTCGATCTTTATTTACAGATTTGTATTTATGAATTATCCACTTGCTACAATTTATTTGTAACCCCCAAATCAATACTTATGGCACTTTTGTGGTCAGTCATGGATATATTCAGAGTGGCAAAATACTTGAGTCACTGGACACATAGGTTCCCAGTTGAGGTCAAACAAGGTAATACTTTGTCGTTTTATTTCAGCTCCCCGACTGCAAACAACTATCCTTTTTGCAGTCTATGCTTGGCTCAGGCATGAGTCATAATGTTATTAATAGCTGTAAGTTCGATGTTAATGAATAAACACTATATATTAAATAAAGTATCTTTAAACAGAAACACATACAAGTTATATATTGCTTGATTGACAAAAAATATTGTGAGCAGAGGCTTGGCAAGAACCTGACTCTGTATTTCTCCTAGGAGTGATGGCTCAGTATTCTCTAGTTCAGTGTTCTCTGTACATGTACATGTGTATACATGTATTTCCTAGCTTGTCCACTGGTAAGGGCTAGAAAAAATGGCTACTAAGGAACAATGAACACTCTTAGTCACCACTCTTTGTGGTCTCTAAATTCTATTTCCCACCAAAAGGAACCAGACTTTTTGAAAAAATAGCCAATTCAAGGTCTAGGGTAGGAAATGTACAAAAGGGGTCCAAGACATTTTGTACTTGTCAGAAGCTATTAAAGACATAGAGTTGTATCAAAAGAACACAGACTCTTACCTGATTAACCTCCCACTAACCAAACTTAGAACAATTTGAGCATCACTAAGAATAATGACTTCTATGGAGTCAAGTACATCAATTAGTTTAATTACATTTCAGTCAACAACAGACTGCATATAAAATGGTGGTCACATAAGATTATAATGGAGCCAAAAAAGTCCTATTACCTAGTATTTACTATGCTATACTTTTTTATCATTATTTTAGAATGATAAAATATCATTCTACTTCTACTCTATGAAAAAAAGGTTAGCTGTAAAACAGACTGAGGCAGATCCTTCAGAAGGTATTCCAGAGGAAGGCATTGTTATCATAGAAGACAGCTCTATGAAGACCTTTCAGTGGGGCAGGATGTGGAGGTAGAAGACTGTGATACTGATGATCCTGCCTCTGTAGGCTAGGCTAAGCTAAGTGTTATTACAAGAGTCAAAAAGTTAAAAAAAATTTAAAAGTTTATTATTAAAGAAAAATTTTTTATAAGTTTAGTGTAGCCTAAGTATATAGTGTTTATAAAATCTATAGTAATGTACAGTAATGTCCTAGGCCTTCACATTCACTCACCACTCACTCACTCACTCACCCAAAGCAATTTCCAGTCTTAAAAGCACCATTCATGATAAGTGTCCTATTTGCATGTACCATTTTTCACCTTTTATACCATATTTTTATTGTACCTTTTCTATGTTTAGATATGTTTAGATACACAAATACTTACCATTGTGTTACAGTTGCCTAAAGTATTCAGTACAGTAACATGCTGTACATGTTTTTAGCCTAGGAGCAGCAGGCTATATCATCTAGATATGTGTAAGTACACTATGATGTTTGTACAATGAAATTGCCTAAGGATGCATTTCTTAGCACATAATTCCATCATTAAGTGACACATGACTGTATGTTTAAATCCATGTGTTCATACAGATATTAAAAAATATATAACAATGACCTTAATGGTCACCTTTGGAGGATGCTAAATAATGGAATTATTATTTTGAAAACTGATAAATAAATACAAGCAAGTGTTTTCTATGTGAATTGTATCTCAAAGTAGTCTAATAGTTGATGAAGTTTAATTTTCTACCTACAGAAGAATTTTAGCTAATAATGAATAAGGAACAATAGAATATCACCATTTTGCAACCCCTAATGAATTAATGGATTTCAGCAAAGATCATTAATGACTGAAAGCATAAAAAGGGGAGTCAACCAGAGAATAAGTAGTTCCTGATGAAAATAAGCATCATCTATGAGGTAGTCTTGCAAAAACAAAACAAAACTCTGAATCTAATCAAGCAATAGCTCTAACTGCCAGTTTATAGGAAATATAAGAGAGAAACATGTCAGCTATCGTGGAGATGTGATAAAAAATTCATAATTAGACTATACAGAACAAATGACCTCGTTCATTCAAGAAAGGAGCAAAGGGGGTATATAGGGAATATATAAATAAAAACTTAAGACATATATCAACTAATCACTACATAGGATTATTATGTGGATCCTGATTAAGAAAATTGTTTCAAAATTTTATAAGACAGTGAGGGAAATCCAAACACTGGTGGTATATTTAAAGATATTAAATTATATTTGTTGCTTTTAAAGTTATGATAATGGTATTGTAGATATGTTTAAAAAATAGCCTTTCAGAGATATACAATTTGACAGATGAAATGATTTGATGTCTAGAATTTGTTACAAAATAATCTGAGCTTAGGGAAGTAGATGGGGTTATATGAAAGAAGATTGGCCATGTATTGCTCATTACTGAAACTGGTTGACTGATATATGAGGGGCATTATACTATTCTCCCTAATTTTGTTCTCTCTTTTATATATGTATTTATTTTTTAATTTCTCATTTGAAAAAAATATTTTTTAGTGAAACTATTCAAGTCCCCAAATGCAAGTAATCTTGTTCTCTGTGCAAAAAAGCTGTTTATAAAATTTTGTTGCACATTGTTGAATGTTAATTTATATGCTTTAATGAATTGCTATTTTTTTAGAAATTAAATAAGCCTTAAATTTTTTTATTTTTATATCTGGGAGTACAAGTGCAGTTTTGTTACATGGATATAGTGCGTAGAGTTGAAGTCTGGGCTTTTAGTGTAACCATCACTCGAATTGTGTACATTGTACCCATTAAACAATTTTTCATCCCACACCCTCCTCTCACCCTCCCACCCTTTCACACTTCCGAGGCTCCAATGTCTATTATTCCACTTTGATGCACATGTGTACACATTATTTCACTCCCACTTATAAGTGAGAACATGAGGTATTTGATTTTGTTTCTGAGTTATTTCACTTAAGATAGTAACTATTTTTTAATGAACTAGGTCCAGTTCCACCCATGTTGCTACAGAAGACATGATTTCATTCTTTTTTATGGCTGAGTAGTATTCCATTGTGTGTATATGTGTGTGTGTATATACATATATACACACACAGATATCACATTTTCTTTATCCAATCATCCACTGATGAACGCTTATGTTGATGCCATATCTTTGCTATTGTAAATAATCCTACAATAAACAAACAAGTTCAAGTATCTTTTTGACATAATGATTTCTTTTCTTTTGGGTAGATACCCAGTAGTGGGATTGCTGGATTGAATGGTAGTTCTATTTTTAGTTCTTAGAAATCTCCATATTGTTTTCCATAGAAGCTGTGCTAATTTACATTCTCGCCAGTAGTGTATAAGCCTTCCTTTTCTCTGCATCCTCAATCAACATCTGTAATTTATTGACTTTTTAATGATAGCCATTTTGACTGGTGTAAGATAGTATCTCATGTTGTTTTAATTTTCTTTTCTCTGATGACTAGTGATGTTGATCAGTTTTTCATATGCTTGTTGGCTATTTGTGTA
The DNA here is from genome assembly GCA_028533085.1 of Varecia variegata. Taxonomy (NCBI): domain Eukaryota; kingdom Metazoa; phylum Chordata; class Mammalia; order Primates; family Lemuridae; genus Varecia; species Varecia variegata. The sequence continues at coordinate 113,885,104 of CM052438.1, forward strand.
TCTTCTCTTGAAAAATGTCTATTTATATCTTTTGCCCATTTTTTAATGCGGTTGTTTTTGTTTTGTTCGGTTGTGTGAGTTCCTTGTAGATTCTGGATATTAGTCCCCTGTAAGATGCATAGTTTGTAAATGTTTTCTCTCATTCTGCAGGTTGTTCACTGTGTTGATTATTTCTTTTGCTGTGCACAAGCTTTTTAGTTTAGTCCCATTTGTCTGTTTTTGTTTTTGTAGCATTTGTTTTTCAGATCTTAGTCATGAATTCTTTGCCTAGGACAATGTCCAGAAGAGTTTTTCCTAGGTTTTCTTTTAGAATTTTTATAGTTTCAGGACTTACATTTAAGTCTTTATCTTGAATTAATTTTTGTATATGGTGAGAGACAGGGGTCCAGTTTCTTTCTTCTGCATGAAGCCATCCAATTTTCCCACTACCATTTATTGAATATGATGTCCTTTCCTCAGCGTATGTTTTTGTCAACTTTGTCAATGATAAGTTGGCTGTAGGTTTGTGACTTTATTTTGGGGTTTTCCATTCTGTTCCTTTGATCTATGTGTCTACTTTTATGCCAGTTGTTGTTACAATAGTCTTACAGTGTAATTTGAAGCCAGATAATGTGATGCCTCCAAGTTTGTTCCTTTTGCTTAGGATTGCCTTGGCTATTTGGCCTCTTTTTTGTTCCACATGAAGTTTAAGATTTTTTTCCTAATTCTGTGAAAAATTATGTTGGCATTTTGTTAAGAATTGCATTGAATCTGTAGATTGCTTTGGGCGTTATGGCCATTTTAACAGTATTGATTCTTCCAATTCATAAGCATGAGATGTTTTTCCATTTGTTTGTGTCATCTATGATTTCTTTCATCAGCATTCGGTAGTTTTACTTGTAGAAGTCTTTCACCTCCTTGGTTAAGTTTATCCCTAGGTGTTTTATTACTTTTTTGTAGCTATTGTAAATTGGATTGACTCTTTGGTTCTCAGTTTGGTTGTTATTGGAGTATAGAAATGCTACTGATTTTTATAAATTGATTTTATATACTGAAACTTTGCTGAATTCACTTATCAAATCTGGAAGTCCTTTAGAAGATTCTTTAGGGTTTTCTTAGTATAATATCATATCATCAGCAAAAAGGAACAATTTGACTTCCTATTTTCCAATTTGGATGGCTTTTATTTCATTCTCTTGCCTGATTGTTTTGGCTAGGACTTTCAGTACTATATTGAGTAGGAGTGGTGAACATGGGTATCCTTGATGAATTGCTATCGAATTTAAAAATTTTACGTCTGAAGGCCTTCCTAGCTCCACTCCAGTTATAAAAGCAATTGAAGGACAATAGTTCTAACACACACACACACACACACACACACACACACACTTCAACATGCATATATGCATACATAAATATGCATACACATATATATTAAAAAATAGAAAACTGTAAAGCAAAGGAAGCTTGAGCTCAATATTTGTCTGAAGTATATCACACAAATTTTTATCTTTAACATGTGAAAAATTCACTAATCTAAGAAAAAATACCAGTAAAGAATGGGCAAATAATTCACAGAAGAAATAAAAATGACTAATACATACAAAATAAATTATGCCTAAGTGATTATCAAAGAAATTTTATGCAAATGTGCATCAAACAATGACATCCCATTTTGTCTTAAGATATTTACATTACAAGAATACTTGTGAGAGTGCATGATATTCAAGCTTCTGGTGGGAGTGTGACTTTGTGCAACCTTACTGTAAAGCAATTTTGACACAATGTGTCAAAAGACTTAAACTTATTTATGACCTTTGATCCTCTAATTCTACTTCTCAGAGTCTAGCCTAAGTAAGATCTTAATTAGATATAGTAAAAAGTTTGTGTATAAAAATATTCATTAATGTTTAGTATTGAAAACACTTTGAAAAAATTGTGTAACAATAAGAAATTTAATTGGAGTACATCCATAATTTGATACATTATACAATCATTAAAAACTAGAGTTTTGAAGGTATTAAGGACTAAAAATTCTCATTAAAAATTTGAAAACAGTTCCAGAATTCACAGTTATGTACAGTATATAACGTCCCTTTATGTATGTAATCAGAAGGATCAGAAGGAAATGCATCAAAACTTTAACAGTGTTTATCTTTGTGTGATGAATTGTAGATTATTTTACACTTTTCTGTAGGTTATAAATTATAACAGTCATTTTTGTGTTGTACTGTATAACCATTAAGAAAGAATACATATTTTTCATGAAACATACTGAGAGGCACCTGTAATATAGTGAAATGTATACAGATGGGTCTTCAATTTCTGATGATTTGACTTATGATTTTTTGACTGTATGATGATGTAAAAGTGATACATATTTACTAGGACATCAATAAATTGCATGAGATATTTAACCCTTTTTATAAAATAGGCTTTGTGTTAGATGATCATGCCCAGTTGTAGGCTAACCTAAGTGTTTTGAGCACCTTTAAGGTAGGCTAGGCTGAGCTGTGATGTTCAGTAGGTTAAGTGTATTAAATGCATTTTTGACTTGCGATATTTTAAATTTGCAATGGGCTTACCAAGATGTCCCATAGTAATTCAAGGAGCATTTGTATTTGAGAAGGAGTCATCAACCCTGGACTTAAAGCCATTCAACTCAGTGGCCCAGAGTAAGTTTCTCTTCTGAGCCTGATTTTCTCAACTAGAAAACAATCATAGTAATTATAATATATGGTTGTAATAAAAATTAAATGAGCCTTGTGTACATTAGATATTGAAACATAGGACATTTTCCTGTAACAACAAAATTTAAGTAAAATTTGGTTGTATTTTCTTGTCTTTTTTTCCCTCCCTCATACAAATAAATAACAGTTTGCAAAGGCTTGTATACTCCTGAATATTATCCTGCATTTTCAAACTTAAGGGAAAAATTGAGTGAGATGTTGTCAAACCTCTATTTTGTACAATTCTTTGTGTTCTCTTTATCTTAATAGCTTGACTAAGCTTAGCCAAATTTACTTATTCATGCAGAAACTGTTGATTGTTTCTTGCATGGAAAGACATTGTAGAGAATGAAATGATTAGTAAGGTATATTTGCTGTCATGACAGAAATTTCACTCATGCAGCCAACAAACACACAAATGTGTTAGTTTCCATTGGGAGAATGAATGAAATTTTAGAGTTCATAAATTGCTTACATCTGGAAAAATAGAGAAAGTTTCATGGAAGAAGTTGGTATTTAGGTAGGACTTAAAGGATTTATCATATAAATGTTAAAATGTTCCAGAAAGAAAGCATGAATTATATATTTTGATATATTTAAAATTTCACTTTAACTTCTTATCAGGTAAAATTATGAAAAGCCAAGAAAATTATAAGTATGTTTTATATTCTGTCAATAACTCTAAAAATAATGAGTGGATCACAGCCTAACATGTACTTTGGACACAGTAAGTTCTCTGTATTGGACAATGAAATCTGAACTAAGTACCAAAGACATCTTTGTCCTATAACTCGATGAGAACAGTACCAAAAGCCTCCTTTTCCAACTAATTTGTTCATATTGACTGACATAGTTAATATAATATTTTTCTCGGTGTATAAAATGATTAAAATTTAGCATTTAATAATTTTTAATAATAATTATACACATGCTTTTACATCCTTACTGCCTTGTTTCATGCCACAGTGTTTCACTTTTTTTAAAAAAAATTAATGGACTTCCTTGTATACCATTATCTGTCTTCAGTTTGTTTTATTCACTTTGATATCTGTTGTTAATAGGCTTTTTTGCTATCTTTGCATGCAAGAAGTTGGATGATGTTGAACTCAATCTTGTGATTTTCAGAATATCATTTGAAGGATTTTAGTCTGATGTTAGTGCCAGAAAACTTATATTTATCATAGGTTCAGTTTGAGAAATGTGATGCCTCTTCTAAACTGCTGAAAAAACAAGTAGCCTTACTAACAATGTTGTACAGTATATCAAATTCAGTAATCTGTCAGCAAAAATTACAAAATGCATATGTTTAATGCAGAAATAACTGAATAACAGGACAAAAGTCAAAACATTATTTCATATGAGTACAAACAAAAAGACATGTAATATTAATAGGAGAAAGGATGAAAGTTAATATCCAACAGAATTTTCTCTGCTTGGTACACATGCACTCTCTATAAAGTTAGTTTCCAATGTTAAAGATTTGACCAGAGCTGTCTACTTATCATGATTGTGGATTAGGAGATTTGAGCTAACTTTCCCATAGAGCAAAACTAAAATATCTGGGAAAATGTAATTAAAACAAACAAAATCCACCTATTGAGGGTATAGAAGATCTCACAAGGCAGTGAAAATCCAGGAGAGATGATCATCCAAAGTAAGTCTAATGTTTGGTATCACTTTTCCCCTGGGGAGAATCACTGATTCCAGAAACCAGGCAGCAGCATCACCTTGTCTGCAGTAGTCTGATTGTTGAGGCTATCACAAAGATATGCCCAATTTCAATGGGAGAAGAAATAGATTCCCCCTTTTACTGGGGAAGTGATGAGTACCAGAGGACTATGTAGAACTGAAAATACTGTTGCATATGTTTTTGGAAAATGCTATCTGTTATGTGGGGTGAATGGAGTTAAAGTGTTCAAAGTCTTTGCAGTGAAGAAGGCAAAGGTACCCATTTACATTCGACTTTGAAAGGTCAAGGATACATGGTAGAATCGCTTAGATAACCACCATCAGAACAATTGAAAAAGAGTGTATCACTACTAAGATAACAGATGGGCGATATGTAATAACAAAAGTAGATAAGAAGGGACAGAGAAGAACAGATGCATAGTTAAATAGAAACCCTTTAGTAAGATGGCAGTTTTACATCTAAATGTATCAACAAAGATTGCCAGTCTGAATTAAAAAAGACAATCACCAAATTTAACCAAAGGTTTCCTGTGATATCTGGAGCTCAGAGACAAAGTTAATGATTTTGGCCTTTGCAACCTGGCCTCCTTCCATTACCCCCAGTTTATTAATCAAATAAGGGTAGAGTCAAATTAGCAAATATTTACTAAGCAGCATACTGTTGGGCAAAGTGAAAATGTGAAGAGTAACGGACTTCTCATCTTCAATGAGATTAAAGTTTTGAGAACTTAAACTTTGAAAACTTAATCATGTTAAAATATTTAATATTTTAAGAATAGTTATAGTGGCTAACACTTATAATCCTAGCATTTTGGGAGGCTGAGGCGGGAGGATCTCTTGAGCCCAGGAACTTGAGGTTGCAGTGAGCTGTGATGAGGCCACTGCACTGTAAACAGGGCAACAGAAGGAGACTGTGTCTCCAAAAACGAACAAACAAACAAACAGCTAAAAAATTTGCATACCATTTCAAAAGATCTCAGAGGAATGAGAAGTTGTTCAAGTTGCTACAATTTTAGAAAACTGGAATTTCAAATGAGTTAATGAATAAGATTTGGCTAGTCAGAGAGTTACTAGGGTATGAGTGGAATAGTGTGAGAAAAAGTGCAAAGGTGGAAAATGTATAAGGTATATTTGGAGAACAAGTAAACAAAATGTCTACAAAAGTCATTTGGGGGATTCTGAGGAGATAAGAATGTCTTGAAAGATTTGGGACAAATTTTGGAAAGTCTCAGAAGTCTAAGTAATGATGGCTTTTTCCTTTCAATATTGTGGCATTAGTACAGATTTTTTAAAAAGTGGTAACCTACTTGAAGTTTTGTTTTAGGCAACTAATTTGGAAGGGAGTGTGTAATATTCAGGAAGGCTATTTAAATGTTCTTGTAGGCTGGGTGTGGTGGCTCACGCCTGTAGTCCTAGCACTCTGGGAGGCCGAGGCGGGAGGATAGCTCGAGGTCAGGAGTTTGAGGCACTCACTCTAGCCCGGGCAACAGAGCAAGACTCTGTCTCAAAAAAAAAAAAAGCCTTGTAGTTGCCTTGTTATAATGAAATAAGGGCTGGAATAAGTTGCAATTTTGGCCAAACATTCCACAGACTTATCAATGTAAAGATGAAGGAACAATTGCTACTAAGGTACCAAAAAGGAAAAGTTACAGGATTCTTTCAGGGATACTCATCTGTGCATCTTGTTTCATACGTGCAACATTTTCTCTGTCCAGGTAGGGAAAATCTGGAACAGGCTTCTGTGGTCCCATGGTATTTATAAAGAGTAGCAGTTAAAAGAAATGGAATCGCTTACACTCTTTCCTTTTATTATTTGTATTTTGTATCATCAAAATGGGTCAGCTTAGTACTTGAGAGAGAATCCGTGAACTCTGGAC
>CM052438.1:113898240-113943457 GCA_028533085.1 Varecia variegata
CCTCTTCCTCTTCTTGCCTTCATGCTCATGTTCCTTGGGGAGGCTGCCATCTAAAGGTGTTTTAGAGCCACTGTGCTGTTTGGCTTCTTCCAAAAACTTGTCCAAACCAAAAGGATCTTCCTTAAACTGAACTGGTCCTTCTCTGCCTCTCTGCCTATGGTCTGAACCAGAAAATTCCTTGTCGGGAACTAATCTGTTGGTCTTTATTCTGGCTTCTAGGTCATCACCATACATCTCCTTGTCCACATTTTTACTGGGTCCTTAAATACTCTGGGCCGTATCCTTACCACTTCTCCAGGCTTGATCATAAACATTGTAAATTTCATCTTCTCCACCTGCAAATCCACCGTCCACACCTTTGGATTGGTTGAAGAGCCCTTGGTCATACTGAACTTCACTGGAAGTCCAAGGATTGGGCACACTAAGAGCAATGACTTCATTGATATCCCGATTTTCATTTCTCTGAAGTTTCGATCTCTGATCAGGAGCTGCCCTGGGAAGATTCCAGCCACACTTTCTTTTCACCTGTCATGCCGGATTTCATCCCTCTCACGTTCTCTTTTTCCACGTAGGTTTTGATCCCAGCTTTCCTCTCCCTGGCTTTCTGAGCCATTTCTCTAAGTTTCTCTTCATGTTTCTCCTTTTCTTTCTCAGCCATTTTTCTCTCTACTTGGGCACGTATTTCCACAGCTTCACGAGCCTTCCAATCAGCAATGCAGAGAGCTTCAGCCTATCTGGCAAAGTTTTCATTTATGTGTACTGTCTGTAGTCCTCTTCCATCAGCAGCCAAATATTTATCTAATGGAATTGTATAACCCTTTGCATTTTTCCAGTTAGAAATAAAAAGAGAAATCTCCCATTCTTGTTGTTCCTTTACAGTCATCTTTCGGCTAGGAGAATGCATGACAGGTGCAGGAGGAGAAGGTGTTACCTGGGGAATTTTCTTATTGATCTTGAACCTTGGAGACTCCATTGGATCTTTCTGCATTTTTGCCATGTGAATAACCCTCTGTTTAGCTCCAGAGTTGAAAGCCACTCCTTGCTGAGGTAGTGTGTATCGGATATATACTGAACAGGAGCCAGTTTATCAGTTGTTCAAACTGGCATGTCTGCGGCAATCTTCTATACAGATTTTTCTAAGGCTACCCTTGTCTTTTCTGTTATCTCTTTAATAGCGTCTTCATTGGGTCTTTGCAGGTCTGGATCATCTGCATTCATAACCTCCTTTGGAACCAGGTCAGTGTATTTGCTATAAATGATCTTGTCTTTTGACTATCCTTGTAGAACAATTGCATCATACTTAATTTTTCCTTCAGGATCAACCTGAATGGCCAGTGCATTTGACATTTCTTTCTTTCGTCCCATATCCAGGGGATACTAGGCCACATGGATCTCTGGAAAAGCACCTCCATCTCCAAAATCCTCTAATAACTGAGGTATCCAGCCTTTCTGATACCCCCATGGGGGAGGTTCTCTTTGGGAGGAGACCCCTGAGGTCTGCCGTGATCTCTGGGGTCTTGCCTTTTCTTCAGTCTCACACTGGTCCTGAGACAGCTGAGCAGGTGCAGGTAAAAAGTTAGTGAGCTTCGGCTTCTTCCCCTAAGGTTTCTTAGGATGTAAAGAACTGAGCTTTAGGTATGAGTTGACTCAGAGAAGATGACCATTGAGCAGTGTTTGTTAAACTCAAGGTGGTCCAGAGACTGGGCCACATGGGCCACCATTTCAATAGGGTTATAGATACTATTTTATTTGGGATATTGGTACATTCAATGATTTTTTTAAATATTAAGAGAATTATAACATCAAAATGCTAGTAGAGTCATCTCGCTAGCTCCGTTGGAAAATTCCTGAAGTCAACTTTCATTTGACTTTAGAGTTGATTCTTTGTAAAGAATAATACCCACTGGATCATCATGAGAGGAAACCAGAGAGTGAAAACAGTAACTATAAATGCCAGGAAGGTAAAACTTAAATAAGGAAAAGCCTCCATGTGGAGTTGAAGCTGCAGATGTTCGTTTAACCTCACATCTATGGGATCTGGTCAGCCTTACAAGCGGGTTCCAAGTGGTAACCACATGAAAGAGTATAGAGAACAAATAGAATACTTTAGGGGATAAGTAATGCTTAAAATGTTACATGGTGTCAGTTATAGTTTGCATTAGTGCTTCCTCTGATTTAATATATATTGACAGAAATTGCAATATGAAGTTCTAAAAATAGGATTTTAAAATGAAATTCTAAAAATTAAAAAAAAATGGCTTTGAGAGTGCAACCGCCAATTTCATGGCATGTTTAAGCACACAAGCTTTGATTAGCTATAAGATTGGGAAAATAAATCTCTCTGAACCTCAGTTTCCTCATGTGTGAACTAGAGGTAATAATACCTATATGGTGATCAGCAAGGGTGTGTGTATGTGTGTGTGTGTGTGTGTGTGTGTGTAATACATATCACAGAACAAAGTGCTTAGTAAATGATATTCTAATCTTATGGTATTATTGTAAATACTGCATATTTTTAGATATATGTACTACTGACATGATTGTATGCTAAAGGAGAGTTTACAGGTTAAAAATTAGTATATTTTCTCCCGAATAAAGAAGATTGGGGAATGGTAATACTCTCGGGGAAGATGAAGAAGAGTGGGCAGACAGAAGGTGCAGGTAGGGGTCAGTGATGATTCTGACCAGTTGAGATTTGAAGGTGTAAACTTTGAGAATATGGACCTGGAACTGCAATGTGGAGGAGGATTGCTCTTTGGTGGAGAGGAGTGATAAATGTCCGCATGTGCATGGAAGTAGGAAGCTGAGGAGAGAGGATCCCATTTGGTCTAGAGGTGCTCAAGCTAGAGAGAAGAGTGAGCACTCAACTAATCTCTTCGGTTGTGCACCTCGGCATTCTCATTTTCCAGTTCTCTGACTTGCCCTTGGTTGGGGTCCCACACATTTTGCCCAACTCTTAGGTGGAATCTCACATGCATCCCACATGTATTCTGGACATTGTTTTCTCCTAAGTCCAGTCTCTGCTTTTAATCTCTCGGGTATTGGCCGCAGTTTCTGGTCTGCTTAGAATTTTTCAGCATGGTTACCTATGTTCTCATTATATACATACATGAGATGTGTGTGTGTAGACATATGACATATATTCATATGTACATTATTTTGGTGAAGGGTATAATGAGTTTATAGAATGTGCCCAGTTCTCTGTCTTGAAACTGTAATTTTTAAATTTAAAGACCTTTTTGATTATGCTGTGGAAAATGATAGAAGCAAAACAAGGGAGATGGAGGTGAAGATAAAACGGACAATAAGTAGGTGCATCACAATAAAGTAAACTGAAAAGTTACCAATTTTATCAGTTTCACAAAGAGGTCCTTTTATTCTTAATAAAGTAGTATTTTATAGTTATAAAGAGTCATAAACTATCAAATTCTTTAACAAAGTCTTCCACCTGCCATGGAACTCTGGGTACAAGTTTATCTTTTATGTTATTATATTATATTCAAATAATTCTGTTTTGGGGGGAGTGGGGGTGGAGGGAGGTGGAACTCAACAAATCCATTTCCCTAACTGGCTGAAGAGGAAATGTTTTTCTAAGAACATAATTTGAATTCCGTTATGAAACCTCAGCAGAATGGGCTGTCAGTGTGGAGTCTAATTTAATCATTACCTCATTTGTCTCATGCTAAGTCTTTGCTTCTACCTTTTTTCATCCTTAGAAAAACAATCAATATCTTAACTTTATAGTTTTTAAATGGGTTCCCTCTAGACACACATCAGGCTAACACAGGAAATCATGGACATTACATAAAAGAAATAGTCAAAAGCAAAAACCCAGTGAAAGTATGAGTTAAAACTAACCTAGCCTTAGGCTTCCAAAATAAGATGACTCTACATCTCTAGAAAGACTAACTTTTATTCTTCTCTTTCTCACCTCTCAGATGGTTTCTCACCTTAGATAATGATAAGTCCTATAAATGTCTAACCCTTATTGCTATTAAGGTTTATTAACATGAAGGAAGATTTCAACATAACTGATTTAAATATCTATACTCTGGGTACATAAATACTATGGTGAGAAGTACAAAACCTGCAATAGTGTTTTAGTTTAGAAGGCTAAGTTTGAGACTAACCCTACAAAAAAATGAGGCACTATCATCATTATAATTGTTAACATTTGGTGATCACTTCCTCTGTGCCTTGTCCTATGTTAAACATCTTCTATGCATTATCTCCCTTAGTTTTCACAGTCACTCAGTTAGGTGGATAGTCTGACTGCCTGTGTTATTATTAACACCCCTATTCTACAAATGAAGGGAATGAGGCTTTGGGAGGATAAACAATTCAAATCACACTAAGGCTAGCATGTTGTCCAATTCCAAGCACACCAGCATACCATCAATGAGGAGATGGTGCCCCTCGGAGCTGAGTAGTTCACGGTTTGCACAGTGGTCCTGTTGGTAACACGTAGAGCTGACATTCAGGTCCAGGTCTTTCTGATTCCAGGCACCATGTGCTCTCTCTGCTACATATTAAATATAAATGGAGTTAGGGGCTCAGCTGGAAGGAACAAGCACAATTCCTAATACTGGGGGACAGAAAAGCAAATCCTGTTAATAGCCTTCAACGTGGAATCTGAAGGGGACTTGTATTATCTCAGGATCCTCGCATTTGGAAGTGCAAATGATCACACCCACGCTTTTCCTGTCATGTAGAGCAGTGGTTAGTATTCATTTTCCGTCAGGCCTGAAAGCCATAATCCAGAGGAAGGACTGTAATCTAGATGTACCTATTATAATGAGTTCCTATAACAAATTCCCTTTGTCAAACCTGATTTATGCTTAATTTTATATTACTGTTAAGGGAAAAAGTCTAAAGAATCTCCTCTATTTATTTTTCTCCAAAGAAAAATGCAAGGGTTTTAAATTTACATACTTTATTTCAGCATATTTGGTTTGAGACTGTTGAAGCTTACGTTGATGGGAAACATACAGTGATTGTGTTCTTATAATTTAAGCCATTACATTTCCTGGTTAGCTGTCTAAATCTTTGGCCCTTTGACTTTCACATTAAACAAAATAGTCTACACAATGCCCCGACAGCATTCATTGTCTTTCAAAGCTAAGAATAGACAAGAAAAAGTCTGGCATTTTAATTAGATATTTGCCTTCGTGTGCATTTTAGCACCATTCTAGCAAAGCTGAATAATAGATGAGAATTTGATATGACTTCAGACATCCCTGTCCCTTCAATTGCATCACAATAGACAAAAGAGGAATGCAGGATGAGAGCAATTTTATTCATTTTTTTTCTTAAACCATATCTTGCTATTCTTTCCCTTTAGCTATTCCAGTTCACTAAATGTTTTCCTATTCTTCCAGCAGTGCGATAATGCTTGTCAGCAGAGTACCTGTTGTCTTAGCACAGAGTTATTTTCTAAAATGTTGCTATTAGAAAATGAGATTATGAAATAATGAATATCCAGTTTTCCCAGTCTCTCCCTCTCTTCTTCATCTCTCTCACACCTGACTGGTGGACACTCAGGGTGCTGGATCTGGGTTTACATCCTGGGAACCTGAGACCTGCTGTCATTACCCCCTCTCAGAGCATGGAGCTGAACCTCGGGCCGACCTACATCAAACCTGGGCAGACCATCCAATTGGATTGTTGATTCAAGAAGGCTAGGCAGAGAGGGAGGATCTAGGTGGTACACCATAGGCTGAATAAACCGGAGAAATTAAGTGAATGCTAGAGAATTTGAAGCAAATGATAAGGATCGGATCCAAGAGTTACTGAAGCCTTGCTGTGATAGGTGTTATATTGCAATTATAGGCAAGACATGATTGCCACCCTCAGAAAAGGCCAGATAATGAGACAATTGCAATATGGGGTGACATGTTAAAATACAGATGTGTGCAAAATATTGCAAAGATAATTAAACCACCTGAGGTAGATGAGAGCAGGAGAAGAATCAGGGACAATTTAACAGGGAAGGAGACACGGGGAACTGAGTCTTGAAGGATGAATGAATTTAAATAAGCAGAAAATAAGAGAAAACATTCAAGAAGGGGGCAACCTAGTGCATTCTCCAAGTTGCCATACAGCAAATGGAGATGACGAGAGTTTTTGAATGGCTGTAATCAAGGCTAGAATGAAGAAGATCCAGGAACTAATACTGGTGTGGAGGGAAGGAACCAGGATATAAAGGGACATCTATTCTATGCTCAAAAGTTAGGATTTATCTGTGGGTAGGGGGAATCATTAAAGATTTAAAGGTAAGGTAGAGAGATGGTCAGATTTGTTGCTTAGAAAGACCAACTTGGCACCCAATTGGAGGATGCCTGAGAAGGACCTGACATCACAGAAGGGAGATTAGTTCATAGGTGTTTGCAATATAGTCTATACAAGAGATGAAAAGGACGTGGACCAGGGTAGTAGCAATACTAGGTAAAAGGTGTATTTGAGAACTATTTTGGAAATAGACTTTTGAAAACAGGTCATGGATGAATACCAGATTTTGGATGGGCGAAGGGAACACAGTGGGAGAAACAGTTTGAAGGGTGGTCAGGAAAGTTGAACTAAGTGAATTTGGTTTTAGATTTTTTGAATTTTGAGAGCTCTAGGACATCCAAGAGGTTATTTCCAATAGCAAGATGGACCTCAGGAGAATGGTGATCCTGTAAGCAAATCTGAGCATCAACTCATAAAAAGTAGTTGAATCCATAGCCTAGATGAGATCAACCTGAGATGCTGATAGTGAAAAAAATGAAGGCCAAGGACAAAGCTGTGGAGAACACTAATACTGAAGGGGAAAATGGAGAGCATTTGTTATGAAAGCCAATTGCTGTGAGAGTTTTCGAACAATGATGTTGAACATTGCCACAATTATCTGAGGTTAAGTGAAAGGTTAAAAAGCATTTGAGAATGTGTTAGATTTGACAGCAGTGCTCTTGGGTAGAGCATTTCAGTGGAGGGTCAGTTTTGGGTTGGGGAAGGAATGGGTAAAGAAGTCAAGATTGTGAATATTCAATTTTTTTTTTTTTTTTTTTTTTTGAGATAGAGTCTCACTCTGTTGCCCTGGCTAGAGTGAGTGCTGTGGCGTCAGCCTAGCTCACAGCAACCTCAAACTCCTGGGCTCAAGCGATCCTCCTGCCTCAGCCTCCCGAGTAGCTGGGACTACAGGCATATGCCACCATGCCCGGCTAATTTTTTATATATATATTTTTAGCTATCCATATAGTTTCTTTCTATTTTTAGTAGAGATGGAGTCTCGCTCTTGCTCAGGCTAGTCTCGAACTCCCAAGCTCAAACAATCCACCTGCCTCGGCCTCCCAGAGTGCTAGGATTACAGGCGTGAGCCACTGCGCCTGGCCAGAATATTCAATTTTTGACTATGAAGAGAAAGGAAAAAAGATTTATAATAGCTGGATGAGATAGGCAGGTCTTGTATTATCTTCATTTATCTTCACACTGAAGCTCTGAGAGGTTGTAATTTGTCCAATGTGAACCGCTGGTCAGTAGCAGAACAAAAACCAATTCTCTGGTCTTCAGATTCCCAATTCAGGTTCTCTTCTACTTGCCCACCTGAGTATTTGAAAGATCACCCAGTTCAGGGGACAGGGTCATAATCAGACAGTGCATATGTGACGCATATGTGACTAGGGCGTGTTTCATCCAATGGTTAAGGTATCATGGAGGTAGGGATAGGGAAAGGGAAGAATTGTTTTCCCTCTTGGTCTGAAATTGTGAAACGTGGACATGAAAACTTCATTTTAAGCCTCATTTGGCATATTTTCTTGGCTGGGTGTGAATATTTCCAGCAGCCAAGTCCTGTTTTCCTCTTTTGCTATAGCCCCTGACAGTCTTGTGCTTCTACTGTGATTTCGATTCGTGACCCAACCAAGGATGATAAAAAGTAAATTGCATTCCTGTGTATATCCATATTACAACCAATTACTTAGCTGCCTGAAATACTTTGTCACTTGGACAACATGCATTGATAGAACTTTATTTCCTTGATTGAAATAAATGCTTTTTATTTGGTGTTTTCCTTAGAGATAAAAGCAACTGTTCTTGCAGTGATGCGCAGGCTGTTGGAGTCAGAACAGCCATCTGCACTAATAAGGATGACATAAACATCCCTTGCTCTCATGTGAAGACAAACCTCACATCCAGGAGTGAGGCAACTAGGTCCTGTTCCTAATTCAGGTGCTGTGGACTTAGGTCAACAATGCTGACCCTCCTCACCAAGGACTTAGAATCCTAGAATTAGAATTTGATGCAGTGCTTTGCAATGCTTGAAGACAAAGTTCACCCAGAAAGAGGGTGTCCGTCTTAGAAAAGATTAAGGCAGTAGAGTGCATTCACGTATCTTGTGAATGAGCCGGGCCTAAAAGGGGACTTTTTGTCATAATTACCCAAACCCAAATATCTATTTCTCAAACAGCCAATTTGCCTCCTCCTGTAAGAAGTAGCAAGTTAAAAACTGACATTTCTTGGAATAGATGCTAATCTTCTTAAGGCTAGGAATCCTGTGTTATACTACTTTGGTAATTACTAAAATCATTGATAAACTGTTGTTATATAATTATTAAAATATAATTACTAGATTATTATATATACATAGTTATATATAATAATTGTTATAATCCCACAGATTAATAAATATCATGAGTATTAACTTACTATTTGCTTAGCATATGTCATGCTCGGTAAATAATTACTGACTCATTTCATCCCATTTAAGATTTCTTAGTAAATTAACTGCAATTTTTAAATTGAACTAATGCCCACTCAAGCAAAGAAGCAGTACTGACGAGCTTTGAAGAAAGCTGCCTTCAGGGGCCTTTGGCTGAAGAGCTATGCTGAATGTGATGTGGCTAAGGAAAAACAACAAAAACACGAGTGTTTTCCTTCAACACATAAAATTCTTTTGGCCTGTCAGTTGGATTTATTATTTGGTTACATCTGATCACAGTGGGAATCATAGGTGCAAATAAAATAGATAGCTGTGAGCTTTGCTTATTTTATACACAGTTATTAAATTCTTTTATGAAATACAAACTCAGTAGTGCTAAGATTTTTTTTTCTTTTCGTTCTGTCTTTTGAAGTTCAGTCCTAGCCCGTGCCAATCAGCTCGTCCTCCAGCTCCTTGCACTCCTGTATATTAGGAGGAAATGAGTCTAATAGTAAAAGAACTCGACGTCCAGGAGCGTTTGTGGCTTTTTATGTGAACATAAATTTTCTTGAGTCAGAAGCCCTTCATCAGTTCTCAGCTTTGTGAGAAGATTCCCATCTTCAGTGTCACCAGCCAACCTCTGGCCAGACCACCACTCCGGCTGAACAAGGAGAACCTGCGTTCAGATGGCTCACGAAGCAAGACCGAAAAAAAAAAAGTGGAGGTGGCATGGCAAGTCGTGAGGTGAAAGTACCCCAATGTTCTGTGTAACTTCACAGCTGTTTTAAAGCCGTCCTCAAAATCTCCATAAGCTGCACATCCAGACAAGGAATACTAATTGGCCAAGCTATTCGCAGATCTTCCTGGGCAACGCGGCTTGAATCTTGATTTCTGTTCATTGCTAGGAAATGCAGGAAGGCTCCATCTTTGATGCAACAGCAGATTCACCATCTGTAAGAGTGAGGGATGTGGCTATTTGAAGGAACAAATCTGAAGACCATGTCCACATCTTAGTTTGGCCAGGAGGGCACAAACCTGGCATCGTACCTGACGTAGAATAGGTGCGTAATAAATACTTGCCAATTGAATAAAGGGAAGCTGTACCTTGATCACTGCATTCCTACCTTTCCCAGCATATTTTTGACTTGGAAAAAAATGAATGCACTTGAGCACCATCTGCACAGACTTTGCTCCTCTTTATCCAAATTTATTTTTTAGATGTTCAAATTATTCAAAAACTATCAAAGCAGAAAAGTGGTAGGTCTACCTCTTTCCCAGTCTCTATAATTAGCTTATAAATAATTTCAAGTTAGTTATACATAGCAAAGATGGGAATCTTTGACACTAAGCTTCCATTTCTGGCTTCTTTTTCTTCCCCATTAGGAAAATCCTGAAGGACTTCTGGACACCTGGTAGCTAAGATCAAATGAAATAGAGAGAAAAATAAAATGATTCTTCACTCTTGGAATGAACTATCAAGTCTCTTTTCCAAATATAATAGGCTGTTAAATGGGACATATGCTGTTTCCTTCAAATTCCAGCTCAAGCCTCAAAGCTAAGGATGATAGAGGAGATGTACCCACACTTTCTAAAAAGAGATGCCAGACTCATCCACACAGGGCCTGCAGAAAGATAGCAGAAAGGTACCCATCACTCACCTCCAGTCTGTGTAGGGGGAGACTAGGAATGTCAAAAGACATGTTGGTATTTGATAAATGTTGAATAAATGAATTAGAGAAAAAAGAATGACATAAAGTAACAGACATGGAAAATAATATTAATACGAAATAAGAGCATACGGTTCTAGAAAGAAAGGTTTCCAGTGAAAGAAATGGATATTATATACTATGAGGATCTTTTTGAATAACCCGACTTTTTGGAACCCAGAAGAAATGGTTGTGAATCCTTATAAATGGATCTTGTACATTCCCCCGTGCTCTCAACACAAGTGTGTGATGTATTTGACATGCTAACTCAGATGTATGTGTGTGAATGCATGTATGTATGTAACTTATATGTTTATTGAGCTTTATTTTCTACACACTATGGCCTCACCAAGCACTTCTTCCTCCACCACCAAATTTCTCAGTCAAGAAAAGGAAGAGTTTTAGAACATAACATCCTTAACATTTGCAGTGTTTCTAGAATTATTGAAAACTATGTGTGTGTATATATAAATAAATATATATATATAGTCCATGGAAACTATTGTATCAGGATGCAAATTTTTCTATTGTCCCAGGATTTCAAAGTTAGTAATAAAAGGGCCCACATACACCAATATTCTAAATCCAGAGAACTGGCCAAATTGGCAGTAGCCTTTAACCATGCAGTTTAGTGGAAAAAATTCCATCTCAGAGAATTGGCCAACATTGCCTCTCTGCCCCTCCATCTGCCCTTGCTCTTCTGCTACTCCTCATGCTGACTATAAGGACAGACCTAGGAGAGGGGAGGCTGCCTTTGGGAAATGGGATGCAGTGTATCTGGTGAGATGGTGTCTTCTCCCCTCCAGACCTTACTGTGTAGAGGGGTCACAGGGCGTGTTGTCCCTCCCTGCAGTGAAGGGAGAAAGGCTCTGGGAGAACATTTGTAAAGACAAGAGAGGTGGGTGGAAAAAAGAGAGACTGGCATGTTATCCCCACTGCAGTAGGAGCCTTGCCTAAACAGTGGGCTTGTTAATCTGTCTCTGTGGTACCACAGCAGGAAAAAAAAGAGAATTGAGAAAGGTATTGCCTTAGTGAGGGGTCTGCCAGGCAAAGTGGGGCAGAACTTCTCTTTGACCTGGAGCTGCAGAGGATGAATCCCACAGGGGCTGATGGCCCCAGAACGTCACGTCTCACCAATGGCTGCCGAGGTCTAGGGGTGCTGCTGGGGGACAGGCCCCTCATTAGCAGGGCAGGTTGGCCTGACCACCAGCCCACCAGAATCCCATAGACTGTGCTTTGGACACCCAACAAGGGTGCTGACACCTCCCTCAGTTGGGAAAGGAGATGTCTGTTTTCTCTCTTCCCCTTTCCTACCCTGACTGGGGAGAGGGAGTATATGAGGTATGTGACAGCCAGGCCACCCCGTCCTCCACCACGAGCTGCCAGCACCAAGAGGTGAGCCTGAGTTGGGCCTGGGGAGAGAACGGGGTAGGGGGAGTGCTTTGAATCATACATGAAATTGAAATTTAAAAATGAACAGGACTTATTCTTAGACATTCTTGAAATGTCTCAAAATGAAGACATTTTTGAAAATCAAAAGTGACTAAAATGTTATGGAACCTAGTCAAGAGGAAAGATGGGTTTGACATAGCATCATTGGGTGGTGGTTGTTAAATGTGGTTTCTTTTTTTAATCCCAAATAATTGAGACTCCTCAATAAACTGGTTGTGCCATCTGACATGCCTCTCCATGGGAAGCCACCCTGATTCTCAGGGAAAAACCAGTCTTCTCCCTAGCTGATCTTAAAAACAATTGGTACTGGGTGACAAGCTCTGCTTTTCAGGGGACGGTCTTGAAAAGGTGCTCATTAGCAGTTGATATTTAATTCGAGTGCTTTCTAATGTAACTCCGTTTGGAGCTATTTTTATTTAATGAACCCTGGAAAGCTGTAATGAAGCAGCACACCCCTGTTGTTTTTGCTCAGTTCCTGTAGCAGAGAAATAGTACAAAGCCTTGACGCGTCAGCATGCTCAGCAAAGGCCAAGGAAAATGTGGCTGAAGTTGGGTTGCAGCAGGTAGAGACTGTCTGTCCCTTTCAACATCAGTGCAGGAAAGAATTAGCAATTTCAAAAGTGATGAATTTATAAGAACTAGAGTTAGGCAGATGGAATCTAGGGTGTGGGAGGGGTAAGGTCCCACAGTCAAACAGGAGTGGTTTGATCTCTTCCCTTCTCCCTCTCCTGTCTCCCTTCCCAGCCTGCCCAGATCCCATTTCTTTTCTTTATTAGGCTATCTCTTCTTATTTACTCAACTTGTCATCCCTCATCTAAAACTGGTATTTTTATTCTCTTGTTTAAATGACTCGTAAAACAGATAGCCTAACATGGCAGAAATTACAGCAGGTGCTCATTAAGAAATGTTCTTTAAATGTCCAGGGTGGACATCACATGTCACTCGGAATGGGTCTTGTACCAGGAAGTGTCACTTGGCAGGCTCAACTTAGTTCTGCCATACTAAGTCAATTAGATCATGTTGAGGGTCTCCTTTAGTTGTGTGTGTTTAGCAGGAGCTGGTCACCTTGCCTTAGGAGGAAGGGGTGTAAAGAGGCCTTACTGAATTTTGATTGGCTGGAGAAGATGCCTTAGCCCTGAGGAGGAAAGGCAGACAGTGGCTGTGGCTGTTGTGATTAGGCTCACTCCAACCCTGCCGCGGTGGCTAGCATCACTGCACCGGGCTTGTCCCCGGGATGTGGCTGTGAGGGTTCAGAGTCTGAACCAGGCATCACCATGGGGAGCAGCCCAGGGACCTGTGCAGGCTCTTGTTTGAGCTCAGCTGAGAAGGATACAGCAGAAAGCAGCTTTATTCTTTCACACTGTTGCCTTTAAGCAAGATCTATTGACACTTCCTTCTCTACTCCTGGATGAAGTCTTGGGTAGATCCCATGGCTTTATCAAGTCATTTTCAGGGATTAATGAATAATGCCATTTTTCTGGTATTAAAAGTGTAGACCAGTCTCTACATAACTGCAGTCTCCCATCTGATTCGCAGTGTCTCCCTTTCTCCAAGCTCACCCGTCCCGGCTGGGAAAGCCGCAGTGGAGAGGACACCTAATTATATCCTTCCCCTCCTCAGTTTGCTCAGTTGCCTGTGGCTCTGCCCGAGTTGGAGCAGGAGAGAAAGGAGAAGTGAAGAGAATACAAACAAAACAAAACAAAATAAACAAAACAGAAAAAAACCTTACTTGTGACCTGGTATCTCTGGTGGTGTCAGACGCCCCAAAGCTGGTCTTTTACCCGTGATAGAGCTCTGGGGGATCTTCAGAGCATCGCATTACTAGGGGGTCTCTTTCCCGCAGTTCTCTCATAAAAGTGCTTCCCCCTCTGACTTCCTGAAGTCTGTCCCACATAGACTCTATTCTTGGGCTCATTTAGCCCATCCAGAGGGTCCTCCTGGCTGGAATTTCTTTCAAAGTGACCCAAACCCACCTACCTTCAGGAAGGTCTACTTCTTGGGAGGTCCTGCTACATTCTGGAAATGCAGGCCGTTCCTGAAACAGCCCTGGTTCTTTGCTTTGTCACCAAAGGCTGCTCCAGCCAGCTTCTCACCTTTAGAATAGGTTATGTTCCTACCTCCTCCCGATTCCCAGTGTCACCTTCTCAGTGACTCCCTGAAGCTCTCTGTCTCTTCCTGAGGAGGAATGAATAAATATTATGAGTATTATGTCATGGCACTCAGACAATTTCCTTCCTTCCCTCCTTCCTTCCTTCCTTCCTTCCTTCCTTCTTCTCTTTTCTTTTCTCTTCTCTTCTCTCTTCTTTTCTTTTCTTTCTCGATGATGGGGTCTCACTGTGTCACCCAGGCTGGAGTGCAGTGGCATGATCAGAGCTCACTGCAGCCTGCAACTCCTGGGCTCAAGTGGTCCTCCTGCCTCAGCCTCCCGAGGAGCTGAGAGACAAAGTCCCTTATAATGAAATCCTCACAATCTCTGCTTCTACTCTTAAGGCTCCTTCTCAGGTGAAGGGCGAAGGTTTACTGAACTAGATTTTAGAGGTCAGTTTAACAAGTTTTGTAAAGTGGTATTCCGCTTTGGAATCTATGGGTCCTTAGTATTCTTTGTTCTCTTCTTTGTAATGTCAATCATAACTGAGGAAATAGGAAAAGTTCCGTTTTAACATCATTTTTCACTAAGATGCGTTGGCAAGAAGTAAGGGGTTCAAGTGAACTGACTCAACTCTAGTTTCCTCTGTCCCTGGTCTGGGAGGAGACTTGACCCTTGCTTTGAGTGGAACAAATCCTTGGGCTCTAGAACATTTTGTGGGAGAGGAGCCTCAGAAGGGAGATACTGGCATTCCTATTAATGAATCAGGTGAGGCTTGAATTACCTTGAGTAATTTGAGAGATAAAAGGCATATGACCATATTTGTGTCCAAGTTTGTGCAGAGGTAGTTTATATGGCTTATATTAAGGTTCCTGGGAGCTGCCGTCATCTAGGGGTGCAAGGGAGACCACAGTAACAGTTTCTTTTCATTTATACCCTCCCCATTCCTGCAGGAACTGCAGACCACTTTAAAAGAACAGCCTATCACATGTGATTTCTGGAAATTACCAACAAGTGTTTTATGGGAACTCCCCGTCTATTATTTAATCACATAGGTGTTTCCTGCTGTGGCTCCTAGGGGTACATCGGCATGTTTGAGGGATTGTTAGTGACGTGCTGTGCTGTGACACAGAGAGTGGAAGTGGGTTGCAAACTGTGGGACATGGGCATGTAAAAGGACTTTACATGCATGCATGCCACGCAGCACTACTCAAAGCTTTCATGGTGGCAGTCAATATATAGTCATAGTTCTAGCAGGTGAAAAATTTATCATGGAAGTAGCGGTCCAGGAAAGGAGAGCAGTGAGAAAGCTATTTGTTCACTTCACAATTTTTTTTTTTTTTAAATCTGTACTGAGCATTGGGGATATAGCAGTCAGAAGAACAGACATAGACACTTACAGCCTGGTGGGAGGACAGACATCATTACAAATAATCACATGAATAAGTACGCAGCAGGGATAGATGTTAGTCTACAAGCTCCGCATTTAAATATTTAAGTCAACTTAGATATGAATTAGAGTCGGCATTTGACCCACACTGAGAAAGTCAATCTCATCAATTTTACCTGTTCTCTCACTTTCCTCTGTCTCCCACCAAAAGACACAGACTTTTTCCACATTAGTTTTATTTGAAAAAACATAAATCCCCTTTGAAGATATAATGGGCATAAAATAATATTTACTAAATGATAAAAAATAATAAAGTTGTGATTTCAACATATTATTGAAGAAACCCTATTATTATCACCTCTTACATATTTTTCAGACTTTACATTCATTTTATTTTCTACTGTGCTAAGTTGGTTTTTTATTCTTTGTTATTTGATATCATTTCTGCAACAGCACTATTAGTCTATGTATATTTTCCCCTTATTTCATTTTCCTTTACATCTAACTTTGTCAATATCCTCTTTATTAATCTTTATTTCCTGATTGATACTTAATTTTAGAGCATCCATAAAGCAATACCTGAAAAAAGTCTCATTTAACAAAATGATTTATTAACAGTATATTTTTCCTCTACCCCTTAACTATTTTTCTGAAAACATTTTGATCATATTTTGAATTCTTAATAACATACTTGGCACAATTATAAAATTGGCATGTGCATAATACTTTTTTATTCATTATAAAATACTTTGACCAACCATTAATAGGATAATTCTGAAATATGTTAACTTTGCATATATTTTTGTAGAAATTAAATATTCTTTCAAATAAAAAAAAAAGACACAGACTTTTTTGGGGCACCAAAAACATCAGGAAGGTGCATGCCAGTAATGGCCACCTTGCTGATCTTGCTGATAGAACATTGACTTACAGGGTCCCTTGTGGTCTGACACTCTGTGCTCAGGGCTGAGAATCTTTGTGAGGAAGGTTTCTGAGGTCCAGCCTTCCGTCCCCTTGGTGACTTCACTGCCTCCCTGAGTGCCCTGTTGCTGAGGCATTGCTCCTCTCCTGCCTGCTTCCTCCCTCTTGCTCTAGGTCTCCCCCTGTAATCTCTTCAGTGGTTCAGACTTTAAGAAAACAAAGCACAGAAAAGCCTGGCTCTTTTTGACAAACTTTATAGAGGAATGTTTAGACAGAAACAAACATAAATTAATATCTCAATTAATCGTTCTGTCTTAAATAGGTAGGTATATGTTATGTTATATATAGGTACTAGGGAACAGAAAGGACATGGGACTAGCTATAAGAATATGACAAGGGGACCTAATTTAGCTTGGTATTTCTTGGCATAGGGATGGAACATCAGAGGATGCTTCTCTGAGGAAGTTACATTAAAGCTGAGACTTAAGGAATTGGGAGACCAAAGAATGTTCCAGGCAAATGGACTGTATTCGTTTCTTTGACTGCCGTAACAAATTACCACAAATGTGTGGGCTTAAAATGACAGTAATTTATTCTGCTACAGTTCTGGAGGCCAGAGTCAGGAATCGAGGCTCTGGCAAGGCTGCGCTCCCTCCAAGGCTTCAGGGGAGAATCCTTGCTTTTCCTCTTCTAGCTTCTGGTGGCGCCGGGCGTTCCTCTGCCTGTGTCTGAATAACTCCAATCTCCACCTCCATTTTCACATCACCTTCTCCTCTTCCCACTTCTTTGTCCCTTGTAAGGATGCTTCATTGGATTTAGGGCCCATCCAGGTAATCCAGGATGATGTCCTCTTGAGAGCATCAACTTAATTACATCTATAAAGACCATTTTTCCCCAAATAAGGTCACCTTCACAGATTCCATGGGTTAGGGTATGGCCATATCTTTTGGGGGGGCTATTATTTAACCCATTCTAGGAACCCACAGTGCAGTCTCTGCGACCCTCTGCCTTGAACTGTGAGAGTAGTCTGTTCCTGTATCACTCCTGTTACACATCAATCACATGCATTTATATTATATCTTTGGTGTTGAAGACGTTTTATACCTCCAGAATACACCTTTATTCCAGGCAAGGACTTAATCTCTACCATCTCACCGCCCACCTTCAGCGGCCAGCACAATGTATGCCCTTGAGACATTTGAACTCACTTGCAGATTCAGAATCGTGTCCATTCCGACTATCTGGGGACAAAGTAAGGACATGACAAGTTTCGAAACTAAAATTAATGGAAGCCTCATAAATGAATGAGATCGGCCATCTGTGAAAATCTTTTCAGGAGGAAATGATTCGGATGCGTGTCCCTGATAAGATGAGGGAGCTTCTCAGCTCCAGCCAGGGACCTAAGGTGCTCCCCCCAAAAAGGAAGGTATCAATTTAGAATGTAGCTAATGACAGACAGGCTGTCACTTGGAAATAGTGATGTGTCTATCTCGAGGGTATGTTGTAATGACAGAAGTCTTTGGTGACTTTAAGGCACATTGAAAAAGCAAGTGTTTGGTAAGAATTTGTGATTGCTAATCTATCACTGCCAGAGGCGCAGAGACACGGCATCCGGAGAACATGAGTTTTCTCGTCACGTTACAGGGGCACTGCCTAGTGAAGCAGGGCTGAGTAGCTTCCTTCGTTTGGATCTCATGCTTAACGCCAATCTTCTGGCGACAAGTCGGTTTCCCGGGTAGTTTTACAGCTGGGGGTGAGGTGACAGGAGTGGAGGTGGGCTGTGCCCTGCACGGTGGACACAAGCATGCCAGTCATCAGTAAGGTCTGCTTTCTGTTTAAATGACATCAGTCCTCGTGGCCATGTCTGATGAATTTAGACAGCAGGAATCGGTTCCCAGAATGGGACTAATCCTAAGGAGAGCAAATGAAATTATCAGAATGTGCCACACCTGGAACTAGACTCTGATCTCTTGGTTGTCCCCTGTGAAGAGGCCCAGGAACAGGCATCCCACTTCCCTCTCCTACCCCTAGAGTTTTCTGTTTAGGAGGGTGACTGGGGAGCAAGGCAGGGGAGGAAATAGCGGCCCATGGATAGGCCCAGACTTGACAATGTCCTTAGCTGCTGAGGAAAGGATGAGTCAAATGGGAAGGAAAGAAAGGAAAGGCTATCAGGGAAGGTGGACATAATTTTTTAAATGGAAGGATGCTTACAGCTAAGGTTTTTTGCTGATGGTGCTTGAATGATAGTATATTCTTCCTATAAAGGCATAAGGATCACCTTCAAATAAGTCAGGCCAGAGGCAATAATGCAACACAGATGCCAGACTCACAAATAAGCATCTACGACAGCACAATCCCAGGAATCTCTTAAATTTTCTTTAAGAAGCTTATATGCCTTGGCTCCACTGGGTCCTGGTGGCAATAAAGAAAATGCTCTTGGATTTATAGTTACATTTCATCTACTTAAAAAGCCTAGGAGGAATGTAATAAAAAAAAAAGAGGAAAGAAAACACACTTGGTTCTATCACAGACACTCTGCTTTTAAGCAGATGCACATTCGATTGCAGACTTTGTTTTCTCCTCCAATTAGTTTCCAAATGAGTAACTCACAATTTCCATTTGCATGGTTCATTTTGTTTCCCAATGAAGTAAATGATTATTTCGTGGTTCAAAGAAAGTCTTTTCAAGGACACCAGAGACTGATAGCATTCTAATCCTTTAAAAATTAAAAAGTTTTGCTTATAGTAAAATTAACATTTTGGACAGAGATTACAAGGTGTTTTGCTTTCCCCCCCGCCAGGCCTGGTGTATAGATAGGTCAATCATGGCCTGCTTTCCTTTAGGCACTCTTAGCAAAACTGAGGGGGCAACCAAAGGACGCACATGACCTGGGAACGGTCAGCCCACGGCCTGTGAGGTGGTCTGTGTGATGAGCTCTGGCCAAAGAAGAAAGAACAGGTTGGGTAGGTTCCCACTCTCTGGAACTCAATGGGAAACCGGGGAGATAATGAAGCAGTCAACAGTGGAATCTGAAGCTGGAAAGTAATATGATGGAAAGAGGTCGATCCGACGATCATGATGGCCACAAGTAAGTAAGCCAAAGTTGAAAATAAATAAAAATTATTATATAGAAAAAAATCTATACAGGGTTTCGGATAAAAAAGCCAGTTGGAAGTGGGAAAAGCAGCATGTGAAGAAGAGTTGAATTACGTTAGGGGTGGGACATGAGCATGAAGATTCATGAAGATCAGAGGAAACGACCCGGCCTTTGATTTTAGATTATCGTCCTTTTTCAGGCTCCATGAGGCCCTGTGGCTCCACTGTGGAGCCTCCTTTGCCTGAGGCCTGATCACTTTTCTGGGTCCCCTGGCTTGAATCCTAGTCCACCAGTTCCATATTAAAGAGCTTTTAATTTCAGGTCACCATATTGGCCCTGATTTTTCTTTGCTTGTTTATTTTGAATTACAAATAGAATTTATTGGCTTAGATGCCCAGTGAGTCCACAGACAAGAGGTTTCCAGTGAAGGGAGTTTCCAGTGACCACAGGACTGTGTGCCCCATCTCTCTGCTAACCCCTCACCTAGGCCCTCTCTGTAGGCTGCTATCATCCTCAGGCCACCTTTTCCTTCTGATGGCAAAATGGCTACCAGCAAATTCCTGGAGCTGCATGCTTCCTTGGGCAAGAGAGGGGATTCTCTTCCTTCTAATTGCTGAGATAAATTCCTGGGGCTCCCTCTGATTCGACTCATTTGGGTCATGTGCCAACTAGGGTCATGAACCAATAACTGACTGGAGATGGGCCAGTCTCATCTTTGTTTCAGAGGAAATGGAATAACTGCTTAGGAGGAAACTGCAAGGTTCACCCCACTCTCATGCATTGCCGACTTTGGCATGCTTAAAACCACCAATGGCTTCCCACGGCAGTGAGAATAAAATAAAAAGTTCTTCATCTTGGCCTAGGAGATCCTGCATGATCTGACCCATGTCTGTTTCCCCAAACATATCTTGAATCCCTCTCCCTCCTACTCGCTCTTCTATAATGAGTTTTTCATTCCTCAAAAGGTCCAAATTCTTTCCCACCTTGGGGCTATCATACAGGCTGCTGGAACATGCTCTGCTTGGAATTTTCTTCACCCACTTTTCACCTAGCTATCCACTGAAATAAACTTATAATTTAAAATGAGGGCAATGGTCTTGAAGCAAATATGCATAGAGTTATGAAAGAAAATAAGGGTGGTGTTGGGGGCTAATTCAGATTGGGGAGGAGGCAGGGAGGAAAGTTCAAGAAAGGCCTTTCTAGGCTGATAAATGAAGGATGACTAGCTCTCATGTACTTAATATTTGATTTTCCCACTAGACTGAGAGCTCTGTCAGGGCAAAGGCCATCCCTTGTCTGGTCACTGCATTATCTGTAGTGCACAGAACAGTGCTGGCCCACAGTAGATGCTCAATATATATTTGAAGATTGGCCAAATAAATATTCAAAACAGCCCATGAGTCAGTTTATTGTCCCATATACCAATGAGAAAACCAAGACTGAGAATGGTGAAGTTACTGTGCCCAATGTCACCAGGACTTGCTCTCTAGGAAGTGACCCGGCCAAGATTAGGAGTCAGCTTCCACTCTAAAGCTCTTACCTACTTCCTATGGGGCCTCCCAAAGAGAAGCTATAGGTGGATTTGTGCTTTAGGTCCAAGAAGCTAAGAAGAGAACCTTGAGCTCCAGTCAAACTGGACATTCTCCCAAACACATGTGAAGTTTGCTTCTTCCTTTTTGCTCTTTATTTTTGTTCCACGTGAAAAGCTTTTCCCCTGTTTCTATGTCCATCCAAATCTTACTCAGTGTTCAGAGACCACCTCAAATATATCTTTTAAACTCTGGTTGTACTTTTGTTATATGCCACCATCTACCTATGTTAGGATGATTTATATATATCTCTTTCCCTGTCAGTTAATTCCATCCTTGAAAGATGGGATCATATCTTATTTGTATTTGTAATCCCTAAAGCACTTAGCACAATGCCTTGCATACAGTTGCTACTCATTAAAATTATACATTTTGATTCTGAAGGCTTACATTGTGCTATCTTCCATAGGCATGTTTCTCACTCAAAAGACAGTATGTTTGATAGTATCTCCTTTACTCACTGATGAATGTGGACTAGAAAAGACCTTGCTTGGTTTCCAGGCTTATCTCTGCTACTAAACAGGCAAGTCATTTATTCTGTGTTCTCTTCTTAACTTGGAAAATGTAAGATATTATGTAGACATATAGATTTATTTTTATATGTGAGTATATAAATGTAAGTTATTGCATAGTTCGATGATTGTATCTTGAAGGTCTTGCAGGTGTTGGCTGGTCAAACACGTTAACCAATTCATGCTCTGATTGGCTTCCTCATGTAGCTTTCCCTGATCCAGCCCTTGGTGTTAAATGAATGCATGACAAATGGTTTTTCAAATAAATAAATACAAGAGAAAGAAACAGAGAAAAATGATCTTGCTTCCAACACTACTTATAATAATCTTGTACCAAACCCTTTCATGATTCAGCTCTTCCATTCTTGATCACTAGGCAGTAAACCAAGAAACCAGACTAGATGGGACTAGACACCCATTTATCAAGCTTGTCTCTTGGAAGAAAGCCCAGTACACACATACGGCATCATCAACATCATCACACCACTGTGTGAATTCCTGGTGACCTAATGCTCAGACGCAAGCTTGGGGCTCTGTCGTGGTGGACTGTACTCTCTGCTGCTTGCCTTGCTCTGTGGAACTCTATGCCTTAGAGATGGCAAGACTGTGGTCCAGAAAGAGCCTTCACTTTTCCTTTCCAGAAAGCAGTCTCCTTGAACCGACCCTATATGATGCCCGGTTGGCAAATGTCTTGACTCTGCTCACATCATAACACTAGATGCAAATACAAAGCATCATAACCCTTGAAAGGCAGTGTGCATGACACATATACCTCAAGCCCCGGGGGGCGGGGCAAACTGACCAATTCTACTAGTCAAAGAGAAATAAAGCTTTGCAGATTACTGCCATTTATTTTATAGGCCTTTGTTATTCTCATCATTCAAAGAAGAAAGAAATCCCTTGTGAAACTTCCATAATATTGAGTTTGAATGACTCGTATGCCTGCTTAACTATTATAAAGCTTTTTGGTAGAATTCTGTCTGGCCTAATTGAAGTTTACAGAACCATTGCCTTCAAATGCAGTAAATCTGTCATCACCAGGGAAGCAATTTGCACCTGAGGACATTACCTGCTATTGTAATACGGGGCTGATACTCTGATGGAGAGGCTCTGAGTGGGGTCAGGCTAATGTCAACTCTAGCAAGCACAAAGGCCACTGTTAAACCAAGGGGAGGCCTGGCCTGTGGTGCAGGGGGGTCTTAGGGCAGTGAGGAGAAGGATGTTGAGGCCTATCTCACAGGGCTTCATGGCCCCTCATCCAGACTCACCAATGAGCTGTGATGAGTTCACCTGTCCAATCTGCAGTTTCCCCTGTTTCTCCCCAAAACTTTATTGCTAGTGAGGTTGAATATCCCAATAAACATTTAATTAAGGAGTGTTTGGAAAATTGTGCCTTCAAAAGCTAACAAATGGTAAATTTAAATCTCATTTCAAAGATAAGGGGAGGTTTGAGATGGATGACTTGAGGCATCTGACACTACCTGCTCCAGAAAGAAGAACTAAAATTACAAACAGATAATCACTCCTTGAATAGCATATATAAGAGACAACACTGGAATCTAGCAGAGAAGTGACAGGAAATACCAGAAGCATGGAAAGAGAAGGCAGTGAAGTAGCCAGAGTGTTGTATGTACGCCAGTCCTGGGGAGAACAGAATCCCTTTCATACAATTAGAAATCATTCATAGGTGTCCAGAGGAAACATAGATAGGGGCTTATTGCATTAATTTTCAGGCAATAGAATGCAGTGATAATTTTTTTTGGGGGGCGGTGTATTAGCATGCCAGCAAAACCCCAAGAGATGACTCCTATTTAGTCCTGATGGAAAAATCTGATCCAGGAGGACACACACTGTTATCTTGCTTTATCTACCTCCGAATGGGAATCCTTGGTGGTTTCAAAAGGCAATTCAATTTGAGGTTGTTCCAGACTTTTAAAGCATAGAAATGAACAAGTACAGATACATATGGAAAAGGCATTCTGGAGATGAATTAGTGCTTACATGAGAGAGGCAGGGAAGAGAGCTGTTGTCTGCCAACGAGATCATGATTCCAGTGAATGAATGGGGACCTTTTCCAGAGCACAGATCCGCATGATCCCTCACACATATTGAATTGAGTACAGAGTCATTCTGAATAGACTGAGTAGCTGTACAACAAAACATTTTCCAAATCAAATATTCCCTTGCCCACACGTATGGGCTTCTCTTGCACCGATCTTCCTTTCTCTTAACAATCTTACCATACAAAATTTCTTTTAAAAACCCAAATGCACCACACACACACACACACACACACACACACACACAGAGTTCATTTCTGTTCTTCCCACTTGCTATCATCATTACTGCGCCCTGGAATGGTTTTCTTTCCCATCTTTGTCTCACCATACCCTACCTAACCTTCAAGCTTTAGCTTCCATGTGACAATCACAGAAGGGCTGTCTCAAACCATTCAGGCAGGGTTGGGTCCTCTTTTTTATTCTCCCGGAGTACTCTGAACTTCCTCTTTGGTGGCATACTCACACATATAATTACCTGCTTTAGCAGAAAACTCCCTTTTAAAACTCCTTGTACATGCTATAGGGAGGAGCTGATTTGCAGAGATACCTTATTGTGAATAAAGATTATGAGCCAAGTTCATTCAGGTTAACCAGAGATGCCCGGTAACAAGGAGCGCTGGGTACCTTGATGAAAGGGCCACTGAAAAAACAGGAAGGAAAGTGCCCAGTTAGGACTCCTTTGTCCCAGAGAACACAAGAGCTACTTCGTGCTGATGTCTGGGGATGGGTCTCCTTGGGTTTTTACATGTGTGCTTATCGTTAAGGCTCTTTTATTAATAACAGGGACACAAAGCTCATTATAGCAGGCATCTCAGGGGTTTTCCCAAATTTGAATGGAAGGTAGCACCCAAGGTACCTCTACTTTCTCGTCAACAAAGGGAAGGGAGTGGGTTTTAGGGGTCAGGGCTAAGAAGACAGGAGTGCTGGTTGTGGCCAGAAAAACTGCATTTCCCCATGCTTCATCCTGCTGTTATCTTTGGCCCATTGTTTAATCCTGTGCTTTGCAAGACAGAATATGTTTACGTAGAAGGTATGAGGTGCTATGCTAGTGGTATGGGAGCATCTATCTCAAGTACTACTTTTACTTGAAAAGTAACTTTAAACATCATTTAAAAATTAAAACAAATATTGTATGAATTTGATTAAAAACAATGTGTACTCTAGAAAAACTTTATCCTGTACTTTCAAGAAATGTCCTATTCCCAGATGCCCCAGGGTTTTAAGTTCATTTTGTTTCTGTTTATTCATTGGGGAATTTTGAAGGAAAAGCTTGAGCAGCATTAATTTAATATTTTTCATCTATTTCCAATTACCTATTTTGGAATCCTTCGTCACTTTAAAGGAATTTTTTTTTTTTCTGTAGAAGTGTCCAGTCCAATGGAATTTATTCACTGCATGTGGCTATTAAAAGTAAAATTAATTAGTAAATAAAAAGTTTAATACTTAAGTGTCACTAGCCACATAGCCAGTGTGCAATTGCCCCATGTGTCTAGTGGCCACCATATTGGACAGTGCAGATATTAGATATTTCCATCATTACGGACAGGTCTATTGGATAGAACTGATTTAGAAGTGTTGTATATAGTGTATCTGAGCACCTGGACACAAACATCTTGGTAGAAAGCCTGATGGGTTTTGGTGCTTTACACTAAGGAGGTATTCTGTAGACCTTTTAGGGAATGCAACTGTGTGCTCTGCAGGGAGTAGACATATCTGGTGACATGCATGTTAAAGGCTCAGAATGGTGAGTCTGAGGTGCAGCAACAGAGCTTTCCTTTGTTGAGGGTGGGTTAGTTATGGGTTCTTCCTGGTGCCTGTGACCTTTCCTTTGCATCAAGCCCATTCCCATGTACGTTAATGCTGGGGTCCAGGAAAACTGAGGCTGTGAGGAAAAATTGAAAGTTATTTTTACTAAGAATTGTGCAAATAAGGAAGCAGCATTCTCTTTTACTTTGCCACAGAACCCCATGCAGGCTTTTGTCTACTTCACAAAAGAAGCACCATGACAAAGATGATAATGGCCAATTTTACCAAATAGTACAATTCAGAAAGTATGACTTTCAATTTATTTCTACCCTATTTTTTGAGTAACAAATGAGAAAAAAAACCTACAAATTGCAGCTATTCACGTTAATATGCTTTCCGCATTGTTACCTAGAAGGGTATAAGCACTTCATTCAACCAAAGTATTTTCTAAATTTCTAATTGTGCATAAACAAGCATCATCTGGCTATGACTTGGAGGAGCTGGGCTCTTCAGCTGTGGGGCAAGGACAGGGCCGGGCTCTCCTCAACTCAAGAAGGTGTGTGGCCATGGCCACCTTACCCAAATTCCTCAGGGACTTTTGATAGAGTCCTTCCTCTAAGCCAGGACAACCCTTCCCTCACACACCAGTCAGAAGGGCCATTAGGGTCAGTGACCTCTCCGATTGGCTGGGGACTGAGCCAGAGGGTGGCCCCAGGGGGAGAGGGGGTAAGTGAGAGAGGCCATTTGCTGGCTGGGTAGAGTTTTTCCTGAATAGTGTGGGACTCCCAGAAATAATTGGAAGAAGGGCAGTGGGGTCTAGTTTCCAGCAGGCTGTTTAACCAGGAGACACCACAAATCCACAGGGACTGAGCAGTAGTTTTCATGAGCACTGGCAGGAACATGGTAATGAGGAAGAAGAGGAAAATGAGGTAGGGATTGCTTCTTCCAGATGCTTTGATTTCTTAATTTTTTCTGGAGAAAGGTTTGTCTTTGACTACACTTAATTCTAATCAGAAAGTGTATGTAGGTCTCCCAGCATTTACAAGGCACACCAGACTTTGCTGCAACAGGTGATTCCAGTGGGAGTTCTCTTTCTGCCACCTGCCCATATTCGCCAGGACTCTTTTGTCTGCCTGTGGTCAAGTGCCCGTCCCTGTGCCCAAAAAGTGAAGTTCTATGTCTGGAAGCTCCAAGCAGAATCATGTGGTTGGAGAGGGGAAGGAACAGCTCACAGAGGAGGGAGGGTACTTTTCTGAGTAGATAAAACAATAAATGTCTATTACGCTGCCTGAGGTATTAAAATGCTTTTTCCCAAAAGATTATGTTAAAATAAAATTTCTGTAAAATATCACCCATAATTATATGATATAAATGTAATAATTTTCATTTCTGATTATATTTTCCCATTTCCTTCTGATGTGATTACATTTGCAGACATTTAAAAAATTATTGCTGGCCGGGCGCGGTGGCTCACGCCTGTAATCCTAGCACTCTGGGAGGCCAAGGTGGGCGGATTGATTGAGCTCAGGAGTTCGAGACCAGCCTGAGCAAGAGCGAGACCCCATCTCTACTAAAAATAGAAAGAAATTATATGGAAAGCTAAAAATATATAGAGAAAAATTAGCCGGGCGTGGCGCATGCCTGTAGTCCCAGCTACTCGGGAGGCTGAGGCAGGAGGATCGCTTGAGCCCAGGAGTTTGAGGTTGCTGTGAGCTAGGCTGACGCCACGGCACTCTAGCCCGGGCAACAGAGTGAGACTCTGTCTCAAAAAAAAAAAAAAAAAGTAAAAAATTATTGCTAATTAGTCTAGATACTATTCTATTTTTTGCCTTTACTTTGATTTCTTCCTGTGTTGCCTTCAGTTAC
Organism: Varecia variegata; assembly: GCA_028533085.1. Classification (NCBI taxonomy): domain Eukaryota; kingdom Metazoa; phylum Chordata; class Mammalia; order Primates; family Lemuridae; genus Varecia; species Varecia variegata. Next base: position 113,925,340 of record CM052438.1, read on the forward strand.
TGTCACCCAAAATTGATTTTAAAGATTAGGTCTGAGGGAACATTTAAATTCAGTAAACATTCAGAGGCCAGCTTTGTAGATGCCAAGAGGAAGAAGACGTAGTTCTTGCTTTCAAGGAGCTTGCTGTGTAATGAGGGAGAGAAATACCTGGGGTTAAACCTCACTTCCGTTGGCTTCATGCTTCCACATGGTGGGAGTCCCACCAGAGTGACACTCATGGCCTCTAGCCCCGCCCCTTCCTGTCACTCCTTCTCGGTGAGGAGGGCTGGCTACTCTCTGAGAAAGAACAGAATCAAGTGCCTCACTCTTTCTTCTGTTCTTTTCTTTGAGATATGCTTACCTGAATAAAGTGAATAAACCTGTCCTGACTCCTCTCTGTGAATTTTCAGGGACAGGCAGACCCTCATGTGGGTGAGAGTTGGGAGGGGAACAACATTTATAGTCACAGAGATTTGATGATCATGAACAGAGGGAACAGACTAGACTAGAATTTTAAAAAGAGATACAAATATAAGGTTTAAGAAGTTGGTAGGTAACCGGTACTGGAGGGTTTATGTACCATGCTAAAGAGCTTGCATTTGACCTTGCAATGGGAGTTGCTGAAGGGTTTAAAGCATTTTAGATATATGACATTATGCAGGATAGATGTAAGAGACCAAAATTAGAGGTAGGATACCTGCTAGAAGATTGCTCTTGTAGTTTAAGTAAGAATTGAAGAGGACCCAAATCAGTGTAGGTGTTAGTAGTTCAGATTCAAAAACATGTAAAATATGAAATCAACAGAACTTCACAGTTGATAAAATATATAAGGTAGGGTGTCCGAAATCACTCTGAGATTTTTGGGTTGGTGTCTAGGGAGATAGTAGAAGTTCCATTAACTGTAATAGGCAATACAGGAGGAGGAACATTTTGAGGTGGGAATAGGTAGGAAAGTTAATAAAAGTTCTGTAAGATTCAGTTTTGCTTATATTGATTTTGAGATGTTTATGGGACTTCCAGTGACCATATCTAGCAGGTAGGTGGATAAATGAATCTGAAGTTCGCAGACTGGTTAGAGCTAGAGATACAGATTTGGAAATTATCAGCTTAAAAATGGTAATCCAAGAGTGTGAGATATTTAAGGAAAGAGAGAAGAGCTGTGGGCCCAGGAGAGACCCTCAGCTTTTTGGGGGAAGAAGGTGAGGGAATGTCAAACACTAGCCTTCTCACAGATCTCTCCTCTGTATCCTGGGCCAAATTCTAATGAAGTTGGGCTTACATACAAGATCTAAAGTGAAGGAAATTTCTTATTCAGGTTACTACCATACCAGATTCTTCTAAAACCTACTGTTTTTTTTTCTTGTTGTTGACTATACTCTTAGAGAGGGAGACTTTTACTCTCCTTGTTATGAGAGGAATGTATTGGACTGAACGTTTCCCCATTTAGTTACTTACTTATACCTCATAAAGGTAAGAAGAGTAGCTAACAAAATTGTGCAGAATTTTGGGTTACCCATTGGATGCCATTTTTCCCCGAGGGATTATGGAAGAGGTACTGAAAAAAATAATATGGGCCCATATCTCAATCCTTTTCTTTTTTCTTTATCTGGCTATCAACTAGGTTTGTGCATGTGGAGGTAGATTGAGTTTGATTTGTAGCCAAGTTCTCTCCAGAAGCATCTCCCAGGTATAGATTCAGAAGTTTAGAAAGTAGAAGACCTCAAAGTAGTTCTCATCTCCAAGCTGCATTTTCCAGGCCAGGCCAATTCTATCCTATGAGGTTCTCAAGCACTTGCCTGGTCAATTAATGTAGGCAGTGCTTGATTTCCACATGACTGCCAGTTTTTGTGCGTGCTCTCTAGTGGTTAGAAACCTGATGAGGATGTAGGATATGAGAACTCTGTTCTAATTATCAACAAGAGATCCCTAACTCCCCTGGTAACATCCCTAACCCTTGCATATTTCAGAAACTCATAACTCACTGACATGATACACTATTTACTTTGATCTTTGAAGGAGCTTTGGTTGTTCTATCTTCTCAATGTAGTTGCTAATGACCTACTATGAGCAGAACTTAGTCAAGCATATATATGAGTTTGAAACTCTAACTGGGTGGTTTATCTGGTGACCAGAAGCTAGGGGGGAAATCAATATGGATTTTATAAAAAAAAAAAAAAAAAACCCTAACATTTATAGTTAAGATGGAACATAACTAGTAACCATCAAAGTGTTCGTGGACAATACTGAGAACATAAGCATTCTTATGTTCCAAATATCCTTATAAAGCATGGATATGAGAACTATTAAGCATTCTTTGGGTCAAAAGAGGTTAGAGAGAAAGGGCCTGCCAGTGATATGCTTGGCCTTATCTTAGTGTTCAAAGGATCCTGATTTTCCTTTAGGCAACAAGCGCCTTTAATGATCATCCGAGTGTGGTATTGAGAACACTTGTGAATTAGTTCTTGGTGATGCAACACTGGTATTAATGATGGGATAATAAAGACACACTTATATAATTTGGAAATTTGACATTCTAACCCTCTTTCACAGAGAGCTGAGAAATTCTCCCTGAGGATATTTCTTAAATAGACTTTGAATCCATTTACTTCTTTAAATCTTCAAGATGTACTTTGGTGAAAGCCAGAATATTTTACTCTTATTTCCCTGATTAGCCATTTTACAAACAGAGCAATCTTTTAAAAAGCATAAAACATAATTTCTCTCATTGAGACTCACCAGGGACTTTCCATTTTATTTAGAAAGAATTCAAGTTGTTTATGATGGCCTGTTGGAATCCACATGTTTGGTTTTACCTCTTTTTCTAATTTTTCCCTTGTGTCTACCATGTTCTAGTTTCACTGGACTCCTCTCTGTTTGCTGAACACACTGAGCTGTTTACCACCACTGGGCCTTTGCACCTGCTGCTTTCTCTTCCTAGAAAGACATTCTCTTGGCTGTTTACAGGTCTGACTCCCTCTATCCTTTGGGTCTCAGCTTAAATAGGGAACTTCCTTACTTCTCTTCTTTCCTCCAATCACTATCCTATCACCCTGTTTACTTACTTCATAGTACTTACAATAATTATAAATTATCTTCTTAATTTATTCCTTTAATTGTTTATTATCTATTTCACCCAACTAAAGTGCAAACCTCATGAACACGGGAAACTCCACAGACGTAGAAGAGTGCATGCCCTCAAAATCTTTGGCGATGGAATTAATCACAAGCTTCTGTATAAAGATACTGGAAATGATAGAAACATAGGTTAGGTTTCTATCTTCCATTTCCACAGCTGCTAGCGGTAGTTTTCTATATCTATTGCTTCGGAGGTCAGGAGAAGATGGCAGCCAAGATTAAGTCAGTCAATTGAATACTTGAGTTGATGTTTTTAAAATTCTTAGTAGTGAAAAAGTCTTTTAAAGGTAAAGGGATGAAGAAAGAAAATGGGTTTGAATCTTCCAACCTTGGCTTTGTATATCAAGAGCCAAAGCCTTGAGGGAAACAAAGTATAGAGTGTATACTAAAAACAATAGATTCAAGAGAATGCATGCTAGGGCAAAATCTAGTCTTTTGCCCCTTGATGAACTGTGGGACAAAGTTGACCAACTGAGGGGTGGAGAGAGGATAGAAAGAGGAGAGTCAGAACTTGAGTAATGGACATGGGTCCCTTAGAAGACTATGGCAGGCTTGGGAATTAGAGAGCATTAGAGGACTGAGGTCTCATTTCCTGCCTGAAACTCTGAGAAGAGAGAGACTTGTAGCAGGCCATGCTTAACATGGTGGTGGTGGTGATGGAATTGCTATATTAGGTAGAAATGGTGATCAATCAGGCCCAGCAGAAAGGACCACTATCCACTTCACCTTGAGCTTCAGTGACATCTCATGGTCCCAGGTGGTGTGAGTGAAGAGGTAGGTTGAGAGAGAGAGGGAAAAAACATTCACGGGATGTGCTGGACACAGAAAAACCTATGGGTCTTTGTTGGGAGAACTGCAAACAATGGGTGGCAGGTATAGTGGGAACAGCTGCTGAAAACCAGGGCCACCTGGGCAGAGGCCAGCACAGACAGAGTTTGCCATGTCCCAGGCACCTCTCGCATGATGCCAGGATGATACAAAGCCCCGTGCCCGCTCCCATACTTTTGTTAAATCCTTAGTAAAGAGAAGGTAAACCTAATGAGGTTGAGAGTCTTAAATTAATGGAATAGTTTTGAGTTTTAAAGCAGGAATGATTGAATTTACTTTGAATTGCAAGATTTGGTTTTCTGCCATCAGTGAAAATGGGAGCTTGGAAGCTAGCAAACTCTAATTATAAGAAAATTAAGTTAAATTCTTGCGAATCTGAGTCCATGAGTATATTAAAATTTATATTCCATAAGACGTTCATTTTAAAATATGGATGTTTACACATGTCTGATGTTGGGTTTTGGTCTTATCTTTGCTTTTTTATTTTTTTCTTGCAGGTGCTTACAGGACTTTGTGACACTAAGTGAGAGAACTAGGTCAGGCTGCTTGTTCAGAGTGAATGCCAAGGCTAAGGCAGAATTAGGCTTTTCTTTATCCTGAGGCTTTGGAAATAGAGAGAAAACACTTTTGATGGGATTTAGAAACATGGTGCAGGAAGAATTTTTTTTTTCAGGTATCTTTGTTGTATTTACCTCTCCTTAAGAAAACCTATTACACTAAAAAAAGGTTAGACTATAATAGGAATAAAAGAAGGAAGAGGGTTCATAAAAATCTGAATTATAAAATAATCCTTGGCGATACTAAAGCAGTTCCCCTCTTTTCTTCAGTGCATGTTTATGGATCATTAGCCACTTGAAAAGGAATTGGGAGAAGACAAAGTAAAAGCTAAAGAACTAAGGACAAATAGCCAAGGGGAAATCAATCATAAAAGACGGGTAGCCTCTTGGTAACTGTCCTTTATTGAGAAAATATAATTCTATTTATAAGGTTATCAATTTAAATTCATTTGTTGGAGAGCAGCAGGAAGGTGACTTTTCAGTAATATCACTTCTTTCTTGCTTTGAGATTTCATCTAAAAATGTAGGAAAATCTCTCCACTATGAGAAGAATCTGGCACCATTTTGCCAACTTGCTACATAACTATTACTTTGTACCTACGCTTGTGCTGGTATCAACCTGAAAAGTATCTAGTTATACAGGCTTTATATTTGTTATAACACAGTTGGGTTTTTTTTTCCATAGGATTCTAGTAATATTTCTGCAGGCTGGAGCTTATCAATGTCTTAGGTTTTCCCTGGTGTCTTCTTTTAAACTCTTCTCACCTATGTGGTTCTTGTCCCATTTCTTACATGGTCTGTGCCATCACTGTCCTCAGCGAGATGCAACTTGTGCTAAATTGGTGTTCTGAGGCCTCAGTAAAATGCACGAAACGCAGCTGCTCGTGCTCCCTCACTCTCTGGCAATCTCTCTCCTCCTCACTGTAAGTGTTGACCTTACTAAGCAGGAGGCACAGGAAAGCACAGCTTCCTCTTCAGAGGGAGACCAGGTGGAGACCTAAGTGTGTGTTTTGGAAATGAGAGGAAGATACCCCAAAAGGGAGAGATTGAAGGAAGAAGAAAGGAGGATATGGGTGGAAAAAATACTCAGAGGAAGTGAGAGGATGGGGAAAGGAATGCTGAGGGGATCAAATGAGTGGTGTCTGGAGCACATTACCTTTTTTTTTTGTTTGTTTCTTTTATTTCAGAGTATTATGGGGGTTACAAATGCTTTGGTTACATAAATTGCCTTTGCACTGCCCAAGTCAGAGCTACATGTGTGCCCATCCCCCAGACAGTGCGCACTGTGCCCATTAGGTGTGCGTTTACCCATCCCCTCCACTCCGTTCCCACCTGCCCGACACTCAATGAATGTTACTTCCATGTGTGCACAGAAGTGTTGATCAATTAATACCAATTTAATGGTGAATGCATGTGGTGTCTGTTTTTCCATTCCTATGATACTTCACTTAGAAGAATGGGCTCCAATTCCATCCAAGATAACACAAGAGGTGTTAGTTCACCATATTTTATGACTGAATAGTACTCCATGGTATACATATACCACATTTTATTAATCCACTCGTGTATTGATGAGCACTTGGGTTGTTTCCACATCTTTGCAATTGTGAATTGTGCTGCTATAAACATTCAGGTGCAGATGTCTTTTTTATAGAATGTCTTATTTTTCCTTTGGGTATATACTCAGTAGTGGGATTGCTGGATCGAATGTTCCAGCAATCCAGTTCTACTTTTAGTTCTTTGAGGTATCTCCATACTACTTTCCATAGAGGTTGTACTAGTTTTTAGTCCCACCAGCAGTGTATGAATGTTCCTGTCTCTCTGCATCCATCCCAACATTTCTTGTTTTGGGACTTTTTAATAAAAGCCATTCTCATTGGAGATTAGTGATATCTCATTGTGGTTTTTATTTGCACCTCTCACCACTTACAAAAGTCAACTCACGGTGGATAATAGACTTAAACCTAAGGCATGAAACCATAAGAATTCTAGAAGAGAATGTTGGAAAAACTCTTGAAGACATCAGCCTAGGCAAAGAATTTATGAAGATAATCCCAAAGCAATCACAGCAACAACACAAATAAATAAATCAGACTTGATCATATTACCTTAAATAGAGGGAGAAACAAATCTTTCCTTTGAGACATGAGGTAATGAGTTAAGAGGGGAGATTTTGATTTGGCCCTTTTAACATGGCCAGTTAGACACGGTGATTTTTAGAAACTTGAGAGATGTTTTGAGAAAGCCCCAAATACTGAGGTTCATTCTTTGACAGAGGGTAGATATTACTACCTACAATTGAGTGAGCTTCTCTTCTGTGACAGATCCAGGAAGGATCATTGTACCTGCTGTTATTACTACATGAGTCCTGTTACTCCCATTTTACAGTGAAGAGAGCTAAATTAATTTGGAGCTTCTGCTTTGACATAGAGATTGGGTGGGTGAGCATCAATGCTCTCTGCAAAGAGCAAATCAAATTATTTTAACTATTTATCCTAGAGTCATATATTAAAGTTTACATGATCTCACCTCATGTGGGGAGGTCAAGAGTTTTAAGAAATTTTAAAGAAATTTTGAAATCTCACTTGGCAAAATGTAGCCATTAAAATGCGACTCTTTTCAGTCCTGATTCTTCTCATTCAATGCATTTTTTTATAGAAATTGAAAAAGAAAATATAGATGCTTCGTTACATTGCTTATTGGGTGTGCAATGGTTACAGGCACTTGGATTTGCACTGAAGACCTGCAGGAGTTGCCCACTGTTCTCAGGCTGGAAATGGAAGCTGGTAGCACTAGATTTGCACATCCAGCCACATAATGGATGTTGAGGTTCCATATGAGGAATGGCAATTTTTTTTTTCCTGAAGAAAACTGAAGCTAATGAATGGGAAAAGCATGCAGAAATTAGAGAGATCCAAAAATCAAAACCACAGTCTGCTTGTTGAAGGCAAACTTGGAGGACTTTGAAGTTTATTTTTTGGATTCTCTCACTTTGCCTTTGTATTCTCTTTTTCTTGCTGGTACTTCCCCTCTCCCCCGACCTTTACTCCACTCCTAGCATGCTTGTATTGCCAGTTGCTGCTCCCTTATCTAATTGTTGTCTTCTTAGAGACAATGACTGTAGTAAATATATTTTCCAGACAAAAATTATGCCGCATCATTTGACATGTGCTAGAGCTCATACTTCACTTCATTTTTATCTCCCACTAGCCGTCCACATCCAGAGACTGTCTCACACTTTCTAACCACTATGTCTGAAAACTTTTTCTTTAGTTTTGCTATTAAACCTTGTCTGAAATGGAGAAAAGTCATTACAGTCTATTTTTTAATCAAGCAGACTATTCTATAAAAGTAGAGAAAAGGTGGGTTTGTGAGTCAAACACACATAGGTTTGAATCCTAACTCTGCTCCATATTATGTATGCTGTCTTGAGTAAGGTCTTAAAACTCAGCAAGATAAAGAAGAACTTGCATAGTTGATGAACTGAAACAAAACTAGAATGGTACCATAAAGTCAAGCACATGGCTGGAAGCCAGCCAAATGTCACAGAAATCTCAAAGAAGAGGCCAAAATTATGCTGTGCATAAGCTGTTCCCAATTGCCTTCCTCATGTTAATGACATTATCATAAGAAAGTCATATATAAATGAAGTAAACCACAATCACGGGATGAACAACAGGAGGTTCCGGAAACTCCTTCTGGGGGGAGAAGTGGAGAGGAGTTTGGGAAGGGTCTGAGTAGTGAACACCTCATCAGGGTGCCCATGTGGATGATAAATAAGAGAGAAGTGTTAAGACTGCACGGTTGAGAACTGCCTGGACACTGAACATGTATGTCCCTTTTGCTGCCTGGGGCTTAGCCAGTGTAAATAAACTTGGTGTCTCACTGGCCCATGTTGTCTAGCGTTGGTATCGCTGTTTAAAAAGGAATATCCTATCTGAAAAATGAGGGAGCTCGATATCAATTGGCTGGAGATTTTAGCAAGGTTTAGCAGCCTGATCTTCACTGTGCTTGCCATCCTTGCTGCTGCTGGGGTGGGGGGCGGGGGGCGGGAGGTTTCCCTGAGGCGGTGGGATGTTGAGAAGGCAACTATTCTTGATGGTGAGGATGATGATGTGAGCAGATTTGAACTTTACTTCATAATTCCTGAGTGGGAGGAATGTCATTTTATTTCCCTAAATCAAATTTATTCTGGCAAGCCATTCATTTATTTATGCATTTATTGTGCTAAGAAAAATTATCCAAAAGTTGGAAATGAGAAAGAAAAAAAAAGCAGTCCATGCTATTCATAAGCCGGCCTGCCATTCACAGCTAGACTGTATTATTCTCCTGTGAGATATAAACAAGCTTACAGAATATCAACTTCAGACAAGGTGACTCTGAGATAAATGAGATCAAGGTTACTCTGACAAAACGAGACAAAACAAGACCATTTTTTAAAAGCAAAGACAAAAACAAGGCCATGGTATCATTCGCAAAATACCGAATACCCTTTTTCAGCCCAAATGGGTGACTACTGTCTTTATCAATCACAACTTTATCCTTGTTCTAGTGTCCCTCCCTATACATAAGACTTAAGGAGTTACCTGATTAGAGAATTGCGCCTGTTTTCTAAAAGCACCCAATCTAGGGCAAACCCCAGCTTTCTTAGACTTCCCACCTCAAATCGCTCAGCTAAAACCCAAACCCTGCAATATGTTCCTTCTCATATCCTCTTGCTAACACACCCAACCGTTCCCCATGCTGTGTGTGCTTCACTGCAATGAGTAAGAAACCCAGCTTGTTTCTGGTGAACCTCATCTAAAGGGCATTGACAGAATTGAGTAAAAAAGGTGATTATGTGAAGTTTTAATACAATGCAAAGAACATTGCCTAATGGGTCTTCTTGAAGATCGTTTGACTAGGAGAATAAACTTTGTACAGCTGATTAAACAATTCTGTAAACCTGATAAGATAAGATAATTTTAGATGATTTTTTTCTTTTCTGTAGAGAATTTAACACCAAAGACTCTGGTCTTATTGCTCTGAAGGATTTTCACCAGTTTTGTATTTAACTTAATAGTATTAGCTCAGCATTCCTTTTTTTTATTCCTTACTCACTATAAAAGTCTTAGTTTTTCAAATTTTCTTTGAATCAAGTTTGTCATTCTTTTGGAACTTTGATGACTATTCACTCCGTATTTGTATGCAAATTATGTTTTTAACATTTTGAGACATATTTATTTGGATAGTTTGGAAAAGAAAATGGAATGCTTAAATATGGAACCTCTAGGGGAAAAAATCCAGGATGCTGTGCTGTACCTCACATAGGCTTTGAGCAGGGCTGTGGGACAGGCCAAGAAGGGATTTGGGAGTGGCAGTGAAGAAGCAGAGTTTATTTTTCAACTGGTCTAAATTCTCCCTGATCCAATTTAAACTGCTGTATTCCCATCGTGTCCAACCCTTAGGTCATATCTCCAGCGCAATGATTGAATGTCTTAGAGGCTAATAATGTTAAATCACACTTGAACTTTTCTTCTTTGCTCTAAATAATGTAGGAACTCATCAAATATGTATTCACATTTACACATCTGGGACAATGTGCTGAGGTTTTAAAAAATGATCATATAAATGATGTGATGCTCACAGTGATCTTTGATCAAAAGCAGTAAAATCTCAGCTGGGTTGACAATGACCCAGCCCGATGCTTATTCCCAAAGGCTAGGGTACAGTCTTGGTTTCTTAGCATGTAGAACATCAATAAATATAAAAGCACTGAGGTTTTCCAGAAGATAGTATATGTGTACAGCATACAGAAAGCAGAGCTATAAAACATGTAACTATAATCTGAAAAGGTCTATTTAAGAAACGTTTTATATCTTGACATTGTGGTGAAACAAGTAGTTTCCTAAATCCAGATTAACAAAAAGATAAAGGGCATGTAGGAGAGTGAATTCATGGTGCCTGATTTCCCCCATTACTGTTCTGTCAATGACTCTGTTTAAAGCAGATATTCTTACCTCGGGGCTTATCATCTTAGAATTTCAGAGCTATACCTCTCATGGTGTCCATCTTGGACAAGGGCCAAGAAGATTTGGGCCTTACTTCCACCAAAAACAAGTTGAAGTTCTTTGTTTTGTGTGTGAGATTTTTTTTTTCCTCTTCTCTACTTTCTTCTGTTGTTACACGAGGGACTGGAATAGATGATCATGTTATAAATCAGAGGCTAGCCACTCTTCACCCTGTATGATTTGCCTGGGTCCTGGAGATAACACAGGCCAATGGTAGATTGCAATGAGAGACGTTTGCCTTTTTGCTGATTTAACAAATATTTTTTGGAACTTGCTAAGTGTAAGGCTGTGGACTAGGTAATGAGAATGCAATGGCACCTGAGCTTAGTAATTTACTGTCCTCATAGAGATTAATGAGGAAATATTAAGAAGTAAACTTAGTGAAGTGGTTCAGGGCACTCTCAAGACAGACTGCCTGGGTCATAGACTAATTCCTCCCCTTCTGTTTAATGAGCTGGGCAAATCACTTAGTCTGTGTGTGTGAAGGGAGTGACTAGTGGATTATTAGGGGGTTAGGAAGGCTTTCTGTAAAAGGTGACAGCTAAGTTCACCATTCAAGATCCATCTTCACTTTCTTCTTCAATTACAGAATTGTAGAATTTTAGCTACACATGGCAACCCAAAACAGAAACTTATTTCTCAGTCTCACTCGTGGTTAGGTGTTGGATGGCTATGCGCTGGCCAATGACATATAAATACAAATAGTGGGTACCGCTTCCAGTATGTATTCTTTTTTAAAAAATAACTTTTATTGTGTATATTTAAGGTATATAACATAGTGTTATAAGATTCATATGCAGAGTAAAATGGTTACTAAAGTGGAACAAATTGACATATTCATTATCTTACATTGTTACCCATCTCCACAGGAAGAGCAGCTATAATTTATTCATTTAGCAAAAATTTTGAGTACAGTACACTATTATTAACTAGAGTCCTCACGTGTTGCCCATTAGATCTTTTGACCTACTCACAGGATGTATTTTTAAAGAAAAGGAACATGCATTTCTCATTCCCATTTTTCTTTCCTTCTCAATGCAATGAAGTTGTGATGGCTGAAGCTGGGGCAACAATATTAGACCTTAGAGTAGACTTAGGCAGGGAGGCCATGTATAGCAGAACAAGAAATTAGATAGAGCTGATAATTTGCAATAGAGTTTCCACAGCAGTGTTACATTGCAACTTGAGTTATGTGAACAAGAAATAAAGTATCTTGTTGAAGTCATTGTCACTTGCGGCAGAACTTAATTCTAACTAAATCATAGGTTAAAAAGAAGAAAAGCATTTTCAAAAGCCAAAGGTGAGCTGGAGCATGTACCTTCCTAGAACTGAATATATTTGAGAGTGGCTGAAGGGTAAGGTGAAGGCAGTGCAAATTGACTTCAGATGTGGGTGTAGGCAGGGGCCAGATCGAGAGGGCCTCATCTGCCTTGGTAAGAAGTTAGGGCTTTATTCTGAGGATAAAAGGTATTGCTGAAGAGTTTAAGACCGGGAAGTAACCTGATCAAGGTTATAATTTGCAAGAATGACTGCTGTAGTATGGCGAATGGATGCAGTCTAGGATGCTGAGAGAGAAGTTAGGAAGTAACATGGTAATTCTGGGGAATGATGCCTGTGGCCTCAGGTACGGAATGGCAGCAGAGATAGGGAGAAATGGAATGACTGGAAGACTGGGTATGGGGAGAATGGCCCTTATTCAGTTCCTTTCCCACCCCCTTTAGTTCTGAACTCCACCTCAAGCAAAGCACAACTTGCCCTTACCTACAAGCCATTGTTGCCATCTCTTTCCAATCAGAGGGAAGTATTATGTACATTAAGGAGATTTTAAATAATTTTCCCCTCCCATGTGCTGTCTCCTGCCATGTACTGGATTGGTATACTTCATACACAATAGCTTATTCTTTAATCAACAGTCTGACTGTTCAGAGTAGTTTTCAGTTACACTAAGATATATAGCTAGAACTACCAAGATAGACAGCTAGGACTAAAATTGATCCCAATGTATTCCCTATTTGTTTATTCATTTATTTAACAAATAGTCATATTTACAACTACATTTTTTGTCTGAAAACTAGTTTCATTTAAAATCAAGTGCATAGCACTCATCTCATTCCATTGGTGTAGGCTTTAGCACATATTTGCTATTTGCAATTAATGTCACAACACAGGTAGGTTTTGGTTTGCAGTCTGTACTTGAGTAGTGTTGATTTAGTGGATTTTGGGAAAGCCCTTTATACATATCATTAATCTCTTCACAGTACACAGTTAATGATGGTCCAGTAATCTCAAAAATAAAAGACCTAATTTAAAGACTAATCAATAAATTAAACAAAACAAACCCACACAGAATCACCCCCTCCCCCAAAGCTACAGTTGTGAGTTGTATTTATATGGAAACTTAATGTTTTAAAAATAGTTCTGGTTCACCACCCACCCCATTCCACCCCTGGTATGCAGCAATAGTAATCAATTATCTTATTCTACCCCCCAAAGATTAATCCAGTGTTCTTTAGCTTTTTTAAATATAAATTGGGAAAGTATTACTAATGAGCTTTTTTAAAAGGCATATTCTTCTATGACAAGAATGACATATAAACCAATCAATAAAAGCATTTGACAAGACATTAAATTACCACAGGCACTGGTTGTTGTCAGAGTACATAGGGCATAATGTGGATTTATTAGTCCGGTAGATAAAAAACCACTCAGGTAAGAACACTCACTCATGGCCGTTTTCAAGCATGAAAATGATTTTCTGAAAGTATCACCACTTTTCCTCTTTATTAAAGGAGGCTGCTAGTTGGATTTTGGTAGTTCTTACCTCAAGAAAACTTGAATTATTTGGGAGAAAGTGGGTTCAAAGGAGAATATATCTTTTACATTCACATTCAGAACCCAGCAATGTGGAGTCCTATTTTCAGTATTTTAACTGCCTCAATAATACTACAACTACTTTTATTTAAAGCACTTTAAGCAGAGCCAAATTAAAGAACAGGGCAAGGTGGCACTGACAGGCCATCAATCTGTAAGTGACATTGAAATATCACTGCAAGTGTCAGGAGATAGGGCAAAGTATAAATGCACATTCAGAATTAAGGAGCGCATGGTATGTGGTTGGCAGTAATTCTTTGTTAAGTTACTCAGGAGAGGTGGACTTGGCCCCACAGGGGATTGCTAAATTGCCTTCTAGGATCGTAAACAAGGTTTAGGTTGCTAGAAGATGGATGATCAGAAAACAGTAATGAATTCTTACAAACTAAAAACAAAAAAACTAATAAGAAAAAATATGTAAAAAGTGAATACATGTCCCATAAATGAGATTTCCAAAAAGTCAAAAAATGAACACTAAAGAAGAAGAGTTAAGAAAATTAGAAGATCAATTCAACATTGGACTAATAGGAATGGAAGAAAGAAAAAAAGAGTAATAGTGAAGAGGGTATTAAACATGGGAGATTTCCCAGAAAGTAAAATAAAAGAAGTGGACAATAGGAGAGCTGATAACAAAGCTAGAAGATCAGTCCAGGAGCTCCAGCATGAAAACGAGAGATTCCAGAAGAAAAGCAGAAGAGAAGAAATGAGTCAACATAGTAATACCAGAAATTTCCCTATAACTAAAAGACACGAATTTGTTTATTGAAAATGCCTGCCGAGTCCCCAGAATCATGAATAAAAAGAGCCACACCACGGCATAGCATCATGAAATTTCACAACACTGGGGTTAAAAGGAGATTCCAAAAACGTTCAGAGAAAAGGAAAAAAGATCACATACAAGGGACTGGGAATCAGAATGGCATTTTAGTGCTCAATAGCAACACTGGGTACCAGAAGACAATGGAGAAAGTTTTCAGAATTCTAAGGGAAATGATTTCAGCATAGACTTCTCTACTAAGCAAAGTCATCAATCCAGTATAAGGTAGAATAAAAATATGTCAGACATGCAAATTTATCTGCCAAGCATCCTATTTCAAGAAGATCCTGGAAAAAGTGCTCTATTAAATTGAAGGCTAATGCATGAGAGAGGAAGACGGCACGCTGTGGAACCAGGGACTCCATCAGAAGAGGGTGGAGGGGGAAATCCAAGTTGACAGCTGTACCCCAGGGCTGGGTGCCAACCAGTCACCACTAGATCAGGAAAAGGAAAGAAGTGGATGTCGTAGATTCTCTGACAGATTAGGCTAGGAGGAAAATTGTATTGAGCAGCATTTTACAGAGCTTTCAAAGGCTGTAGAAAGAAAAATCAAGAAATTAAGAAAATTAAATTAAGAACAAAGTAAGGTTAATTATTAACTCAAGGGGGGAAAAAGGTGTACAAGATAGGAACCATAATCATAGTTTGCTATTTGGCTCAGCATAAACAATTTTAACACAGTCAAATAATGACTAAAAATTGTGATTAAAAATATCGAGGATATAATAAGAGAACTGAAGTAGTCTTTTACTATAAGAGCAAGTCAGTGGATAATGTTTAAAATTCAAGGGATAATAGTACGCACAAATCATTAGGGAAGGTGGAGGTAATTACTGTATATAAAAATGTCTGCCTCTGAGGCATGAGATGGGGTAGAATGCAAAAAAAGTGGTGCTACTGATCTTTGCTATTATGGCCTTTGGGACTGTATGATTGTACATGCATTATTACATGGATAGAATACAAATGCAGATGTATTCAGGCAGTGGAAACTACCAGCAAAGGCTTGGAGACCAGAGTGATCCCTGCTCCTTTGGAAAATGTATGGAGACCAACCTGGTAAGAGGGAAGGGGATATCAGAAAGGGATAGACAGTTAGATTAGATAGCTGGGGTGAAGGCAAAAATAACTCTCAATCTGGACTTCTGAAAATGGATAAGATCATAAAATACATTTGAACTGATGAAAAATCTTCCCCAATTTAATGCGTCTCTAATTCCATTATTTCTCACTGATGTAAAATAGTGATGCTATAGCAAAATCGCTCC
Source organism: Varecia variegata (assembly GCA_028533085.1). Taxonomy (NCBI): domain Eukaryota; kingdom Metazoa; phylum Chordata; class Mammalia; order Primates; family Lemuridae; genus Varecia; species Varecia variegata. The sequence continues at coordinate 113,940,845 of CM052438.1, forward strand.
AACACAGTGGCAATTCAAGGTATCTGCAACAGCACGGTCTGCCCTAGACCGTACACACAACCCTTTTCAGGGGAGTTTCGTTCCCAGAAGTGCCGGCAGCATCACAATGAAATAGCCTCTCCCGAGACGGGCACTGTAATGAGCTTGCAAAGCAATTTGAGCTGATTTAGCATCTTCCAGAGCATCTCAAACTAGGTAGGGCAGCTGAGGTTTGGTTTAGAATAAACCTTATACTTGCCACGGTTTTCTTAAAGTTTTTGAAGCCATATTTTCCCAGGCACGCCCTCCTTTTACATTTTTAGAAGAAGATTCGGGAGGGTAGACAAAAGTAAGGAAATGAGTGACTTTTCACTTTGTAGTCTTACCTCATTGACCTCTTCTCATTAGGTTGTGTAGTCATATCCTGTTGTTCCCTAGTTTAAAAACAATAGGTTACTCTCCTTGAAAGAGCACTCCCTTTAAATTAGCACGTGCTATGCAAGAATTGTTTGGATTCTCTTGTTTGCTATGGGATAGGCGAATATTTAAGGGAAAGCAGTTTTCAATGTCATGACCTTGAATTCCTGACTAATGAACAAAGACCTAATAGTGTCTAATAATGCTTAGAATGGTGACTATAGTCAACAACATTGTACTGTTTGCTTGAAATTTGCTGAGAGAATAGATCTTGTGTTTTTACCACACACACACACACACACACACACACACACACGATTATGGATGTGTTATTTAATTTGATTATAGTAATCATTTCACAATGTATACATATCAAATCATTGCACTGCATACCTTGAATATATACAATTTTTATCTGTCAATTATACCTCAATAAAGCTGGACAAAAACCCCCAGAAGCAGGAAATTCGTATTTTTTATTGTCATATCAAAACTGTTCTTTTCTTTACAAATGGAGGCAAAATATTTCCTAAAATCTATAATCTATGCTTCTTTCTTTTTTAGTTTAGAGACACAGTCTTGTTCTGTTACCCAGGCTGCAGTGCAATGGCAGAATCATAGCTCACTGCAGCCTTGAACTCATGGGGTCAAGTGATCCTCACTCCTTGGCTTCCCAAAGTGCAGGGATTATAGGCATGAGCCACCATGCTTGGCCTGCCTCCTTCTTTTTAAAGAATCTTGTGGCAGAAAGAGCTGGCCCAGGTAGTAGTGCCTGCGCATAGTAAGTACTCACACATAGCAGTTTTATTTTACTGTTTTATTAGATTCTAGCCCTGGCCATATCATTGCACTAGCAGAGTGATCACAGAAAGCCTCTTAGGCATTTTGGACTTCACATGGTTCATCTATGAATAAAGATGTTAGATAAAAAGTGATCTATAAGATCCCTTCAACTCTTAATATTTTGTGATTTAATAAAGTTAAGAGGCAGTACCGTAATTTCTGCAGCATCAGTTTTCCAAGGATTATGTCCTAATGATGTTCATTGCAACTTCTTGGTGTGGTGAATATAATACAGTCATGTGTTGTACAGTGACATTTTGGTCAACTGATGCACCACATATATAGCGATGGTCCTCTAAGATTATAATACTATATTTTTACTGTACCTTTTCTATGTTTAGATGCATAAATACTTACCACTGTGTTACAATCACCTACAGTATTCAGTACGGTAACATGCTGTACACGTTTGTAGCCTAGGTGCAATGGGCTACACCATATAGCCTAGGTATCTAGCAGGCTATACCATCTAAGGCTGTGTAAGTTACACCATATGATGTTCACACAATGATGAAATTGCACGATGCCTTTCTCAGAACACATCCCTGTTGTTAAACCACACATGACCATATAATGCTGTTTCATCCTCTGCAAAAGAGAGGCAAAGTCAGATATAAACTGGAGTCAGCCGGCCTGATTGGCAAAACACCCAGTTCTGCATTGCTTTGTAATTCTTGTTGATTCTGGGTCCAGTTCCCTGTTCTAGTCATGGGTAAGAAATATTGCCCACAAGTTCACGGATTCGAAAGAGGGGGCTCCTCTCCCTAAAGAGCAATTTATTTTGACAATAGCAAATGATAAGAAGATTTTTAAGCAAAATTTTGGTTTTAGGTCTCAAAGCATATATTTATTCTGCTGAATCCAAGAAACCAAGTTTTGATGCCATTTTTCATTTATTTATTTCTTTAATGAACATTTATTAAATATCTGCTATGTGCTGGGTATTGCTATGAATTTCCTGAATAGACTAAATCATCCATCCTTATTTTCACAGTACCTAGAAATATAGAGGATGCCTAATAAACAAAATAGAGGCAAATCAAACATCATTTTAAAACGATTTTAAGATATTTTATTTATTCATGTATGTGGTAGTCCTTCCATATATGTCTGATTTGCAAAGGCAGGGAGTCAATTAAAAAAATAAAGATATTCATTTGAGGTTTTTAAATATGACAATTTGCACAATAAAGACAGCTAAGATTCGATGAGCCCTTTCTCCATACCACTTCTGGCACTACCTCTTTTTATCTTCAACACAGTTATTATTATTATTTCTACATTACAAACTAGGGAACCAAAATGTACAATGGTTACTTTGTCCAAGAACATACAAGTTAGTGGTGGAGCTGGAACTTGAAGCTGGATCTGATT
>CM052438.1:113943957-113972343 GCA_028533085.1 Varecia variegata
TTCCTATATACCCTCTGCCCCACACATGCACAGTCTCCGCACTACCAACATCTCAAGTTTTGGGAGGGATATGGGCAATATATCTAACCAGAACTTTTGTACCCCCATAATAAGCTGAAATTAAAAAAAAAAGTGACCTTTCTTCACTTTCACTAATCATGATGAAGCCAGGACCAATATGTTATTGCTTGTATTCACTATATTTTCAATAAACACATCGTATTTTTTCAAAAAAACAAAAAAAAGAATGTGGTGCAACAGGAATGCTCATTCATTGCTGGTGGGAATGCAAAATGGTACAACTGCTTTGGAAGACAACTTGGTGGTTTCTAACAGAATTTAACATACTTTTATCACATGATCTAGCAATCAAACTCCTTGCTATTTACTTAAATGAGCTGAAAACTAATATCCACACAAAAATCTGCATATAGATGTTTACAGAAGCTTTACTTATAATGGCCAAACCTTGAAAGCAGCCAAGATATCCCTCAGTAGGTGAATGGATAAATAAACTGTAGTATATCCAGACAAAGAAATATTATTCAGCACTAAAAAGAAATAAATTCTTAATGGTGAAATTATTGTGGTAAGATGAGCTCTTACGGTAACCAAAGTGGATGCGTAAGGCAGGCAGAGAGATAATTAGCTATTGAGAAAGCAAAAATGTTAACAATATATATAATTTCAGTATAATTTTCAGAAGTTTATTTGTGTAACAGCCAATTCTGGACTAGGTCAAAAGATCAGTTTGTGAATGGATAATTTTTAGCCTTCATTACTATTTTTTCTTCTTTGCCTTTGGCTATTTAGCTACTCATTAGTGTCCCATTAAAGAAGTGTTATTATTCTCTTTTTTTTCTGTTTATAAAAGTAGCACATATTTATTGCAAAAAGATGTAGGGAAATTCAGTAAATTACAAAGAGTAAAGCAAAGCTCAGTCATAATCCCATTACTAAGAGATAAACACTGCTACCATTTCGGCATGCAATTTCTCAGAATAAATAGGAAAACTGTTAAAAGACAAAAGCATAGATTATATGCTTCTGTTTTGTGACTATTTTTCACTTAATATCTAATAGATTTTTGTATCAATAAATAAGGATTTTATTATATCGATAAATATATTTTTATGCCTAAATAATATTCCATTGATTCAGTCATTCATTTAACAAGTAATTATTGAGTTCCTACTATGTATCAGGCCTTGTGCTAGCCCTAAGGCACACTGGTGAACAAGAATAAAAAGTCTCCTAAAATTTAACTATTCTCTTATTAATGGTTAATATGATTTTTACTAGGTGAAGTTATATTTTTCATCCTGATATTTGCATTTACTATTGACACTATTTTTTAAAACTTATTCAGAGCTAAGTAAGGGACAAGATGAGTTTAGAAGTTAGAGCAAGAGGTACAGTGATCGAATAATGTTGAGTGCCTTTCCTTGCAGAACAGGGCTTCTATCCAAGGATGGCAGAGCTGACCTCTAAGTGCATTCTGTTGTTACTAACGGTTCTTGCAAACCAGCTAGATCAGTAGTTCTGTACAGGCTGGTAGGGACCTTCCTGAAATGCACTGGGGAGGATTTGGTTGTCATGATGATTGAGGAGGAGCGCCATTTGCAATGTAGAGATCTGAGCCAGGGGTGTCAGACAGCCTGCACTGTGGGGAAGGGTTCACACAGCAAAGATTTGTCCCATATTTCAAGTGACTTTTAAATATTAGAAGTGTTTTATGTTATTATAAATTCTTTTTTTACTTACCTTTAGATTATGTACACAGACAGATTATCTTTGATTTTTCTGTCTGGAGAGCTAGAGGGGCTGTGGAAAATATTTGCATTAAAAGGTCGGCATTGGATCTCAAATGGTTGACATCCCCAAATCAGATCAGATACCTTAGGAACAACAGTGCTGCTGGATGATAGTAGGATTTCATTTTTCTTAGAAACTGAATTCCAGGTGAAATTGAGTAAGGTGTGATATTTGATAAATACCCAGTGAGTATTTTTGAATGCTTGGGATATTTACAGTCTCAAAAATGTTGTCTTCATTTCCTCAATTCCATTAATTTCCTCTCATTTCTTTCCCCAGTGAATATAAAATGAGACAGACTTTGAGGAGGATGGATTTTTCTAAATGTAATTATAAGGAAGTAGTTTGGGTAGCCTGAAAGCTTTCTTGATTTATATCTGATATTATCAGAACTTTTCCTGAGGAAGATAAATCTGACAGTGGGATATTGAATAATTTCAGATAAGAAGAATCACACCTCTTAGATTGCGTCACTCATTCTAGGGGCAAGTAAAAATAAAATAACATTTGTCATGTTTCCTCATACTCACAGATCTTTCTTTTCCCCTTTTGATCGTTCTTTCTGATTCTTAGGACTCTTCATTTCCTCTCCTGTAGTCTGAGAGGAGAAGAATCTAACATGGGGATTATATGGACGAGTGAGTGGAGCAAGTGAGTGATCTGGGACAGGTCCCAGACTTGGGTTCATCATTTGACTTTCTCAACTTTCCCTGAAAGAAAAATGCAAGCTTGTTTCTTCTTGCAGCTTTTTAGGTTAACTCCTCTCTGGAGCCTGAATCCTTGGAGCTTTGTGAATATAAAATTTTATAGCCAGGAATTTCAAGATTTTAACTATTATTTTTTTAGAGTAGATTTTAGAAGCCATTCTCGCTCTAAAAACATCAGTCTAGGTGTCAAATTATATCACCTCTGCCTCTTTGCATTTCATATTGGTTGTGTGGAGGAAAATCTGGGTAGATAACTAGCTATATTCTAATTTAATCTTCATTATGCAATAGTTTCAACAAGCTTGGTATACTATACAGTGTTACAGCAAGAAGGCTAGACAGATCCTGCTTGCCTCGGTGATTAAAATTCTAAATTACACTTCTACCTGCACACAGACAGATTCCTAACTGATTTCTTTTTGTTTGGTTGACTCTTTTGCCTCCCATGTTTGCAAGAAGGTAAACTTTATAAAACAAACATGTTCCTGTGAGTTTTTGTGTGGTATTTGTTTTGTTTTTGCAAATACAAACACAAAGGCAAAAGCAAAACAAAAACAAAAAGAAAATCACCACTGTGGAGATGAGAGCTTGATAAGAATAAGCCAAAGGCTGGAGAGAAGAGCGGGGCAGAAGTTTCCTGAGATGGGCTGGAAGTCTAGTGTTAAGTGAGGCTAATGATTCTAATGGCCTTTTCTATCGTGTTAAACCACAAAAAAACCTCAAAGACTCCCAATGCTCCAAGGTTTTAAACGTAGGTCCTAGGCCATTTAGATTGATTTGAGCAGCTACATTCCTCTATCTCTTCATTTATTATTGGGTAAAAAATTGCCTCAGAAATAAAGACCTTCAAAGCTCCTGGCAGGTCAAGGTGTTATTGAGGGATAGCCTGGGAAGGGAAACTCAACAATACATTAAAATCCATCAAATCCTTGATGAGATTAGCTATCACCCAGGCAGACCTTGAGGGAAGGGACATTGGAGGAAGGAAGGAGAAAAAGATCATAGGTAAACTTTGTGGAGAGGGCAGGTGGAACCCACCAGGAAATTGCTTGAGGGCCCCAACTTCTGGTATGGGGAGCTGCTTAGAAAGGCAGTAAAAGGACAACAAACAAAGGGGTCATGGAGGACTTGGTGGTAACCTTTTCTAGCCTGTGGTACTGCACAGTGCAAGCACATATTAAGCCAACACTGCAGATTAGTCTTTTTCCTTGCCTAACAGATTCCCCTAGGATGGGCCTGTCCTGAAGCCTCCAGAGTAGCTTTCCAGGTCTTGCACTGGCTGAACTAAGATGTGTTTTGTATTCTTGACCCTTTTACTTGGTCAGCTCTTGGAATCAGGGAGGTGTTAGCATCACTGCTTTCACTACTACACACCCCACACACTGTGACCTCAATCCAGGCCTCCTGTAGCAGATCCCTGGTTGTGTGCATGTATGTTTGTATGATGTCATCCTCCCTCCCATTCTTCTCTTTTTCCATGACTTCCTGTGTCAGGGGCAGAGATACACACTATTCTTATGAGTAATGCACTGTGCTTCGTACATATGACATAAAACCTAATTTTGCATTGCACTGTCTCAAATATTATTAGATTATTTTATCCCAAGTAATCCAATCTTGCAAAAAGCATCAGGTTTGAAACTAGGGTATAAAGAGAAGCTATCTTCCTTAAAAAATGCAATTTAGGGCCAGGTATGGTGGCTCACACCTATAATCCTAGCACCTTGGGAGGCCGAGGCAGGAGGATCGCTTGAGGCCAGGAGTTTGAGACCAGCCTGAGCAACACAGCAAGACCCTGTCTCGACAAAAAAATAAAAAAATTAGCAAGATGTGGTGGTGTGCACCTATAGTCCCAGCTATTTTGGAGGCTGAAACAGGAGGATTGCTTGAACCTAGGAATTTAAGGTTGCAGGGAGCTGTGATATGCCACTGCAGAAATCTCCAAATTTTGCTTTGAGAGGACAATTTCCTGGTGGACTGCCAGACCCTCTGTGCTGATTTCACTTCCACTAGGAGCTTTCTTGTTTGAATTATTATTGTCCACATTCCTGCTTCAAAAGTGGTCACTGACCTTCTTTGACACCCGCTGCCTGTTGTGGACAAAACTCTTTCTGAAAGCTCTTTTAGAATGGCTAAGTTGAATGTCCACACTCACTGTATTAAATTGTTGGGGATGACAAAAGGGAAATAAAGAATTCAAAGCACCATCGTTAATGACATTGTCATGAGATGTTGCTTTTCTTTTATTCCATGTAATCTGAAGAATGCTGGGTCCCCATGTTACTTGTAACTATGGAAATGGTTCCTCTAAGTGTCTGGATCCTACAGCTCTGAGCTATAATCTGAGTATTCCGTGTTTTCTTTTCATAGGCTGCTTCTTCCTCTTTGTCTAGGTCATGGTTTAGTCTCAGGGAGTCTCAGAGACTGAGCTGAAAAAGAAATCCTTTTTGCATTGAAGATGCAGAAATCATGATTCTTGGGCAATGCAGTGGCCAAGAATCTCCCAGGCTTCCACAGATCAGAGTTTTTATTTAAACACTTTATACCCAATCTTGTGAGAATTACTCTTTTACATCATATTTCACAATTTATGTTTTCCCAGGAAAGTTTGTACCCTATAGTGTACATATCTTGCACATGTCTAGAGCCTTTGAATTCTTTAAACACTTTCCCAAAAGGTTGTTCAATCTCTCCTCTAGGCCACTGGCTCACCAGATGGGTCTGAATCTCCATGGTACATAAGAAACTTAAGATCTAGGGAGCCCTTTGATAGTTGATGAGCATAAAGGTGAGAATCTGTAAGAATTCTACTTTCAGATCTAGCCTAACCATTTTTTTGTGAGACCTTTGAAAATCACTTAAAATTCTGTGAGAAATTGAGGCTAACAGTGAGTATTTTACCCTGCAGGACTGCTGAGCGATCAAGACCTGAGGTGCATATTTAAGTGCCTCTCTCTGGGTGGGCTGCCTGAATCACACAATGAGGATGCCATTTTCATGCTTGCGTTGATGCAGACAGGGAAAACATGGTATATAATGAATTGAGATGCATGTGCTCTGTAAACTCATCTTACATTTTCTTTTGTTTGTTGCTTTCTTAATATCATTCCTGTTGAAAAATCCCAACTTTCCTTGCTTTGTTGGGACAACAGGAAAAGTAATTTTTCTACTCATGTCTACCAGTCAGTTATATTCCATATTCTAAGGAATTATTGGAGGAATGTATTAACAAAACTCTTGTATTCAGTATTGGAGCAATGATCTTTTTTCTTTCTCCCTCCATCTCCATACTCTTGCTGTCTCATTGTTTTTCTGTGTAGGAGTTGGAATCAAAATCTATACACTTTTGACAATCTCTTGTTTTTAAAATGTAATTACCCCTTGTAATAAAAAAGCAAAACTGAAACACTCTCATGATGAGGGTTATTTCCTCATCAATTTCCACCATGTTGAAAAATACTGTGTAGTTAATTTAAGAACTCCTATGTGGATGGTCTTACACTCATTCTTTTGGAGGTAGATAAGGCACCAGGCTTGCCCATGTGGACCTAAGCTCAGGCTCACCCCAGTGGAACCAGGCTCCAGACCCATCCCTTTAGACGCAGGCACCAGGCCAGCACACCTGAAGACTCCAGCAACAAGCCCACTTGTGGGCCTCACCAGCCAGACTACCCAGAATCTCTGGATGGGTTGGCTGGCAAAGAACTTTCCCTGCTGAAGCCAGTCTGTAAAGAGGTGTCTGCTTCTTCAAATGCACAGGCACTGACACAAAGATCCTGGGAATTTAGCCATGTCAACGCAGTCTTTTTTATTTACATTGTTAACTGAAGAAAAATGGGTGTGTTTTAAAGATTTTTTAAGAATAGGAAACAAAAAAGTCAGACGGAGCCAAATCAGGACTTTAAGGTGGATGCCTAATGATTTCTCAATAAAGCTCTTGCAAAATTGCCCTTGTTTGATGAGAGGGATGAACAGGAGCATTGTTGTGGTGGAGAAGGACTCTCTGGTGAAGATTTCCTGGGTGGTTTTATTTTTTTTTTCTTTTAGCTAAAGCTTTGGCTATTTTCTCAAAACACTCTCATAATCATCAGATGTTATGATTCATTGGCCCTCCAGAAAGTCATCAAGAAAAAATGCTTAGAGCATCCTAAAAACTGTTGCCATGACCTTTGCCCTTGACCGGTCCATTTTTGCTTTGACTAGATCACTTCCACCTATTGGCAGCCATTGCTGTGATTGTGCTTTGTCTTCAGGATCATGCTGGTAAAGCTATGTTTCATCTCCTGTTACAATTCTTCAAAGAAATGCTTCAGGATCTTGATCCCATTTGTTTAAAATTTCCACTGAATTCCCTGCTCTTGTCTGCAGCTGATCTGGTTGCAATGGTTTTGGCACCCATCAAGTGGAAAATTTTCTCAACTTTACTTTTTCAGTTAGTATCATGTAAGCTGAACCAATTTAGATGTTTATGGTGTTGGCTATTTATTGTTTCTGCTGTTAATTGTTGGTCCTCTCCAATTAGGGAACAAACAAAATTAATTTTTTTCCTTGCAAGTTGATGTGGATGGTCTGCCACTGGAGGCTTCATCTTCAATATTGTCTCATCCCTTCTTAAAACGAATTATCCATTTGTAAGATGCTGATTTATTTGGGGCATTATCCATTAAACTTTTTGTAAGGCATCAATGATTTTACCATTCTTTCATCCAAGCTTCACCATAACTTTGATGTTTGTTCTTGCTTCAATTTTAGCAGAATTCATGTTACTCTTATAGGGACTCTTTTCAAACTGATATCTCATCCTTAGTGCTTCAGACTAGATCCTGTTCAGATATGTTATAACAAGTTAGTACAAGTTTATTTTGGTGCATAACAATTTTGAAATCAAGGCATAGTTTTTTCATGATATGAAAATTTTTTCATGAACTTTTTGAAGACCTCTCATAAATAAGGGACTAATACAACTCAATAGCAAGAAAATGACCCAGTTAAAAAATGGGCATAGGTTCTGAGGAGACATTTCTCTAAAGGAGACATAAAAATGCCCAACAGGTATATGGAAAGGTGCTCAACATCACTAATCATTATGGAAATGCAAATCAAAATCACAATGAAATATCATCTTATACCTGTTAAGAATGGCTGTTATCAAAAAGACAAAAGTTAGCAAGTTTTGGTGAGGATGTAGAATGCTTGTATACTGTTGGTAGGAATGTAAATTGCTGTAGCTATTATGGAAAATTGTATGGGGTTTCTTAAAAAAATTAAAAATAGAACTACCATATGACCCAGCAATCCTACTACTGGATATATATCCAAAGGAAATGAAACCACTATTTTGAAGAAATAACTTCACTTCCATGTTCATTGTAGCATTATTCACAATAGCCAAAATATGGAATCAACCTAAGTGTCCATCAGTGGTTGAATGGATAATTGTGGTGTACATAACACAATGGAATCAGTCTTACTGGGACAATATGGATGAACCTGGATACATTATATTAAGTGAGATAAGTCAGACACAGAAAGACAAATACTGCATAATCTCACTTATATGTGGAATCTAAGAAAGTTGCACTCATGGAAACAGAGTAGAATGGTGGCTGACAGGTGCTGGGTGCAGTGGGGATAGATTGCAGAGATATTAGTCAAAAGATACAAAATTTCAGTTAGATAGAAGAAATAAGTTCAAGAGACCTATTGTAAAACACAATGATTATAGCTGAAAATGGTGTCTACTTAACAATATATAACATAACAGTATATATTACTTTGTGCAAATTATATTCAATTTAAAATGGTATAAATTGAAAATTGCTAAGAGAATATATTTTCAGTGTTTTCATCATGAAAAATAAGTATGTGAGGTAATGCACATGTTAATTAATTTAATTTAGCCATTCCACAACATACATATTTCAAAACATCATAAATATACATAATTTATATTTGTGAATTAAATAATAACTTTTAAAAAGCAGCAAGTCCTGTCATTTGTGACAATGGATGAACCTGGAGGACATTATGGTAAGTGAAATAAAGAAGGTACAGAAAAACAAATACTGCATAATCTCACTTACATGTGGAATCTAAAAAAGTCAAACAGAGAGTAGAATGGTGGCTGCAAGGGGTGGTGGGACTGGGAGATGCTGGTCAAAGGTACAGTTGCAGTTATGCAGAGTAAGTCTGCAGATGTAATGTACCGCATGGTAACTATAATTCATAATTCTGTCACATTTACTTGAAATTTGCTAGTAGAATAGATCTTAAATGTTCTCACCACACACAAACATACCCAAAGGTAACTATGTGAGGTGATGAATATGTTAACTAGCTTGCGGTAATCATTTCAAAATGTACAGGTATAACAAAACATCATGTTGTATTCCTTAAACATATATAACTTTTATTTGTCACTTATACCTCAATAAAGCTGGAAAAATAATTAAAATAAAAAAGAATACACGTGGATAGGGTTACACTCTTTTTTTGGAGGTAGATAAGATTACCCATTTCATATCATTTTTTTCAGGCACCATGTTAGGACTAGACAGTTAGTGAAGCATTTCTATAGGACCCAGTGGAACCTGCTTTTAGGGAACAGAAATTGCTTCTCTTCTGTTATCAGTTATTAATAATCTAGCATTTGGACAGATCTGAATTTCTCAAGTGCCTGATTTTGTCTTACATTGTAGAAATGCTTAATCATCTGTTCTTTTGATGTGGTGGGTGATTCTGCACAAAATGTAACTCAGCGAAAGAACCCAGGTGGGGCATGCTTATTAAAAAAGAATGGAAAGAAAACTCCATCAGTAAAAGAACAGAGAGAAAAACTCCAGTTGGCTTTGTTCCACATTCATGAAGAAACATGGCATTATACCAACTCTCTCTGGATGTCATTTTTTTTAACATGTAAGAAATGGTGTGGAAAAGTAACATATCACACACTATGAAAATATAAAAGGCAAGTAAAATACTACTCAGCAAAACACCATTCTGCATGGGCTTACGTTAACTTTACCTGTCTTTGGGTTGGCAGAGTCTATCAGCTATCCTTCCACCACCTGTTAATTGCTGTTTGAGATCAAACCTGGGCCAATGGTGACATTACACAACCAACATTAGCCAGAGAGGCTGATTAGGTATTTCATTTTTTTTGAGAACAGAGAAAATTGGCAATCATTTGAACCCAGAGAGGTGTGTTACTCCCAGAATGGCTCCTGCTTCCTCATCTAGGTTCCACAGGGTTACCCAGGACTTTGCACTTAACATCTTGACTTCAGTCAGAGCAGTTCTCTTTTTCTCGTTGGTTATATGTATTGAGATGTCATAAAATATTTGGCTTTGGAGGAAAAGGTTTCTGCTTTCAGAACAAGCATGTATCCCGCTGCTTTAGGAATGATCATATATTTAAAAATAGCATGCAAGTTAATTTATTTTCTGAAAATGGAACACTGTTAAATTCCAGAAGGGAGCTCATAATTTCAAGATAACCTCTTTAGCTAATTCTTCTGAGAAGCAGAAACATTATAAGCTTAATGATTATTGCTATTTTTTTCCCCCAAAAATCCAATTTTAAAAATATGTTTAATTTGCCTATAGGCGAGTATGTCTATAAAGATACAGAGAAACCACATATATCTCCAGTGTACCTCCCTTCCCCAGTCTCCACGTTTGTCTGCAGCTCTGTACCTTTGCTCATGGTCTGTTTTTCTCAGGTGCTGACTTGTCTCCTCAGTCTTTTCAAACACACCCTTTCTGCAGGGTCCAGCCGAAAGTCCACTCCTTCAGTAAATTTCTCTCTGTTGACTTATACATACTTTATTTTCTTAATTTTTATTTTGTTATAGAATGAATAGTGTGTACGTGAGTGTAAGCTCTTATTTGTGGCTGGTAGTATTGTTATTTATTACTCAACGTCTCCACCCACACAGAAAAGAGAGTGGAATGAGTCCCCGAGAGAAAGGAATTAGTCATTAGTGAACACCTGGTCGGTTTTGGGCAGTGTGCTAGATGCTTGCCTGTGTATTATTTTATGGTGCAGTGGTTAAGTTTGTGAACTTCAGAGTTAGATCCTTTGGGTTAAAAGCCTAGCTCCTCTGCATAACAGCTTTGTGGCTTTGACAAGCTTCTCTGTGCTTCAGTTATTATTTCATGTGTAAACTGGGGCTGATAACAACCTCATTTGGTTAACATGAAGATTAAATTATATTGTACATGTAAAAGACTTAAGAGTACCTGCCATATTGTAAACCCTCTATACATGTTAAATATTTCTGTTAATCCAAAGAGTCGCCTTATGAAATAGGCATTCTCTTCATCTTGCAGGTGAAAAATCTGATCCTGACAGGTTAAAGAAATTGCCCAAATTTACATTCATTGGTGGTAGAACCAGCATGGGAAAACACACATGCCTTTTTCTAGAGCCTGAGTTCTTTTTAACAGCTACATTGTTTTGCTTTAAATTTGTATAGAATTACTCATACCATACTGCCTTCATATATTCCTATTGCACTTCCTATAGTGGCTAGCTTTAGTGGTGGCAAATTGGTAAAGGTCAGCAAACGTGTCAATTATATGAGGTCATGAATGTGAAATAACCTGTCAAAGTGTTTATAACTTATTCTAACAGATACTATTAAAAATCCTTAGTGGGGGCCGGGCTCATGCCTGTCCTCCTAGCACTCTGGGAGGCTGAGGTGGGTGGATTGCTTGAGCTCAGGAGTTCGAGACCAGCCTGAGCAAGGGCAAAACCCCATCTCTACTAAAATTAGAAAAAAAAATAGCTGTGTGTGGTGGTGCTCACCTGTAGTCCCAGCTACTCGGGAGGCTGAGGCAGGAGGATGGCTTGAGCCCAGGAGTTTGAGGTTACAGCGAGCTATGATGAAGCTACTGCACTCTACCTGGGGTGACAGAGCAAGACTCTGTCTCCAAAAAAAAAAAAATGAAATAAATAAATACAAAAATAAAAACAAAAATCTTTGGTGGGAAAAGCCACAAAAGCAGCATGAATTTGCAATGGTAGGCACACCTCTTATAGTTATGAATAGTACAATGGGAAAATTTAGACAAGTTTTTTTTGGGGGGGGATGGGGTCTCACTCTGTTGCCCGGGATGGAGTGCAGTAGTGTAATCATAACTCACTGCAGCCTCTAACTCCAGGGCTCAAGTAGTTCTCCTACCTCAGCCTCCCGAGTAGCTGGTATTAAAGTAATGCACCACCATGCCCAGCTAATTTGTCTTATTTTTCTTGTGTGTGTAGAGATGGGGTTCTGCCCAGGCTGGTCTCAAACTCCTGGCCTCAAGTGATCCTCATGCCTTGGTCTCCCAAAGTGTTAGAATTACAAGTGTGAGCCACCACACCCAGCCTAGACAAGCAGTTTTTAGAGTGAGATCAGAGGAAAGGAATGTTGAATTATAAAAGGATGGTAGATCAGTGGTTTTCAAATATTTTCAGGCATGGAATACTTTTTTGGTCAAAGTAAATCTTAACCATAAATCCAATCAATAATAACATAGGCCAACCAGTTCTTCTGCTTAGAGCTGGATGGAAGGGAAGCATCATCTTTGTCTTAGGTCCCCACTTTCATCCCTTCTTACATCTCCTGAAACCCTTAGGTGGCTTTAAGACATGATCCCGCCCTTTATTTTTTATTCTGAAGTAAATGTGGCTGAGAGAGGTGAAGTGATTGGTCCAATGTCATAAGTCTTGAGCTCAAGAATTTGATTCTTTCCACTCCACCATCCTGCCTCAAGGAAATACCTGGTTACCTCTTCTGCATTTCCTTGTCTAGATTTTTGTGACTAATTTCTGACAATTGGCATAATGGAGAACAAAAAGTTAACTCTCTCATATCCCAAGTAACAGAGTACAAATGCAACCACCCACACACATCAGAAACCAAGTACTTTGAATTATTTGGAAGCAGTGAATTATCAATGCAAAAGTTTTCAAAGGAGGCCAAGTTTTAAGTCTTTCATTTAAATAATTACTTGAAAAGAAAAAGAATAAAATGATTATTTGAATGTCTTTCAAGTGACATAATGTATTTCAAGGACTTTAAGCTTAAAAAGGTAGGAATAATAAGGACGGTGACTGAAGCCCCTCAGGTTTTCAGTGGTCTGAGAATTGTACTTCACATTAACCTGCTCTCCTTTGTGTCACTATTTTTAGGAGACTTCAGGATAGAAAATATCTTAAAGAGAAAACATAAAATGTAAAATAAAGTCCTGGACTGTAAAACCTACTAACATCAGGGAAAAAATGTGATAAATTGGAATGCATTCAATTCCATCAAGAAATGATTCATTTTTTTCCATGAGATATGTGGCATTTGGCAAAAAAAAAAAAAAAAAAAAATCCATTTCATATCCTACAAGGTTGGAATGAGAGGTCACATAAATGCCTAAAAATGAAACAATATATATTCAACAAACATAAAAGTACCTACTAGGAACCTAGCACTGGGGATTTAAAGATGAATAGAATCATAGTCTGATCCCTGCATTCAAAGAGCTCAATATTAGGTAATTTCTGTGCTAATCTCCAAATTTTGCACATTGGAGATTAGGTGTAAATGTGTGGTTTGAGCTGACACTGAAATAATGAGTTTCAAAATTTGGAAAGGAGAGCTTTATTTCTCATAAAGGTTTACAGCCTGTCTGTGGCCATTCCAACAGACTGGAAAGCAAGCCCCAGTCAATTGCCAGGAACATGTGCTTCAAGGCAGGTACTATGAGAATAGAAATTTATACTGAGATGGATAGCCACATATACATATTTAACAAGTTATAGGAGGAGTCATAAATATTTATAAAAAGAGAAACATGTGCCTGCTCAATTGAGCTTCCTGCCCTTTTATGGGGTCTATGTGCAGAAATGGCTGCCCTTTTGTGTCCAAAAGGTGAAACAACGACTTGAAAATGCTTTCTGCATGCTCTGTAGACTGGTTAAACCCACTTCATGGTGGTGGATTTTTATTAGGAAAGAATGCTGTTCTAGATCACAAGATTGGTTTCTGGTTAGCTCTTAGGAAAAAGAGCATGATGGCTGTTAGCAAGGGAGGGGGTATAATGATGCATGTCCGACCTCCCATCCTGTCATGGCTGGGAACTCAGTTTTAAGGTTTCTCTGGGGTCCTCTTGGCTAAGAGGGGGTTTTTTTAGTCAGTGGGGAGCTTAGGATTTTATTTTGGTTCACGCTAGGGAGGCAGGTTCAGGCTTTGAGGAGAGTCTGTGAACTTGCACAGTGTGTATGTGGGAAAAGTATGGGATCTTTGTTCAGAGGACTAGGCTAATTCGTTCCTGATTGCATGACTTTGGATAACATGCCTAGCTTTTCTGGGCCTTAGTTAACTTGCCTATAAAATGGAACTAATGTTAATATCCATTTTTATAAATTACCAGGGAGACTAATTAGATTGTGAATAGGAAAGTGCTTTGTAAACCATTTTAATGAAAACATCAGTTGGGACCTTTTCAACTTTGCTTCTCAGTGGCTCTTCTAAGTGCTCCTCTGAGCTGCAGTGTTGACCCAGATGTGTAATGAAATGTCTTTGTGAATTTCTCCCCAAAGAATTTACCGGCATCAAGCATTTCATGTGTTTATGGGAGGGGTCAAATCATCAACCTCCAACCATTTTACTGTTTTTCATCTCTGTCCTAGATTTCTTCCAAGAGCTCCAACTCCTTTGCTATCTATTACATAAAATAGCTTTCCTGATTTTGGAAGCCTTGGTGCAAAGAAGACACTAAGGTCCTGAGGGTTCAGATTTCCTTCCAAGTGCTTTTCAGAAAGTTTTCTCAACAATATATCTTTCTTCCTCAGATAAATTCAGCCTGTAACACCATAAGGTATTGAAACACATTTTGTTGTTTTATATTATTATAATTTTGTATTGTGGTAAAAATGCATCATATAAAAGTTACCATCTTAACCATTTTTAAGCGTACAGTTCAGTAGCGTTAGGATATTCACATTGTTGTGAAACATCTGCAGAACTTTTTCATCTTGCAGAACTTAAAATCTATAGCTGTTGAACCACAGCTCCCCTTCCTCATTATAATTATTTAAAAAGTATTTTAGGAAAAGAGTAATACTTTGGATTTCTGTTTGAATAAAAATGATGTGATTGAGCAGGTAATGTTAAATGAGTTTGAGGAAAGGAAAAAATTTGTCAGGTGGTAATTTGAATGAATGAATAAATAATGAATGAGTGAATAATGAAGGAAGCATCTGATTGTTCTCAGTTTGGTCAGTACTCTCCCCCCAAAAAGAAATGTAAATATGAAGTCACATGTATTCCTCACCACATATAATACTAGAATGCACAAATCAATCCAGAACCAAATTTTCATGTTATATTCAACTTATAAACTGAATTGTGGTGAATTTTCAAGTTCCACATTAATCTTTTCTTTAGAGTCAGATAACCTCTTGCAGAAATCAAATGATGCTAGGATTTTTGGATAGAATTCTTTTGCAAGAGGCAGGAATTTACCTCAAAGAGAGGTAATTAAAAGAGAACTTGAGTAACTTAAAAGCCTTTTTCCATGTAAGGACTAAGATGTCAACTAGCAGCACCATGGTCCATAGGCTTCTGATATCTGTAGGAGAGAAATTCTCTCTCAGCTCCCTACCAATGTTTAATAAATGATTGTCATTGGCTATGGTTAGGTCATGAGTCTTCCCCTGGGCCAATGTCTCCAGGAGCATGGGACACTTTGATTGGACAGTCGAGGTCACATGCCTTCAATTATGGTGAAGGAGGAAGACCCATATGACTGATAATTCTATCAGGTGAAAACTAGGCAGTTACTGAAATGAAAAGGAATGAAAATAGGGAAGTAGAAGTAATAATGCCCAGGCAGACTACAGATATGACCTATAGGGCTTTTAAAAAAAGTTATTACAAAGGCTAGAAAGAATGCACAGCACCCCAAATCCCTGGAATTTCTGCTCGAGTTCCAGTACACTGGTGTATTCTCCAATTTGCTTTGTGGAGGCCACCAGGCCTGTTTTAAATTTTCTTTCTCCTATATAATGAGTAATATTGAAAGATCATTATTTTGAAAGATGATGACTATTATTACTTAAAATTTGAATTTCTATTTTAAAGATGACTTCAATGAAAATGTTTCTTTGAGTTGGGAAGCTCTGGTTCCATGGTGTCTCTCAAAGGAGATGTTAGTACCTAAAATTGTTTCTTGAATCACCTGCACTTATGAGGGAGATATTATAGATTTGGAAAAAATGCTTTTGGTTTCTGGCTCTAGCCACATCCTGAAAAACTTTCTAAGATATTCCCCAAATCCTCCCAGCCAGATCCAGAGTGACACTTGAGGTCCAGTAAGTATTATCCCTCACACCTGCCCCAAATCTAGCAACTTGGACACGCAGGGTTTCAGCAGGTGTGTTAAATTAGCTCCAATTAGCCCTTTGCCTCCCTGCTTGTTGATTGTGCATCATATTGTTAGGCCCGAATCTGATACCTGAATTCAGTTTTGCAATTCCCTGTGTTCCAGAGGGTCCATTAGAAATTCAAGATTAATTACCACAGGAACCAACTCATCCAATGTGGAGCGCCAAGCTGCTCAGGCCATTTGTATGCAGTTTCATCTGAAGCAGAATGGTTATGAGATTCTTCTAGCTGCCTGGATACAGACCTGGGGAAGTCAAGCTTTAGTAGAAAAGATGGCAGGATATTTTGTATTTTTGCCATGGTGAGGGGAAGAATACATTCATTGACTATAATAGAGCACAATTACAAAGATAAACGTACAGGGATTTTCACTGAGACATTTGTTTTTAACAGTCAAAGCTTGGAAATGATTAAATTTCCAATGATAGAGGATTGGCCCAAGAAATTATAGTAGTATTCACCCAAGAAAATCATTACAATAAGTAGAAAAATTAGAAAAATTAAATGTGAGGAAGTAGATATGTGTTTAAATATGTATTTATTGATATAAAAAGATATGATAGTTACTTATTACTTAATATAAGTAGTTAATAAGGTAATATGTATAGTACTATTTTTGTTTCTTTAAAAAAATAAATGGGTTTATTTGTATGTATTTTTAGAGGTTAAAGGTAAGAATTTGATATTGCTGTAACGGTATTATGGTCAGAGATGCAGGTATTGTGGAAGATTCTGCCATGTTGATCATGTGTCTTTCTCATGCTCTTACCAGCCAAGGGAGTGATAACTCAAGGATCAATAAGAGATGGTGTTGTTTACTAATAACTGTCTAAACACCTAGTTCACCCTGTGAGCTCTGTGTTAAAAGATGTATAGGAGAACATCATTATATCCAGACACCTTTAACTGAGGCTGGCCTCCTGAATCTAGGATGGCTAAATCTGAAGTCTGCTCTGGCCTAACCTGTCTTTTCAGTTATAGATACAGAATAGATGGGACACACACACACACACACACGTGCACATCCACATGCACACATCTTTGTAGTCATTGGTTTTCTTATCACAGAGTCATAGCAAGAAGTGAGCCAAAGGGGAGGACTTGGGGTCTTTACTTTAAGGCATAATAACTTGGTCCACTGGTTAAATATGGCCCAGTGGCCATTCTAAACTCTGGCCAAACTGTCTCTTCCTAAGAGATGCTTGAGTGGGATTATGTGTGGAGTTAGTAAGGAGATGAGTAGAAGGGTAGATGCATTTTTATTAGAATATGCATGTATAGAAGAAAGATTGGAAGCATTTAGATCAAAATGCCACAGTACTTTTGTTCTGGGCATTGGGATTACAGCTGATGATGATTTTTATAAATTGTTGATGTCTATACTTTCTGAGTTTCTTCAGTGAACATAGATTTTTGTGTAATAAAAAGGTCATACATAAAAATTCACCTTTAATGTCATTTTACACATGCTAAACCTCCATGCTAAACGCTTATGTTCTCATCAATTGGCAGGACAGTTTGCCTCTAATCATCTAGGGGCTTTCTAAAGAAATAAGCTTTTTCCCCTTCTCAATCTGAGGTTCCTCATTGGCCAGCCCATTACTCAGATAAGACTTAAGTGAGATCTCATGAGCTCTGATTAGAACCTTTGCTGAATGCCCATAACATTGCTGCCCTGATGTGCTTGAGATGTGAGCACATACAAAGATCATAACTTGACTGGAAACTTCAGGGAAGGCCACTGAGGAAAACAAGCCAATAATAATGACAATAATAAAAGTTAACACTGAACTAGGGCTTGCTGTGTACCAGGACCTGCTAAAAGCTTTACTTAACCCATTTCGTCCTCACACTTCATTAATTAGAAACCATTATAATCCTTATTTTACAGAAAAAGCCCCAAGGGGTTAAATGATTGGTCAAGCTCACTCAGCTTCTAATTGGCAGAGCAGGGATCCAAACCCAAGCAGTCTGTTGCCAGAGTCTAGACGTCAACCACTCTGCACAGTGGAGGTAACTACAAGCAGGGGCTCATTCCATGGCGAACTCCTACTGGCTTTTCAGCTTAACCATGACCCAATTGATTTGGCCAAGGGGTTCCCAAATTTCATCCCACAGTATCTAAAGCACTTGTCATATGACAGTCTATTCCCTCTGTTAGGCTGTGAGATCTTTGAAAATAAGGGGTGGTGACCTATGGTTGTCTCCCTGGCAATTACCACATTGACTGAGTCATAGAAAGTGCTCAATTACTATTGGGTGAATATTTAATCAATTGGGCATGGTGGACACACCAATTCCACAAATTGTGAAATTCCACTGAGTCATAAGTAGGAGTTGAAAATATATCTAAGGCATAGATTAATTTCTTCCAGTGATGTGATTATATAGACAAAGTGTCCACCTCAGGAAGTAGATCACTGAGTTGCATATATGCATGGTCCTATACTTGGCTATAGGCATAATTAATTAGATTTAATCTCTACTTTTTAATAATTTATAGTATAAGGAGCCAGGTATAAAATCACCATCATATTTTGCCTATCAAGGCAATAGCATTGCCTTGGTTGAATATCATGCTTGGTATTTTGTGGAATAGAGACAAAATAACATAGCTACAATGTTTAAAAAATTATAATTATTAAGTAAAAAAATAACCGTATTCATTGTTTTTCTTTTTTCTTTATAATTCACTTAATTATACAAAAATAATTTTGTGGTTTTGTGATGACAACAATAATGCTTATAGTTAGCATTTCTTGTCAATGATTTTACTAATTTGTTTATTTTTATTTAAGTGCATTGTATAGCTTAGTCTTCACAATAACTCTCTGAGGCAGACACTATGATTACCCTTATTTTATAGATGTGATCTCAGAGTTTGAGGAACAAAGAATAGAATTCAATTTATTTATTTTAATCATTTTAACTGAGAAGGTAATAAAATCATATTTCAGAATTATATTTTTAAAATAGAATAGAATGTCTCATGCATTCCAAATTCAGCGTAGCAACATACGATTACCAACTGCTTTACTCAGTTTTGCCTTTTAAAGTTAAACTGTGCGACCTTGTTGCTAAGCACAGAAAGGAAGAGTCAGAAGAAGGGAAGTGTTTCTTGGAGGAGATGACTTCAAGTTGGTCCTTGCAGGATAAAAAAGAAAGACAATTTTAATGTTTCTTAAAAGATATTTGATTTCCAACTTTAAGAAATGCCTACAATTTTGTCCTCTTTTTTTTTTGCTGACCAGTCAGCAGATGGACAGAAAAGTCTATACAGAGGACTGGTTTCTGCATATGCTACAATATTTATTATTTCCCAGAGGTGTCCCTCCAGCACTGAGAATTAGGACTTCAATTTGACAAATGTGGGTCTCTCTCATTAATCTTTTGTTTACCCCTAATTTCTGGCATTACATATCTAAATTAAAAGGCAAAACAGGTGGGAAAATTGTATTTAGTGACTGTCAGTAGGAAGAAGAAAAAAAACATGGAAACATACAAATTTTCTTGCAAGTGATCACTGGAAATTGAGGTAATGGAGAAGCATGCTTTCTTCTCCAGGTTTTTCTTCAAAAAATCCTTGAAGATACATAAAATTTACAAATGCATTGAAAAGGAATAAGAGTGCACTATAAGTTAGCAGTTGAAAGCAATTGAAAAATTGATTGGATTTGATTGAAAACACTTTTCTAGGCTACGCATGCTGGCACTTTTGCATGAGAAGGGTTTAGCTCATTTTCTCTGTCTTCTCTAGCCCATAAACAAAAAAGGTGTACTAATCAAGTAGGTCACCCCCTACTTGAAATATTAATATTTTCTGAAGCAGTAGAGATCTTCTACTATTGTCCTAGTGTTTCCACCTCCTGCTCTAAGCCAAGAAAATAAATCATCTCTTCCTACATCAGTTTTGCACTGCAGGTTTCAGCACACAACAACAGGGGAGAGGAAGAGGTACACTGATTCCTTGTATCCTGGGATATGCATTGTATTTCCTAACGTGGAGAGTTCAATAGCAAAGAAGAATATTTTAACAAATTTCAGCAGAACCACAAGGGATGAATGCTCACTACACACCATAATTTGGATTAGTAATATACTCATTATTATGTTTCTAAGTTTAGATTCAAGATTAGCTATCTAATATCCCAAATGCCTAATAAAGAGATGCTTAAGGACACACAATTCACCACGTCTGTTGGCAACAGTAGACCTGAACAGATCTCAACTCAGTGAAGCATAAATATAAACAAACATGCAAAGAAAAGTAAAATAATTTGGTCTATGAAATATTCTATACCACCAAAAAGTGATGTTAACCTGAAGGCTCAAAGGGAAAGTATACCTCTAAAAATTATTTATGACAAGGAATAGCAGACTAGTTAGATTATATCTATTTATTATTCTCAATAAAAGGTATGAAGGCATGACATTGATGAAGCAAAAGTGACTAATAATAAAGAGAAAATGGCCTGGGATAAAGGAAAACAGAAATGGAAGGTAGTTATGAGGTAAAAATGGAAAGAATTTCAATACATAAGAGCAGAACTAAATTATCTGTAGGAAGCAGAATTGACCCTCTAGAAAATTTAATCATGGAGATGAAGAAAAACTTTCAAAAGCTTCAGAGACTAAAGGAGAAAAGGAAATATAAGGAGAGAGAGAGAGAAAACAAAACAGTAGCAAAAGGTATGAAATGGAGAGTCAACCTATAAATTTTATGTGTTTCCGAATAAGATCAAGAGATATATATATTATACAGGGTGTCCAAAAGTCTCCATACAAAGGAAAAATTTTATAATGAATATTTTGTAAATAAAGGTACAATTATCTACAATATCTCATTTTCCCTATGTATGGTGACTTTTGGGACACACTGAATTAATATACACTAAAATAGATATAGAATTTCCAGCTAAATCTATAAACTATAAGGCATCACCATATTCTAGGTGATATTAATGGTAATAAATCTATAACTAGGCATCATGGAAGACATTTTAAATTTCAAGGATAATGAAAACGTTCCATGAGTATGTGATCTGAGAGACCAAAATAAATGCCTGTTTATCAACTAAGATGGACCCTAAGAGTAAGGAAATAAAAGTTACCCACAGGCCAAGGGGTCAAGGCTTAGCTGGCATGGCAGCTTCCTAAACTCCTATGGCTAAGAGAAAAACCACACCCTGCTAAACTCCCTAACAATAGAAACTATCAGACAAATTATCAGACCCTTCCTAACTCCAATTTACAACCCAGACCACTACAACTCTGAGTGAACAGAGGACAGCCTTCCAAGCAGGCTTTCCTGATAAGCCATTGTAGACCTCAAATCAGTTTCAGACAGCTTAGAGAGACTGTATGCAAACTCTTTGTGTCCGATAGTTCACGTTTCAACTTAAAGGGCCAAATTCCACCTCAATTCAATGCTAAAACCACACCCTAAAGTGAAATGAGATGTATGTTACATATGTGTTTATCCATTGCACATGTGCTTGCCCTCCCAAATATGTATAGCTTTCCCCCAAAACCTGCTGAATATGTGTGACTCTATTGTGTAATATGGTCCTTGAGAGGCATAAAACCTAACCTCTCCTTTCCTTCTTCTGAGAGATCACCTTTGGTCCATACTGGAGACTCTCTTCCAGGTTTGCAAACTGATATCACCAGTAAAGCTCTCCTTTCTACTATCTAGCCATCTTGGTGGACTTTTGGATGACAAGTATCAAGGTGGAAAATAAGATGCAGCTTTTGTTCAATGCAAGACCAACCAAGCTGACTTCATACTACTAAAATACTAATGCCATTAAAAAAATAAGACAACATAAGCAGAAAATACCCAGTAGAGCTGACATTCATGATCAGACATTAAGGCAACAGATATATATTTTTTAAATGCAAAGCCACAGACCATGTCAGTTATGTAAACTGCATGAAAAAAATAATTACTCAAAGGCATTCTTTAGTTGATTGAGAGATGAATTATTCAAAACTAATAATTTTTAAAGAATGAAAAAGTCATTAGGTGAGTTTTGAAACAGTACAAATATAGGGGTCAGAAAAAAATACTGTAAAGTAACAAAATAAAATATAAATGTTTTAAGAATTCTTAAAAAAGAATAATTACAGAAATAAACACTATTATAATACTAATCTATATTTTGCACAACCGACTACAGGCACTTTTGGTTCCAGTAACAATGGAGTAGCTGGCATTAGATTTAACTTCCTGTAGTAAACAACTATGAACTAGAAAATACATATGAAACAATAGTTTCGGGCGCTGCACACTGGATAGCGTAAAGTTGCAATCTGTGAGAGAAGGGAAGCATACAAGGTGATACCTACATTCACTCAGGCTTTTTGTCAGGGGGCATTAACCAAAATTTAGCAGTGAAATGTAGCCAAGCAGAGAAAATTAGCCTCTCTGGACAGAGGAATCATAGATTGGAGTTTGTGGTTGCTAAAACAGCAGCCGAATTCAAAGGGCAGAGTACCAGAAAGGAAGAGCTGCAAAGAAGATTAAGAAATTTGTGTAGGGATTTCTTTTAGATTCTTGGCCAAATCCTAAATTGTGCATAGGCAGGACAAGGCTGCAGGATGAGGCATTTAGGAGTGGCAGAGGACATCTACGAGGGTAGAAGAGAGATTGCACAATACTGAGGAGGTATTGGTGTCCTGACCCAGCCAGAATAGAAAAATCTTGGTGTACATACTGATCACATTTAAAACCACGGGAAGGTTCTGTTTTAGGAGTAGGTACTACATCCTAGGAATAAGAGCTATTATCTAACATGGAAGCCCTTAGGTATTTAGGGCTAAGTTCAAAACTAAAATAAACTAATCCTCAAAAAACCTAAAATCAAATGCCTATAGCATCCAGGCAATCCACTAGTAATTTATCTTCTGCCAGACAAAAATAGCCCTCACTGGAAGAAGATAAAATAATCCAGAGTCTCCATAGTGTCTTGTGTACAATGTTCAGGATACAATAAGAAATTACTAGATATATTAAGAAGAAGGAGACTATTGGTATATAACCAAGGCAAAAATTAGTCAACTGAAGAAGGCCCAGAGATACCGAAGTGTTGAAATTTACAAAGACTTTAGAATTACCATTATAAAAATATTATTTATATAAAAATAATTTAGAGGACATAATAGATATATTTAGTCAAACAGATGTGGCATTTAACAGAGAAATTATAAAAGTGAATTAAATGGAAATTTTAGAACTGAAAAATATAGTATCTAGAATCAAAAATTTATTGAATGGATTTATAAGCATATTGGATAGTGCACAAGAAAGGAATAGTAGTCTCAAGGAAAGGTTAACATAAATCATCCAGACTGATGCAAATAGAGAAAAGACAATATAAAAATTCAAACTAACAAGTATAAAAACCAAAACAGCATCTGGGACCTATGTCACAATATTAAATGGTTTAATATATGTTTATTTGGAAACCCATGAGGCAAGAAGAGAAAGAATACAAAATATGGTAGAATAAATGGATAAAATTTTTCTAAAAATTCATGAAAGACATCCATCTAAAAATGGATACATTAAGCAGGATAAATACAAAGACTACACCCACTATATCACAGATAACTTGCTGAAAACCAACGATAAAGAAAATTATAAAAACAGAGAAAAAGGACACATTGTATTTGGTAAGACAACTGGCTTCTCATTAAAAGCAAAAGGAAGCTAGAAGAATAGAATGTGACCTCTAAAATCTTTAGTAAAAATGCTGCCACTTGAAATTCTATATCCAGTAAAAATGTCCCTTAAAGATGAAGATGAAATGAAAGAATTTTAAGATAAACAAAAACTGGGATAATTTGTTGCTATTGGAAACACATTGCAAGAAATAGAAAAGTAAGTTCTTCAGGCTGAAGAGAAATGACCCCAGTTGAAAGGATGGCTTTTCAGGAAGGAACACAGAGCACTAGATCTGGCAAATATGTGCATTAAAAACATTTATTAAAATATTCTTAAAAGACTATTGATTGTTTAAAGTAGAAATAATAAAAAATATATGGTGGGATTTATGCTATTTTTAGAAGTAAAATATATAACAAAAGAACACAAAGGGCAAGGAAGTTAAAAGGAATTTTACTGTTACATGTTTTTATATTTCATGCCAAGTGGGATGATGTTAATTAAATGTAAACTATTACTGTGAAAGGGTGAGAATTCATATTGTAATCTCTAGAGCAACAGTGAAAGAAAACACAAAGAGGTATAGATAAAAGGCCAATAAAAAATTAAAATAGAACACTAAAAGAACTCAATTAACCTGTTCACATCAGAAATTATATTAAATGTAAATGAACTCTTTAAAAATATATATTGTTAGACTATATATTTAAAATAAAAGATCTAACTGTATGCTACTTATAAGAGGTAGCACCTTAAATAAATGGGCACAGTTAAGGTGAAAATGAAAAAATGGAAAAAATATATATCATATAAATAATAATTTTAAGAAGAGTTATATAGGTATGTTAATGTCAGACAAAATAGTTTCTAGACAAAAAGTATTATTACATATAAGAAGGATTCTTCATAATGTAAAATATTAAATTTCATCTAAAAGACATAACAATCCCAAACATCTGACTTCCAAAAATGTGTCTTCAAAATACATGAAAAGGAAAATGACAGAACTAAAAGAAGAAATAGACAAATACACAAACATAATTGGAGATTTAAAAACTCCTCTGTCAGTAATTACTTGAACAGGCAGACTAAGAAAAATTTTAAGAATATAGATTTGAACACTATGATACAGTATGATCTTGACAGTTGTAGAACACTATATAACCAATAACTGCAGATTATACATTTTTTTCCAGTGCACATGGAATATTTACCAAATTATGACCCATGTGCTGGGCTATGAATAAATCTTAATAATTGTCAACCAACTTTACATTCCTGGCATAAAGCTCATTTGGTCATATTTGATCATAAAGTATCATATGTATAAATACACACATATACACACATGGTGTGGGTATTTTACATCTATGCTCATAAAAAGATACTGGTTAGCAATTTGGTGTCTTGTCAGGTTATTGAAGCCATGCTGTGTGGGGCCCATAAAATGAACTGGAAAGCATTCACTCATTGTCTTTTCTCTAAAAGATTTTGTGTAAGAGTGTTATACCTTCATTAAATGTTTGATGGTATTCACCGGTAAAGTAATATGAGATTAGAGAAGGTAAAAGTTCATTTTATTTAACAGATCTATAAGTGTTCTGATTTTATATTTGTTATTGTGTCACTTTTGGAAAAATTATGTCTTAAGAAATTTCTTTTGCTAGCCTTTCTTTAGTATTTAATTTGCTATTTTTCTGAGCTTCTTAAGTGAAAGCTTATATACCTAATTTTAAATCTTTCTTTCCATTCTAATATGTGCATTTAATCTATAAATTTCCTTCTAAGTAGTGATTTAGCTAGATTTCACAAATTTAGAAATGTTGTGCCCACACTATCGAGAGTTAAAATATTTTCTAATTTCCATGGACTATATATGATTATGTTGTTGAATTTCTAAATATTCAGAGACTTTCTAGTTATCTTTTAAAATACTGATTTCTAAAAAAATTCCACTGTTGTAAATGAACACTCACTATCTATAAAACATCTAGGTAAAAAGAGTAGTCAATCTTTATTACAAAGAAAATATAGAAATCACTAAATATAAAAGAAAAAAGTGATAAATTTGACCTCATAAAAATTTAAAACTTCTATTTACAAAAGTCACCATTAAAAAAATGAAAGAAAGCCAGGAATGGGAAAGGGTATTCACTATATAGATGCTTCTTGACATGATAAAATTATGTCCCAAGAAACCCATTGCAAGTAGAAAATATCTTAAGTCAAAATGCACTTAATATCCCAGTAAACCCATCATAAAGTTGAAAAATAGTAAGTCATATCATTCTAGGTCAGGAACCATCTGTACTTTAATCTTGAAAATGATAAATAACTCTTACTAATCAATAATGTAAAATAACCTAATATAAAATTATCATAAGGTTTAAATAAATCTTTTATTTTCTTATAAAAGAATATATCTAAATGAACAATATTCATTTGAAAAGGTACTTCACATCCTTATCAGGAGAATGCAAATTAAAACTGCAATGAGATACTATTACATACACATACCAGAATGGTTAAAATAAAAAATGTTGACAACACCAAGTATTGACAAGGATGTGGAGCAACTGTAACCCTTGTACATTGCATACACTTAGGATTTATGTATTTTACTATATGGAAACTTAATAAAAGCTGTTAGCATTAAAAAAAACTAATAAAAAGCAGGAGCAATAGGAGCAAGGTAAACACTGAAAGTAAAACACATGCTAAAATCTTTGCACACACTGGGGAGGAGGTCCAAAGCAATTGCTTTCTTGATGTGTTTAATTAGAATAATAAAACTTTTTGGTAGAAATTAACAAAAGGAAGAAGAAGGAAAGCACAAGTACTCAAAATTAGAAATAGCACACAATTAGAAGTAAGAGTAAATGACAATCATTACAGGGGAAATTACAAAAAGAATAAGAGACTATCTTGTATTATCTTATGCAAATAAATTGAAAACAGAGAAACTGACAATTTTCTAAAAATGCAAAGCTTAACAAAATTGATCCTACTAACGTCAGAGAGTGATATAGGTTATTTACCCTAGAAGAACATAATAAAGTGTTGTTTCCACATATACTGAAATTCTAGGCCACATGTTTTCACAGGGAAATGCTAACAAATCATTAAAGGTCAAATAATCCCAATGCTACATAAACCATATCATAGGATAGAAAGGGAAAGAAATCTTCCAAATTTGTTTATGAAACAGGTATAACATTAATCTCTAAGCCTATCAAGGATTGCACCAAAAACCAACCAACCAATCAACCAACTAACAAAGTACAGGCCAATCTCACTTTTGAATATCAATGCAAATATCTTGAATTAAATATTAGCAAACAGAATCAGACAGTATATTAAAATATGATATGGGTTTTGTCTGGAAATGCAAAGTTGCATCAATATTAAGAAATCTGCTAATATAATCCATCGTATAAGTGAAGCTCAGCAAAATTGAAAAAGAATCATATGATTATTGCTATAGATACAGAAGAGTCATTTAAGAAAAAAATAGGTATTGTTACTTCCCCAACATGGTAAAATATATACCTTAGCCCCAAATCCTGCATTGTGATAGAGAAAATAGTAGAGACTTCCCTGATAAAATCAAAAGCAAGAATATAATATCCATCCTCTTTGGAGTTATTGGCCAATGCAAATATATAAGAGACTGTAATAAGAAGTAAAAGAATAGGAAAGAAGAGGTAAAAATTATCTCTGTTTTCAAATGATATGATTATGTGACTGTACAATACAAAAGAATCAAAGTAAAAATTACTATTATACAAATAGCAGAATAATTTTTAAGTTACAAGATATACAGTTAACATAGAAAATCCATAACCTTCATAAATACAAACAAAATTATTGAGAAGATATAGTGGAAGAAAAGGCATCAAAGAAAACAAACTATTTAGGCATAAACAAGCACAAAATGTCAAAATTTATTTGAGAGAAATATGAACTGTAAACAGTCACGAAAAACAACAAAAGTAGACTTGAACAAATTGAAAGAAATACCATTTTTTTAGTGTAGAGTGACAAAATTTCATAAAGATTTCAGCTCTCCCTAAATTTATTTATAAATTTAATGCCATTTAATAAAAATGACTGCAGAGTTTTAACTTTTTAGCTAGGCAAATTGGTTACAAAATACATTTGGAAGAATAAAACAGGCAAGAATAGTCTGAAAAATAGTGACAAAAGAAGAGCAAGACATAGATGTAGACATATTAATACTAGATATTAATGCTTTCATAAATAAACTAGTGTGGTATAGGTGTATAAATAGCCAGACTAATAGACCTGAATAGAAAATCCATAAATAGATTCAATTACATATGGAAATTAACCATATGATAAAGCTGACACTTCAAATCAATGGGAAAAGATGGCTGTTGTAGTAAGTGGAGACATTATAACTGAATTGTCACATGGAGAAATAAAATGAGATCTCTATCTCAAATTATTGCCATAAGTTCACCATGAAGCAGGGATTTAAATGTAAAACATTAGACTATATAATACGAGGAGAAATTTTAAATTCCTCCATTAGCCCAAAGTGGGAAAAATATTCCTAAATAAGATTTAAAATTCAGATGTAATATGTAAAAAAAATTTATAAACTTGAAAGAATAAAAATAATTAAGAAAAACCTATCAAAAAGTGGGCAAAGGACATGAATAGAAATTTTTCAAAAGAAGATATAAGAATGGCTAACAAACATATGAAAAAATGTTCAACATCTCTAATCATCAGGGAAATGCAAATCAAA
>CM052438.1:113972843-114002497 GCA_028533085.1 Varecia variegata
AAAAAAAAAAACACCATGAATAAAACTTTAAAAACCCAATAAACTGGAATATACATATTTGTAAATAACTAAAGGTTAATGTCCATAATATATAAAGAGCTTCTACAGATAGAGGTGAAAACAGTAAATTCATATGGAAAAATTAAGCTGGAGAAAAGAATAGACAGTTCCAGACAAAGAAATGCAAATGGTTCTTACTCATATGAAAAGACAATCAACTTTGCTCATAATAAAAGAAAAAAGGCAAATTAAAGGTGCTCTGTAATATCACTTCTCAACTACCAGAATGGAAAAATCCAGGTCTGACAGCATATTCTATTAGTGGGGCTTTGGGAATACATGAACTTTCATAAATTACTGGTGGGAATGTATAATGGTAGAGTTAATCTGGAGGGAAAGTTGATAACAATCATATTTTTAATTGTTTTCTATTTATTTCTGGCATATAGAAATCAAATCCATTTTTTATATTGGCCTTATATCTGGTCACAGCAGCAGATGCTTTTGTGCTCTGCACCGCCGTTCTTCATCCTGCTTCTAATTTCAATACAACAGTGGACAATTTCATACATACTGCCATTGTTCTATCTCTAGGATATGCTGTGCTCTCTCTCCATCAGCTACCCTCTTTGGAGGAATAATTCTAAGTCACATATTATACAGGTCTTCAGATGGTCACCAGTGGTATTAATATTAAACTCCAGTTGCCCATAGCAGTAACTAACTCAACATACTTTTTTCTTACTCCCTGTTTCATTTTCTTAGCCATCTGTCTCACTCCTGCTTCTCTGAGGTCACCTTCCAAATAAACAACGTGCATCCTACCCCCTTTCTCAGCCTCCACTTTCGGATAAAACCAAAACTAGTCACCTTATTAAGTCATGTTATTTCTAATAATTTGCACATTTTTTGCATTGTCTATGTATTAAATGACAAAACATCATTGAAAGGGATTATATATTGCCAAATAAGTGGAGAGATTTACCACATTAATAGAAAATAGGTCAATATTGTAAAGATGCAAATTCTCCCCAAACTGATCCTCAAAGTGCAATCCTATCAATATCATCTTCCAGTTTATAGCCTTTGTCTGTCACTTTCTTTATGGTGCTCTTTAGATGGTCTTCATTTTAAAGACATCACTTTTGTCAATCTTATTCTCATGCTTAGTGATGTTTTGGTTTTATCTAATAAATCATATTATTATTATAGCTTTATAATTAATCTTGATATCTAGTAGAACAAATCTTCTCAACTATTCTTGAGCCTCTGTTCTTTTATGTCCATTTAAAAAATCAGCTTGTCAATTCCTCAACAAACATGGGGATTTTTATTGATACTGCATTACTCTATAGATTAATTTGGATAGAATTGACATCTTCAGAATGTTGAGTTTTTCTATCCGTGAACACAGTGTATATATCATTAATCATCCTGATTTAATATTTTAAATAAATTTTTAATATTTTTAAGTTCGGTATTGAGTTTGTGGGTGTTCATTTCTTGGTTATAGCTTCATAACTTAAATATATGCACCAAATATAACATAACCTTTTAAAAAATGTGAAAATATGCCTTAAGTGAAATGCAGCCATTTAAAATGATGGATTTGTTATTGATATGGAAAAATTCACAGCATATTAGTAAGTGAGAAAAGCCTTTCCATAATAGCATATATTTTATGTAAATGCCATTTATATAAATATATGTAAAATTATGAGTGTGGAATAAAAAGAGGCATTTGGAAGGTTGTTAAAAATACAAAATCAGATACAAGATGCATTCCAGATGGAGAAACACTTCTGGAATGATGGAGTAAGGACCTTTGAAAGTTCACTAGGCTAGAAAACCAATGAGAACACTGACAAAAATTATCAAAATAAAAATTTTTAG
The DNA here is from genome assembly GCA_028533085.1 of Varecia variegata. Taxonomy (NCBI): domain Eukaryota; kingdom Metazoa; phylum Chordata; class Mammalia; order Primates; family Lemuridae; genus Varecia; species Varecia variegata. The sequence continues at coordinate 113,974,737 of CM052438.1, forward strand.
AACTTTGAAAATTAAAGATTGCAACATTCTGAGGAATATTTATTCAATAAAATCAGCTGGATCATGGTAAAAACAGTAAGCCTGTAGTGTTTAAAGTTGCTTTAATACCATTTTCTTTTCCCTAGACCTGCAATAGCCTTGAAAAACAACACCCCCACTACTAAAGGAGCTATAATAACCAGCAACCTAGAAGCTACTAGAGGGAGTAGAATGGGTTTAGATCTCCCTAAAAGTCTCATACCCAGAAGTTTGACACTAATGTCTTAAAACTCATTTTTTTTAAAAAACTTTATTCTCAGGGCTAGTTTTTATTCAGCCTGACTCAGAGCTCACTATGTGTGAATATTTGTCAAAAATAATCAATTACTTAACACTGGCCAGGGTTGTATTTCCAACTGGGGTTAGAAGAGGCAGATGACAAAACTTAAAAGAAAAAATTTGAGCATGAGATGTCCACATGGAGCTTTGAAAAGCTCTGACATACTCCTGGGAATCTAGCAGTCCATACACATGTGCGTGAATATGTGCATACATAGGAAAGACCTGAAAAAGCCCTAATATTTTTACCTCTGGCTGATCCTCAGTGTCTGTGTAAACAGGAAGTGAAGGCTAAGGGAGAGTTGTTAACTGACTGCCAGAGCATTGAAGGCATTTCCCAACACAAACACACAGATGCTCAGCAAAGACTGGGACACCTCTTGGTTCAAGGCACTTAAGAATATCTCTGTCCAATCATTAGACCACTAAATTAATTAAGCAGAGCCATCAATGGCTATGCACAAGAAAGAATATTGACTTTACAGAATTGTAGTCATGTGTTGCTTAAAGACTGGGAAATGCATTGTTAGGTGATTTCGTGATTGTGTGAACATCATAGGGTGTACATACACAAGCCTACATGGGATAACCTACTACACACTTAGGCTCATAGCCTGTTGCTCCTAGGCTACAAACCTGTACAGAATGCTACTTTACTGAATACTGTGGGCAATTGTAACATAATGGTAAATATTTGTGTGTCTAAATATATCTAAACATATAAAATATACAGCAAAAATATAGTAGTGTAATCTTATGTGAGGACCACTGTTGTATATGCTGTTTGCTGTTGACCAAAATGTTGTTATGTGGCACCTGACTATAGTTTTAAAAAGTCACTAACCAACAAGAGCAATAAAATCTGGGGGTGGGGGGGGGTTCCTATTTCCAAAGAAGCCATATCATATTATTTAAAATGTCCAGTTTTTAATGAAACTTAAGAGGCATTTAAAGAAAAAAAAGAAAGTATGGCCCATACACAGGAAAAAAACATTAACAGACACTGCCCTGAGAAAGCCAGACATTGGACTTACTACACACAGATTTTAAGTAAGTTATTTCAAATTTTTTCAAAGAGCCAAATAAATCATGTCCAAAAAAGCTAAAAGAAATTATGAGAACAATGTCTTTCCAAATAGAGAATATCAATAGAGATAGGAATTATCAAAAGAAACCAAATAGAAATTCTGGAATTAAAAAGGATAACAGAAAGGTAAAATTTGCTATAAGGGCTCAACATCAGATTTGCGTAGCCAGAAGAAAAAAAAAATCAGAGAATTTAAAGATAGATTGAAGAGAATGTACAATCTGAGGAACAAAAAGAAAAAAAGGAATGAAGAAATATGAATGGCACTTCAGAGGACTAGGTGACACCACCAGCCATACCAACATGTGCATAATGGGAGCCCTAGAAAGAGAGGAGAGAAGAAAAGGAGCAGAAAGAATATTTTGAAGAAATAATGACTAAAAACTTCCCAAATTTAATAAAATATTAATCTACACATCTGAGAAACTCAACAAACACCAAGTAGGACAAATTCAAAGTGATCCTTCCCTACACACATGACAGTCAAACTGTTGAAAGCTAAAGACAAAGAGAGACTGGTGAAAGCAACAAGAGCAAAGTGACTCATGATGTAGAAGGGGTTCTCAATGACATTAATAGCTTGCTTTTCTAATCAGAAGCCATGGACCCCAGAGGGCAATGAAATGACAGATTCAAAGTGCTAAAAGAAAAAAACTGTCAATCAATATTTCTATGTACAGCAAACCGATGATTTAAAACTGAAGAAGAAATTAAGACCTTTCCAGATAAATAAAAACTGAGATAATTTGTTGCCAGCAGACATGCCCTACAAGAAATACTAAAGAAAGTATGTCAGGCTGAAAAGAAAGGACAATAGATGGTACATAAATCCGGAAGATTTAAAGAATAAAGGTAACTGCATAGATAAATACAAATGACGGTGTTAATGTTTCTTTTTGTAAATCTTTTTTTCCTCTACTACTTGATTTAAAAGAGAACTGCATAAAACAATAATTGTAAACTTATGTTGATGGGCTTAGAACATACAAAGATATTATTCGTACGGCAATAATAGCACAAAGGAGGTGGGGGCAAAGCTACATTGAAACCAAGTTTTTGTATAATATTAAAATTAAGTTTTTTTATCTGAACTAGAAGGCTTTAAGATGTTATTTTTAATACACTGGCGCAGCCACTAAGATACTAACTCAAAAAATACATAGTAAAAGAAACAACGAGAGAATTCAGGCAATATACTAGGAAATGTCTATGAAATACAGTAGAAGCAGTAATGGAGGAAAAGAAGAACAAAAAAACATAAGACATATAAAAATTTAAATATGATAGACATGAATCTTGACTTGTTAGTGATTATATTAAATGAATATGGACTAAACACTCAAATCAGAAGTCAGAGATTGGCAGAATGAATAAAATGTACAATGCAACCATATTCTCTTTGCTAGGGGCATACTATATATTTTAATTTTAATTTTAATATTTTGAGATGGGGTCTTGTTATGTTGCCCAGGATGGTCTTGAACTCCTGGGCTCAAGCACTCCTCCTACCTCAGACTCCTGAGTAGCTGGGATTATAGGTGCATGCCATCCTGTCCCACTTAGAGGCACACTTTAGATATAAAGATCAAATAAGTTGAAAGTAAAAGAATGAAAGAAGATACCATGCAAATATCCTAAAGAGAGCTAAAGTGGCTTTACTAATATCAGACAAAATAGGCTTTTGCAAAAAAAAAAAATGTGACTAGAGAAAAAGAAGCATATTTTATAATAAGAAGGTCAATCCATTTCAAAATCACTGAGATGTAGGGAAAACAGTATTTAGATGGAAATGCATAGATGTAATTATAAATTTATAGCTGAAAACTAATAAATGAGTTAGCAAGGTTGCAGAGTACAATATCAATACACAAAAATCAATTGTACTTCTATATGCTAGCAATGAATAATTCAAAATTAAATTAAAAAGTCATTAAAATATTAAGAAAATGAAGAAAACTTCACTTAGAATCAAAAAGAATAAAAAAGTAGAAATAAATTAACAAAAGCGTAAAACATCCACTGAAAACAAAAAAATGTTGTTGTAAGAATTGGTGAAAATGTAGAGAAATTGGAACCTTCAGATATTGCTGATGGGAATATTGCTGCTTTGGAAAGCAATTTTCAGTTTCTCAAAAAGTTAAACATACGAGTTACCATATGATCCAGCACTCCCACTTCTAAATATACATCCAAGAGCACTGAAAACATATGGCCATACAAAAACTAGTACACAAATTTTCATACCTGAATTATTCATAATAGCATAAAAGTGGAAACAAGCTAAATGGATAAACAAAATATAGTATAGCCATACAACAGAATATTATTTATCCATAAAAGGAAATAAAACACTGAAACATCCTATACACGGATGAACCTTGAAAACATCAGCTAAGTGAAATAAGCCAGTCACAGAGGGCCATATATTGTATAATTCTATTTATACAAAATGTCTAGAATATGCAAATCATTAGAGACAGAGAGTGGATTAGTAGTTGTCATGGACTGAAGAGAGGAGAGAACAGGGAGTGAGTGCTGACGGGTATAGGGTTTCTTTTGCAGGAGATGAAAATTGTCTCAAATTAGATTGTCGTGATGGTTGTTGCACAACTCTGAATATACTAAAAATCACTGACTTGCACACATTAAAAAGTTGCATTTTAAGTTATATAAATTTTGTGTCGGTAAAGCTGTTATTTAAAAAAATGCATTTCAAAGTCCTTTTTGGGTCCAATTTTTTGTTTTAAGGCATGTTGTCCAAACAAAAAAGGTAGCCATAGCACTCCCAGGTAATCACATGATCATCCTTAAAAGTAAACATGAGTTTTTTTTTCTTAGTGCCTGTCTTGGTCTGTTTAGTATTGTTAGAGAGGCATACCTGAGGTTGGGCAATTTATAAAGAAAAGAAGCTTTTTTGGCTGATGGTTCTGCAGGCTGCACACGAAGCATGGCGCCAGCATCTGCTTGGCCTCTGGTGAGGGAGTCAGGCTGCTTCTGCTCATTGCGGAAGGCGAAGACTGAGCTGCAGGGTGTAGAAATCACATGGCGAGAGGAAGCAAGAGAGATGGGAGGAAGTGCTAGGCTCTTTTTAACACTACTGGCTCTCTCAGGAACTAGTAGAGCCAGAACTTACTCATTACCTACAGGAGGGCGCCAAGCCACTCATGAGGAATCTGCCCCCATGACCCAAACACCTCCCATTAGGCCTCACCTCCAACATTGGGGATCAAATTTCAACATGAGATTTGGAAGGGACAAACATCCAAACTATAGCCGTGTATATGGACAAACAAAGAATTTTTTCTAGGTGTTTTTCTTGTATAAAAACTGCCCTAAAGTGTCTCAGCTGGAAGGGCCTGGTTGCTAAGCCTGACCAAGGGAGTGACTGCAGTTGGTGGGCATGACCCATTTCATGGCCCTAGAATTGGAAGATCACCTTCTTCTTTGCCCCTTAGAAGAGAGGGTGTTGCCTTGTTTTAAAAATGTACAGATACCACATCCCTTATTATGCTGAAGTTTGCCTCTGCTCAATTGGGCAGTTTCCTGTGGTTGTTTCTGGCAACTTTGGACTCTTGGCAACTAGAAAATTGACCATCTGAGCACCTTGGTCTCTTGAGGGAGAGAGGTCTTACACCGAAGCATCATAAACATAGGTGATGCAATATGGAAATGCATACTTTTAAAAACGCTTTATTATATATAAAAAAAATTTGTGTTGAAAATAATATACGTACTTTGTAAAATATGCAGCAAGTATAAAAGAAGAATCTTCCTTTGTCTCTAAATTCCAAGTTTCACTCCCAAGAGGTAATCACAGTCAAGGAGTTACTGTGATATTCTGCCAGCCATTACAGCCATTTGCCTATTTGCTCTTAGATCCAGTCTCTATCCTTCTCTTCTTTGTTCTGTGTATCGGGGAACTCATCTTCCAACCTCTGGTTTATCCTCTGGTTTCCAGGTAGCTTCAGCCAATGGGATACAGTGGTGGGAGACTGCAGAGTAGGAAGAGGGAGAAGCTCCCCTTGGCTTCAGGTGGCATTTCTAAGGCAAATGCATCTCTTCTGGGGGAGACCCATCATGCTTCCCGCTTTCTTTGGGTGACTCTAGCACCAGGGCTGTTATGACACTGCCTCTTCCCTCTGTTCTTCCAGCCTAAGGATTGAGTGACTTCCTGCATTTGCTAAACCCTTCATTATCTCACCCTGCTCTGTTTAGCGTCTCAGCTTTTTCATTGTCTATTAAACAGATGTGTTAAGTTCCTCTATTTGAAATATCTAGGGTAGATTATTTTCTGTCTGGACACTGATTGATACAGTATTCTTCCAGAAAATTTACATGATTATATATTCATATGTATAAATATCCTATGAGGTCATAGTATTTATATATGCCTTTTTACTTAACAATATATCTTGGAGATATTTCCTATTAGTTTATGTAGATTGATATCTATCTTTTAAATAGCTGCATATTATTTCTTTGTAGGGCTATACCACAGTGTACCTAATCAGTGCCCTATTGGTGGAGCTTTACGTTGCTTCCATTTTTATGTTATTACAAACACTGATGGTTATATATGTTGTTGTATATGCAGGAAAATTTGGATTTTGAGAGAAACTGCCAGATGGGTTTCCAAAGAGATTATCCAAATTTGTGCTCCCAGCAACAGTGTATAAAAGTACTTGTTTCCTAACCTTCTTACACACACTCTGCATTATCAAACTTTTAATCCTTTCCAGTTTGGTAAAGAGAAAAAAACAATATCTTATTGTTTTAATGGTAGTTTTCAAATTATCGATGATATTAAGGGAGCTCTTGTCCTTCCTGTTGTGCAGAAGCCCTGGGACATGACCTGGAAGCAGGAGATTGGCACATCCTGCATAAGATTGAAAAGCCAGAGGCAGGGCCTGTGCAGACGATGGAGCTATTGTTACTTCAATACTGGTCAGTGACAAACTGATTCTGGGAACAAATGCTAGTCCTGTGTTGTGTGTGTGTGTGGGTGCACGTGTCCTGGCATGCTCCTGTTGCACTCGATTTAATGTTTACTCCCTGGAACACGAGGCAGAGCCCTCATCTGGCACCTCACACTGACTGGGAGGGTCAAAGCCCACCCCAGCCCCTTTTGCTTAAGCTCTTCTGGGGAGTCAGCCCTAAGTAGCTTAGACCACAGGAAGAGTTAATTGCTAGAGATTAACTTCTAGAATAAGAACAGCCCCCAAGTGGGATTGTGGTTTGGGGGCCCCAGTCAGTGGTGTTTTTTACATGGGATCGAGAGTCAGACACTGGAAGCTTGATGATGGAGTTATGCACTCAAAGGAGGGCAGATGCCAGGAAAGGAGACCACACCTAGGACTGGGTTTGTGGCCCTGGAGTTCCAGGTGGTGACCAATAATGAAAGAGGCAATAGAGGATGGGAGTAGTGGTGGGAGGAGCTTTGGACATAGGGGAAGAGATGCCAGGGGACAACCCAGAAGTGGATGTTGGGGAAAAATCTTGGGAGAGGCTGGTCCATGGGAGAGGCTGGTCCATGCAGCTGTGACATCTATGTGGCCCTTTTCTCTAGCAGCAACCCACAGGTAGGTTGGCCAGGGGAACGAGAGGGTATGGGAAAACAATCAGAAAAAGGTGACCAAATAATCTTCAGGGATTTACTCTTGCTCATGCACTATGCCCTTCGAAAGCTACAGATTTAGCGTTTTGCCATTTTAAAGCTATTTTTAAATGTCTCAGCAGAGAGCTCATTCTTTGCCTTCTGCATGGTCTTCCGGTTACCTTAAATGAAAGGTGAAGAGAGGGAAGGGGAAAGAGATTGGAAAAAAGAAGAGATGTGAGGGTGGGGGAGGAGGAGGTGGAAGAGGAGGAGGCTCTGATGCCCTAAATGAGTCTCTTACTCAAGGCTAACTGCCAATTAATTATTTTTGGAATCCATTTCCCTGTCAGTTTGTCACGCAGATGAAGGTCTCTTTATTCATTATCCTTGCCGTTCATCCTAGCTGTTTCTAATTTTGAAGAGCTAAACTCTATTTCTCTTAGTGCTCAAAGTGGGATTGCTTCTTTGTTTTCTATACAGGTAAAACTGTCCTTGAATATCTAAAATCTATTCATTAGTCACAGAGAAACTGCAGTGTTTCCAAGCATCCTCTCCCCTTAACGGAAAGGAACCAACCACCACCACCACTGTCCTATACCGTCTAATGACTTCTTGGAAGGAGAACCTCAAAAACGCCAAGGTAAAAAGCCCATCATCACCTTCACCCCACAAGGATATTTCAGGAGGGAAGAATTCATAGGCCGACATATAATACAAGCCAAAACTAGAAAAGTAATAAATGGTATTTTCCTGCTTCTAGAAGCATACTATGAAAATAAAAGCTGAAAGTTAAAAAGAAATGAAGAATTATGTGCTGCAATATGGTGCATAGAATTGAAATTTCCCTTAAGTATTTTGGTTTCAGGAAAACCATTCTTGCAACTTGCACAACATCTTCAGTGTGGGAAATTAAAATCTTTAATAAATATCATCGTTAATTCAGGATTGCTGAGTCAACAAACACAACAGTTCACTCTTGGTTTCCTCTTTTTTGCCATCTTCTGATTAAGTGGAATTTTCAGCTAGGCTCATCTAGACTCCTTTCTTGCTAAACTATTATTGCCTTGGCCTCTGGGCTATACATTGCTTACCTGAATAGTATTTTGTTTAAAATATTTCACATATCCTCCTGCAAATTATTTAAAAATAAGAGCAAACAAACCTATAATCCCTGCATTTGCTATTAGAAAACCCAGCTACCAAAGGAAGCACGTGGATTTCCAGATATACCATTTGCACAGTTGCATTAAACAGTGAATTTCCCTGCCGGAGCTGGAACAAGTAAGGCACAGGAAGCTTGACTGACAGGGACTTAGAGTTAATAGGATGACTGAGAAGCAGGGACACGCTCCTCTTACCAGGGGACCGTGCGCAGCTGGAGCTAACTCACATCAGATGAGATGCCACACGCTCAGAAACAGTGGAGAGGCATTTAACTCAGGCCAGATCTCTGCTGTGCACGCTCCCTTTCCCCAGTCAGCATGTCTGCGGTGAGAGCTGAATTTATAAAACACCTCAGAGGGGCTGGCGGGATAACGGCCAGTGGGAATTGGAAAGAGAAGAGGTGAGATTGTCTGTGATATTGGGACCTGGTGGAAGTAGGATTGGCCTCGTCTTTCTATTGCAGCAGTGTACTGGGACAGGGCAGGGCTCAGGACCTAGATTGCTCAGTATTTCTCGCATGCAGAGGGTCTTGTGGCTGGTGCTGAGCAAAACAGGATGTTAAGTTGCTAAAGGGCTAGATAGCTCTAGATGCAATGTTTTCACAGTGGACTTCTGCAGGCATTGTTTCTAGCTTTGCTGCCCAGTCTGGAGCATGACACATGGTGGGGACTTCAGGCAAGACAGGACAGGATGCCATTTTCACCCACAGGGCAAGATACCTGATTCAGTACCCCACTGTGTCGTTCTTGTGATGTCCACTGTTCTCCGTAAGGTAGTCCTGGGAAGTACCTGCTTTATCCCTTTGCCACTTGCCTTGTGTATTACAATAACCATCTAATCCTATCTCAGGTCTCTCCCTGTTCCAGTGCTACCTGCCACCTTGCAGCACACACCGTGCTCAGTGCTGGGGGTGTATACAGAGGTGTAGCCCCTTCCCTTAAGGCATTTCCAGTGTTTATGGGAAAACAACCAGGCAAGAGACAAATTAACTATAATTCTATAAGAGTTGCCAAAGATAGAGACATGGTGTTGAGAGAGTATCAAGCATTTCCCCCCCAAGTAAGCCCTTGAGATTAACTATTGATTTTAAATCAAGGGATGTAGTTTCATTATCTGTAAATAAGCCAGTTAATTTGAGTCTTTTGGTGAGAGGAGCAGGGTTTATGGTCATCCACTGGAAGTGGGAAATGAGGGTAGTCATCTCCGATTTATAAGTTGGAAGCAAGACATCCAAGCCCATGCCTAAAAAAAAAAAAATCATAATTATATGCTTTAAATCATTCCCAAGATATAGCCAGAGGTACAAACATATATTATTCAACACAAGCAAATACATTTTCATAACTTAAAGGAGGAACTCTAACTTAAAATTAAAGTCAAGGTTTTATATTTATATTAATTGTATAGCTCAGGACAACATTCCCCTTATATTCATGGTTCCCTTAACTTTAATACATATCTACTCAATGTGTACAGATATAAATTTCCATGCCAGGTACAACAGGCAAATTGAAGTGGGAGAAGGAACAGCTGGGAGGGTCTGGCTTTCCTCAAGAAAAGGAAGTGAAGCCTCAAAGTGTCTGCAGGAAACCAGAACTTCCAATTCTTGGTGTAGGCTAATGCCTTTGCTAGCCTTTCTATTAAGATTTGATAAATCCTTTAAATACATTTTTCATTAGACACCCAGATAACCAGAAGACATATGGTGCTAATGTTTCCCCAGCCTTTTATGAACAGAAGCAGCTGGTAAGTAGAATGAAATTTTTAAAAAAGGAACAAGTGAGCCTCAGGAGATGGAAGCTGTTATCAATCCGTCCCGAGTTCTCCAGCCTTCACGCACATCCTGAACTAGCACGGGGGTGCATGGGGAGAGCACACAGAACAGGCTGTGCTGTGAGGAGCGTGGCTGAAACTTGTGTCACCTGTGGTCGGAACAGATGTGATCCTCTCTGGGCCGATGGGCTTCCATCGTGACATTGTATAGATGAAGAGAGCCTGTTTCTGGGGCCATGAGGCTGTGTGGGAGGCTTCGGGGCAGGTGGAGGGCTGCCGTTTGACCGTGGTCGTGGGGGTTGGTCAGTCTGCCCTCCTGTTGCTCTCGCTGTTCTCAGCAGCAGCCCACATTTCATTGTGAAAACTGAAACCACGATGGATATACTTGGAACAAGGCCAGGCAACAAACTGAGAGGATTCACAATTTTGTTGAGAATTAATTTTTTTCTCAACCCGCTAACTTCAAATTATTAGGCTCCATTTCTGTATCTTGTTTCTCCTCCCATATTAAACAAATTCCCAGAGCCCTCTGGGACCATCTCTATTTCATTTGAAACCACTTTTATGATAAACTTATTGTTTACTGAATGCTGAGCGTGAACCTAGGGTGGTGCTAGGCACTTTGCCATCATCTGACTTGAGTCTTGCAAAGACTGTGTTGCCCTTTTGGAGATAAGGAAACTGAGGCTCAGAGAAGTTCAGCAACCTGCCTGAAGGTCTCCCCAGCTAATAAGCAGCAGAACCAGGATTGTAACTCCAGTTTCTCTGACTCCAGAGCCCTTCTCTGCTCTTGCCATGTTTTGGTATGTGATGGGTCATAATTGCCGAAGTCTTTATGATCTTAGACAGAGATTGATAAAAGCTGTACATTCCCCTGTGCCAAGCTAATGCCCCTGAAAATGATTCTAAATATGCCTTTTTAGGGTTACATTATAGCTGAAAAGGATGAGGATAGTTTTTTAGACAGGATAAGGTAAACCTCAAAGGATTTAGAGAGTGGGTATCACCCTGAATTTCGCATTTTTGGCAGGGGGTATTGAGGGTAGTGCTGGCTTAGTGCTCTTGGACGTTTGGCCTCACGGAAAGAGAGGCCAGAGACCAAGGCCTGCTAGGGGTGCATTTTTTGATTAGCTCTGAAGCTATCTGAGAAAACTTACTGCCAAAGGTCCAGCCCCTACATGCTCTGAAAAAGATTTCATTCTCCTCCAAAGCTGTATTTTAAACGTGAGGTGAGTAGTCCTAAAGTGGAAGGCACAACAATCCTTCTTCTGAAAGGAATGAAGATTTCAACATCCACTGACAAAAATGCGCTCCATTAAGCAGCTGAAATAAATAAGACTGTCAGTTGATTTCTTTATAGATGGTCCAAGACACTGCGGCCGGCTGCTTCCTCTTCATCTACGGGTCCAGGCAAGCAGCTCTGCTTCATTTTCTTAGCTCCTAGCTCTTCTTAGGAGGGAAGGTTATCAGATCGGGTGCCCAAAGGAGACATAGAGGAGCCTCATTACCTGAGCTCCGTGTAGAGTGGAGGTTTAACCCTGCCGCCCTTGACTTCCCTGCTACTTGACTTTGAGGACAGTCATCCTGCTAACAATGTCTGACACAGCTCTCTCCATTTATACAAGCGATCACAGTATTTTATTCCTGCCAAGGCTCCGGTCTCCTCCAGTGCCAAATACCCAACACTCCTAAACGGCTTTCTACTTATCTAAATGCTTCCAAACACACTGTCACATTTAATCCTCATATGAACTCTATAGGGTAGACATTAGTATCCTTAGGAGATGAAACTAAGGTTCAAGGTCATAGAGCTTGTAAAATGCAGAGCTGAAATGCAAATTCAGGACTGTCTGACATGGAAAGCTCTGATTCTTTTTTTTTTTTTTTTTACTTTATTGTGATTTCCTTTTTGCTTTTTTTTAAATTTTAGAGTATTATACGGGTACAAACATTTTGGTTACATATAATGCCTTTGCCTTGCCCAAGCCAGGGCTACAAGCTTGCCCTTCCCCCATACAGTGCTCTCCGCACCCATTAGTTGTGAGTTTACCCACCCCCTTTACCCCCTCCCACCTGACTGGCACCCAGTGAATGTTACTACCATGTGAGCACCTTAGTGTTGCTCAGTTAGTACGGATTTGATGGCAAGTGCATGTGGTGCTTGTTTTTCCATTTAACTATTTCCTGTCTTTTCCAGACATGGAAACAGAGCCCTGGAAAGGTGAGGCAGCCTTAACATGGAACCAGTAATGGGACATAAAATTGATTTTTTCCATTATAATGCTCTGCTTTTGGATCTTAAAAAATGATATTTTTGTTATTTATTTACTCATTCATTCATTTTTGAAATAGACTTTATTTTGTAGAACAGTTTTAGATATACAGAAAAATGGCAATGATATTATAGAAAGTTCTCTTATTCTTCTCAACCAGTTTCCCCTATTATTAACATTTTACATTAGTATATTTGTTACAATTTATGTACATACATTGATACATTATTAACTAATTATTAATTTACTGTTAATAATTAGTTATTAACAATACTATTATTAGTTATTATTAATTAATGTCTATATTTTTTTCAGATTTTCTTAATTTTTACCTAATATCCCTTTTCTATTCCAGGATTTCATCCAAGATACCACATTATGTTCAGTTGTCATGTCTGCTTAGTCTCCCCTTAACTGTGACAATTTCTCAGATTGTAGTAGACTGTTTGGGCTGCTATAACAAAATACCATAGACCGGGTGACTTATAAACAACAGAAATTTATATCTTATGGTTCTAAAGGATGGGAAGTCCAAGAGCAAGGCACTGGCAGATTTGGTGTCTGGTGAGGACCCCTTCCTCACAGACATTCCTTCTTCCTTAAATGGTGGTGGGAGGTGGGGACAAGGGGTTTCTCAGGCCTCCTTTTTAAAGCCACTAGTCCTATCCATCGGGGCTTTGCCCTCACGACCTAATCACCTCTGAAGGCCCTATCTCCTAACACCATCATTTTAGGGGTTAGGATTTCAACATATGAATGTTGAGTGGACACAGATATTCAGATCACAGCACAGACTTCCCTTGGTTTTGATGACCTTGACAGTTTTGAATACTGGTCAGGTATGTTTTAGGGTATGCTTCTATTGGGATTTGTCTGATGTTTTCCTCATAACTAGTCTGTGATGGGTTTGTGTAAAGTGCCATTTTCATCAGATCATGCCAAGGGTACATACTATCAATATAATTTGTTGCTATTAGTGTTGACTTTGAACACCCGGTTGAGGTAGTGTATGTCAGGTTTCTCTACTGTGAATTCATTCTTTTGTCTCCCCTTCCATACAATACTCTTTAGAAGGATATCACTGTGCAATTCATGATTAAGGAGTGAGGAGTTATGCCCCATTTCTTTGAGGACAGAGTAACTATATAAATAATTTGGAATTTTTCTGTAAAAGAAATTTGTCTCCTTTCTCCATTTATTTATATTAGTATGGACTTAAAATTATTTGTTTATTTTAGACATCAAAGATTATTTAGTCTACTACAGCAATAAGAAAGCAGGTTGGTAGAGCCCTGTCTTGCTCTAGTTAAGCAGTAAGTTTCTGGTTATTCTGCAGAGGTAGTGGAATATTTGAAGGGCATTGTCTTTTCGCAGTTTGTTGACTCATGCAATGTTGGTACCAGAAAGTATCACTTGCCTTCTTTATTTTACTGAAGAGGAAATGTAGTCACTGCTATTATGTCACCACTGGCCTGGTTCATTTCTTACCTGCTCTATCTTTCCTGATTGGCCATACTTGGCCAGATACTGAGAGACTCCAGTAGCTTCTCTGTGAAATCAGAGAACTGTGTCCATTCCTGATCTGAATTTAGACAAGCACTCAACCTCAACCAGGGTGCTCTCATCAGCGTAGTGAGTACCAAGAAGCCACGCTTTTCTCTTTTAAGGCACAGGAATAGGAAAAGGAATAGAAAATCTTTAATGTCCTGAAACTCATTCAGGAATGAGAAGGATGCAATACTTTTGTTTTCCCTTAAGTGCTTACTGTGCTGTGGGAGACCCCTTTTGGCAAGAGGAGCCAAAGATATCTGGGCAGCAAACTTTAGAGTGATTCGTACAGATTTCCAAAATTCTCAAATTGACATGGTAAAACCTTGGGATTTACACTGGCCCAGCATAGGAGAAACCAATTAGTAAGCCTTGGGAGCAAGACCAAAATCCTAATCACCATACACAGATAGGATTTCAGAAATGGAAAACTGAATCCTACTCATTAATGTGGACACCTGTGCTGTTCATATTAATCATCCGTGCCACACACCGTGCTGAATGAAAGTCTCCTCAGCATGCCCTGACACTCGCCTGCAGAAGGCAGGGTAGAGCCCTTCCCTTCCCTTCCCTCTCAAGGCTTTGGCAGGGAAAATATCTTGCATGAAGAAACAGAGTTCTGCTGCCTCTCATTTGGAAAACCCCCATATAGATCTAATTCTTATATGAATAGTCTTGGCTTGCAGGTATCATTATTTGGGTAAGATCACCCCACTGATCTGGAACCTCCCCTGGGTGTCAGGATTGCCAACTGTATTTGCTTTCTTCTCTGGTGCTGCTGCAAGATTGAAGTCATTTTGTATCTTTATTTCAATTACACGGCTGATGTCTCTAGGACACATAAAGGATGGGCTGAGCCCAGTGATGCAGACAGTCCCACAAAGGCAGAAAGCTGCCAAATAACACTTGGTCTGTTGGTGGAAGGTTGACCTTCAAAGAGCAAAGTGGGGCTACCTCAGTCAGCCTGCACATGAGGAGTGGAGGGTTATATCTAACACTACTGTCAGGCAGTGTAGACTGGTAGGGAACCACTAACATATAAGTAAGAGAGATCTGAATTGTAATCGTGCTCCATCGTTTATTAACCCCATGACCTTGGTTAGTTACTTAACCCTTGTGAATCTTTCTTCCCTCAAATATAAAATAAATTTAGAAATTCCCACTTTATGTGATTTCTATTTGGATTAAATGAGACACAGTACGTAAAGAGTCCAGAACATACTAGAGGATCCAAAAATGATAGTGACTATCATTGTCATCAAAATGTTAGCATCATATGCTGTATGTTATATTTCCAAGATTCTGAAATCCATGTGGTATATTCCAACTTCTCTCACCTTGGGCTTGGCTTCCATAAAAAGTATTGTCCTTCATAAAGGAAAGTGTCTCTTCTGACTCACCACCACCACCATGTCACTTTGAATTATTTTTTCACGGTAGGCTAATTTGTTCAGACCTATTCTCACTCTTTCCTGATTTTATTTTTGCTCAGTGTTGAACATTTACAAGATCATTGGCCCTGGATATGATGTAACGCCAGCTCAAATAAAGAAATGAGTCTCGTTACACAGGGATTGAAACCCTGACCATGACCTCACAACATTGAGCAGAGCTAAATTATCATAACAGATATTGGCACATCCTGGCAGAAGGTCACTCAGCCTACAGGCGGTCCATATGCTTTCATCGTCTTGGGATGGATCCTTTTCCTGTCTCCCCATAGGCAAAACAAACCCACTCACTCTATTGATGTATAATCTCTGTCGGACAGTTGGGGAAGAGAGCTCCTTTAAGATCTTACCTGATACATAATCACAGACACTCAAGCCTAGAAGAGACTTTCCCAGCCCTTTAGTGCCAATTGCCCCTACAACAATTTGGGAACCACTTGTGGGGAGCTTGTGGTATGTCTTCATTTTTCTGCTAGGTTGGATGAAAGGAATTTAAGCATCCACTTGCTATAAAAATGTTTTTTGACTTTCACCTAACATAACATTTCTTAGCAACTTCTCCATACTCCTGCTTTGGCCCTTATATTATTACCTTATTTATGTCTTTTCTTTGACTTCCAAACTTTTCAAGAGGGTAAACATTCTGCCTGTCCACTCCTTATCCCAGTTGCACTTTGCTTCCTATCTCCACCATAATTCCGAAGTTGCTCCTTGGAAGACCACATTCTTGGTAGTCTCTTAGTGGTCTAATAAATTACCTTTTCCAAATCCCATCTTTCTTCCTGGTTTATCTGACACTCTGCATCACTGTTCTTTTCTTGAAACTGCTTCCTTGATTTCTAATATTTCACACTATTCAGATTCTCCTGCTACTTGTCAGATTATTTGTCTGTCTACTGGGCTGATTTCTCCCTCTTCACCCACCTTATATGTGTAGGCATTCCCCAAAGGCCTATTCTTTTCTGTATTCTTTCTGTCTTCCTGCCTACTCATTTTCTCACTCATCCCATCCATTACCATGGCTTCAAATATCACCTTCTTCCAGATGGCTCTTAAATCTTTATTCAGATCTTAACTCTCTCCTAATCTCCTATACTCTCTACTCAGTTTCTTGCTGAACATTTTCACCTATAGAACTGTTGATAACTCAAAGCACTATATGTAAATCTCAATTTATCATTCATCTCAGAGGTTTTCAAGTTGGTTTCCAGATCCCTAAGGTTCATAAAAATGCCTTAGGTGTTAATTGGGTTTGAGACTGGTGGTTGTGAAAATGTGGAGCACCTTTATGATTTTTTTAAATATGTGGGACTTCTAAGTGAGTTTTCATTTTATAATTAAGGATTACAACGTTAAAAAAAGGTTTGGAAACCACTGAACTACCACAATTTGTCCCAAACTGGTTCCTTCTACTCTTGATTTTAAAATTTAAGTTACTGTTGCTAGGAATCATAAAATCAAATGCCTATGGGGCCAGGTATAAGATATAAATGAGTGAAATCCCTGAGTCTAAGACAAAACAGAATAGGGGGGTCGTGGTTTACTGAAAATAACATGCCACTTCTAGAGACCTTCAGATAAAATACATTAACTCAGTGTATGAGCCACCCATATCTGTGAGCTTCAACTCCTTGAGTTATGAATTTGCAACCTCTGGGTAGCAATAGTATCCTAACTACAAGGCTGCATACTTTGGAGGGATTTCCTTCCCTCCTCTTTCTTCCACGGCCCATATCTTATCAGTGGCCAAATGCTAATGCTTCCTCCCTCTCAAGGGTTCCCTCATTTGTCCTTTCTGTCCTATTATCACTGATATTGATTTATATTCTTTATATTAATAGCATGTCAATGGACTTTTCCTTTGCTCCTCTCTCTGAGGTCTTCTGCACCTTCTGCTCAGAACGTGTTCACATTGTCTATGGTGACAAGATGATAACCTCAGCATGGCTCTCAAGGTGACTCACCTTTCTGCCTTGTCTTTGCATTTCCACAGAACCTAATTATAATCATCTCACGGTATTTACTACTTTCTGTACCTTATGACTTATTGTTATTTGTATGCATGTCTAATTTATCTTATCAGTACTAGATTGTGAACTCCCACTGTTTCATTTTTTCAGATACTTTTGAGTACATACCACATCTCAAAACCATGTATGCTTTTAGGTGATTTGGACATAGATTTTGCCCTCAAAGTGGTCACAGGTGAATCATGAAGACAGTAGTGCAAACAAATAATTACAACATTGAATAATGAAGGCTTATACCAAAGATTTGTATAAAATGCTATGGGAATATAGAAAGGAAGTAATTATTAACAATTCTGGACTGATTGTACAGTGGATGAAATGTCAAGGAAGGTAACACTTGTGTTGGGCCATGAAGGTGAGTAGAGGTTCACCGGAATGTAGGAAAGAGAAGGCAAAATAAGTACAGGCATTCCAGATGGGGGAAATAGATCTTGGAAATAATGTCCTATAAGGAATTTGGAAGGTATTTGGGCTGTTTGCCTTGAAGAAGAGATAATATATTTGAAGAGGAAATATATTCTTCCTTAGGTAATAATAAACCAATATGTGCAATTTTCAGGGAGAAATTTTAGATTCAATACAGTAAAGATCTTTTCCCTAACTAAACTCTCTCAACCTGGGCATGGATTGGTTCAGTAGTGAACTTTGTCATAAATTCTTAGGCATAGGCTGCATAAACATCAGAAACTGTAGAATATGGATTTCAAAATGGAAATTTTAACCCTAAAATACTTTAAAATATTTTTCCAGGTGCTTCTGTATCAGCCAATTTTGGCAAAATTGAGTGGAGCATTATTAGACTCATTAAATGTGTGGGTTCTATCTATTGCTTAGCATAGAAAAAGTACTCAATATATGTTGAGTTGAAATCAAGTGAAAAAACCGTCTGTGATCAATAGACCGGTTTCTAAATAGGAGCTATGTAGAATATATTCAATTGCTTTGCTTTCAAAAACTCCCTGCAGGAAATTGGGAAATGGGCACTTTTATCCCCCGCTGGGGGGAGGATACATTGGTGCAACCTTTCTGTAGGGAAACGTGGCTTTACATATAAATAGCTTCAGCACGTTCAGATCTTTTGACCTAGTAATTCTATCTGCAGCAATTTCTCCTAGGGCAATTATAGATTGTTAAAATTTTACCTAAAATGATGCTCATCTTAGAAGTTCTAAAAATGGGAGGAATTGGAAATCTAATTGTCCATCAATTTGTAATTGGTTAAATAAATTATGGTACATCTGTACAATGAAATAATATTCAGCCCTTGAAAATAACATTATAAAAGAACACTTCACAACATGGGCAGCATGTTCATAATTTTAATAGGCAAGTTTCCTGAGTATTAGAATTCTATTTTTATTCTATATATGCATTGATTTCTGAGTTGTATGATTATGGAAGGTTTTGTGTTTTTTCTCTTATTTGTAGTTAACATTTTTCTACAATAAACGTATAATACTTTTGTCATAAATTTAAAAGGTAGTTTAAAAAATAAAACCCAAACCATGCTTTGCATGGCTGTTCCTGCTGCCATGGGGCTAGAGCAGCCACAACATCTTCAATATGGGAGCCAGAGAAGAGCAAAACCCAGCAAGCAGGCCAATTGGGAAGAACAGAGAGGTCCTAAAGGTGAGTTCAGTCTCTATGGCCAGGAAGACATGCTCTCTCTTTGGCAAAAGAGCTGCCTTTCTTCTCTGGGCTGTGTTGGCCACACATTCCTATCAGAAATTTTCCTTTTATTCCTTTCCTTTTAACTTTTCCCCCCTCAAGGACTCGCCTCATTTGCGCTTCCTAAAGTCTTTCTGTGCTTTCTCTCTTCTGTCTCTGCCTTTCGGTCAAGGACTGATTGTCTCACTGCATTCAGCAAGCGGGTGCTAGGTGATTCCTGTGGATGCATCGATAATTATGGCAGATGCTGTCATGGAGTAAGTGTAGAGAATAATTCATGTGCTTCCTGAGGTGAGAGCCTGGGCCTCTGCTGCTTTCATTACTAAAGTGGGGCTCCTGGCTCTCACACCTTTGCTACCTGCTCTTCCATGGACGTAAGCAGAAGTGGCTCATGCAGGGACAACCACATAGCATAAAGAGCTGAGCTTCCCAAATCTAGAGCTGCACGTCCATCTGCCTGCATCGTGAGGTGACAAAAGTGATAAAGAGAGGCCTGGACAAGCTAAAATGCCTTTGTTCTTCTCTAGTGACTGGGACTTGGAGATGATTTTCCTGCTCAGAGTTTATGTAATGTCATGGTAATTATCCTCTTTTCATCCCTACTACAAGCAAAGATCACATTCCATATAAACAACTCTACTAACTTTAACACTATATTTAGGGAGAAGTATTTTCTTTACATTTGCTCTCCCCAAAGGGAGAAATTCCCAGTTGTGGGATCATGTCTATTTTACTTTTCCACCAAAATGTAGACTACATATTGGACAATGGTACCACTGTTGGGGCAGCAGTAGTAGCAGCTGCAGCAGCAGCAGCAAAGAACCTTGGAGCTTATGGGAAAGGAGCTGTTTAGCAATGGTTCCTACATTTATTCAACAAAACCTTAATCAAACAGTTTTGGGCCATGGGCACACAAAGAAGATGAGGTCATAATTTCTGCCCATAAGTATGGGAAATTCACTCTTCCAGAAAATTCCAGATCATTACAATCTGTGTTAAGTTCAAGGACAGAGGCATGCACAGGTGTGGGAGGAGTATGAGGAGGGATTCCTGCGATGCTGGTGCTGGGAGTGAGGATGGAATTTGGGGATGCATTTAAAGCATGAAAGGAGATAGGGAAAGACAGAGAGGGTGGGGGAAGACATTCCAAACAAAAGGATAGTATGAACAAAGATGTGGAGGTGTGAAAGTGTGTTATGTCTGGGGAATTAGAACATGACATGATGCAGGCTTTGTTAAAGAGATAAGGATGTGGAATTTGGCATAACAAGACTTGGAGGAGTTTCTGTGCCTTTTGAATGAGTCTGGACTTTACCCTGTAGACAATGGGGAGCCATTGAGGAGTTTTCAGCAGGAAAGCTACATATCCTATATGAGGTTGAGAAAGGTCATTTTGGTGGGAATGGAATTGAGTGGGAAGAGACTGGAGTAAGGGACCAGTTGGGAAATGGTTGTAATAGCTCGGATGAGGGATAGTAAATAAAAGCTTTAATGAAGCACAGGTGGTTAGCAGGTGGGCAGGAACAGTTTGGAGAAAAATTTAGGAGTTAAAATTAACAGGATTTGTGGATTAATTAGGGGAATGTGTGTGTGAGAGCAAAAGAGAGAGAGAGACAGAGAGAGAAAGAGAGAGAAAGCACAAAGAGGAAACAAAGACTTGGATTTCAGGCAACTAGAGCTGCGTGTGATGAAAGTTACCTGCTTCTTTGGGTTCCATGCTACCATGAGCGGTTGTTCCATGGTGCAAGTCACAGGTATCAGTGTAATTGGCCCAGCATTGGGGTAGGTTGGTTGAAAGCAATTTCCTATTAAAAGAATATGAGGCAGACATTTTTAATCTGATTATTTTCTTTCTTTTTTTTTTTTTTTAAGAGAGTTTGAGGGACAATAAAAAGAAGAAAAAAAAATCCCTAGCTTTTTAGGAAAAGAAATACATTCTAAAACTTTTTTTTTTTCCTTAGACTTGAATTACAGTCTCCTTGGTATGAAAGCATTAGGGATTAATGGCCCAAATCAGTTTTACCATTGGATATGAAGAATTAAATGCTGGCAAACAAAATATCTGTTACTAAAGGAGTAATTTGAATACCTAAATAGGTAAAACCCAATGTAGTTAATTAGTCTAAGTGCTGCTGGGGAAGGCTCTCCTTTGGAATATTGCAAGAATGGATGATTAAGGATTCAGGAAAATTAATTTTGCATCCAGGAAAAGCCGAAAGACACCCAATGATTCATTCAGTGGCTGTTAAGGACGTTTTGGCATTTGAGCTGTAAAACAAAATGCTGTCCTTGTGTGAATTATGTTTCTCTAATGGTTCCCTGGTGGAAGCTGCTAGGCCCAGGGCTCACCTTTCCTTCCGTGTGTTCTCTCTGGGGTAGGGGGTGGGGGGTGTGGAGGGAAGTTGGGGAGGAGATTATGGATAAATGAGAAAAGTTCAGGGAAGATGTGCTTATTTTGAGGGCCACTTTGTAGGGGGACAGGCTTTTTCTCCTTAGTGGTGTAATAAATCACACTAACATCACATTTTTAATATTTATTCATCTTTGTTTGAACTGTCAGGCTATAGCAACAATGAAACCACCACAAGTCTCTTTAATATCAGTGTTGACACAAAAATATATTGGAGTTTGTGGTTAATAAGAGATGAGGTTTTGTGAGTGAGGCCAGCTAGAGGTAAGACGAGCATGGAACTGGATGGTTATGAACGTCAGATAAAATCTATTCACCTCTCCACGTCTACTTTCTACTTTTCTCCACCCTGCTCTGTCCTTCAAGAGGCTGACCTCTACAGACTGCATAAGAGGGCTCCCTTGTACTCGGCTTTCAGTTAGGTTTCTCCCATGGGAAGCCTCAGCAGGAGATCAGAAGGAGGGAGGAGAGTGAAGTTGGGGCACTACCCCTATTTCTTCAATGCGGGTCTTCGCAGGTTAGCTGCATTCCTGATCCAAAGGTTATAGCTTCTTCAAGGTGACCTGCTCCACACACTCTCTCCTGAGCTCTGACAACCACTATCTGTACTATATCCAGGCCTAAGGGTGGTAACAGGCCCCCTATTTCTAGCCCCATGGCCTCACACTGTCTCCTGTGGTTTCCTACAACAGTAGTTCTTAGTGTTAGAACCTCTTGGTTCAGGAGGTCTGGGGTGAAGCCTGGTTATTCACACTCCTAACAAGTGATGCTGATGCTAATCTGGGGACATCACTTTGAGATCTACTGATGCCCTTGTGAGAAATTCCTTCATTAAATTATTCTCAAATTACTCTAATTTGAGTGTTTCATCTGTTTCCCAATGGGATCCTGATGGAGTAGGTCTTAGTATGTTTTTTTCCTTGGGCTTGATGCAGGTACCCCTTCAAGAACTATTAGATGGCTTGGGAAGGGGGAGGTTCACTAGAAGTGAGCATTAAAGGGAATTAATGGAAAATTGTCTGCATCCTCTATGAAGGGGAGATTGGGAGGAAATGGGATTTAACAGAGAAGGGCTGGGAGTAGTGATAGCTGCTATGGAACAGCATGACTACCTCTTAAGAAATGCCAGAGCCTCACGTCTCAGAGGATGAAGGGATCTGACCAGATTAGTCCTCATATTCACCCACTTTTGAGGTTTGTTGGAACTTGGAAGATGCCACATTCTGCGAGAGATCTAAGCATGGACATACTGTTGGCCCTTGAAAGCTCCAGAAAATACTGTGTTTACACCAATAGGCACTTCAACAAATCATTTAAATTAATGGTGGTGTGGGTGAGGCACCTGTGACTGACAATGAGTCACTCATATTGTCCAGGAATAATTATTTATTTGGTCCTTGTGTAAAATGGGATGAGTGCAGAAGTGACAGGAAGGGGAAAGAGCCCTTATCAACCCTTTCCCCTTTTTGATTTCTCTTCTCTCATCTTTCCTCTTTTTCTCCTTTCCTCAAACCTCTTTTCCCTCTCTTTCTATAAAACCAAACACTGTCTAATAAATTCAACATATCAAAGAATACAAATACCAATTTATTTTGCAATTATGCAAAGAAAAGGGGCACGATATGCAATTTTTGGCTCAAGAGTTCAGCATTTGTACCTATGCACCTTTTCAGCGAGGTAATTATTTTTCTCCTAAATTCAGACAATACTAACAACAATTTTCTGCTACTAAACCCAAATATCCATGGGTCATGCCCATTATATATTAACTTACAAAGATAGTGTACATTCCCTCCTTAGGGAGTGAATTCATATTTATAATTTCTAACTGTAAAAGTAGACATAACATGTACCTATTAAAAGTTCTCACATATTCAGAGAAATATCTCTAAACACATGCAGTTAAAAATGATACTAATATGTCAACAGGACAATAGGTCTTTTAGTTCAAAAAAACTGCAACAGCATGGTGGTGTCAGTGTTCCGTTCAAAAACATGTTTCCTGTGGCTCTAAATGCCAATTAATATGATGTAGGAATTGGTGACACAAATGAGGGGTGTAAATGTCAACATCATTAATTACCTCTAGCTGTTAATTAGACAGTAGATGCATCACTAGAAAAACTCAGAATCTCTGAATGTCCTAAATCTGTTAAATAAATGTTAAATAAGCTTTAATGTCCCCAATTTGATTTAGCAATAGAATTGTAATAGTACTTATTATTATGTTCTTTTTGGATCCAGTTGATTTTTTTTTTTTTTTTGGTTGATTGAGTATACATTTCCTTACCTAAAAGCATCCTAATTTACTTTCAGGAAATAACCTTATCCTTATTGGGTACAATTTGATGGAAATGTTAAGTGAGTGCATTGACCTTCTCAGCCAAGGGGCAGGCATGTGACAAAGCCAATTGGATGCTTCCTCCCTGAAATTTGCATCTTGATAGGAACACATTCATTCTGGCAGTGGCTTAACCAAGCTGTTTCTTCTATAAGACTCTAGTTTCTGCTTTTGTTCTTACCTGTTTCTAAGCATATTTCTTCATTCTTACTGTTAAGTTTTCTTATCCTTCTAATTAATTTCTTGTTCTTTTGCTCAAGCTACAGTTGGTTTCTGTTGCTTCCAATCTAAGAACTTTAACTGACATAGACAGCATATTGACAAATATTACTTTGAATTTTCATAATTAAACTTCTATGAGTGAGGTCCAATTTGGACTTTATAAAACTATTGAAATAGCACTAGTTATATATTCATATATAGGTTTCATCCTTTGTAATCCATGATTATACAACTGAAGCTTCTTGTTGTCATTCGAGTTATGTTACTTCTGCCCAGCATATTGGGAAAATTCCTATGGTGATAGATCAGCAAGTAGTATTTATAAACACTGGTAATTGTGTGTTTGTGTGTGTATGTGTGTTTGTGTGTGTGTGTGTGTGTGTGTGTGTGGGAGAGAGAGAGAGAGAGACTTTGAAGACCAGAATTATTTTGCCAGTTTCCATTTCTTATCAATTGCAAACCTCTGATTAACAATAACAATAATGATGATGACAATAATTTTATAGAAAGCATGATTTATTTTGTGGCAATTGAACAAATAGCTAGTATGGCTTTTGAAATAGTTCATAACAGTGTGTGGATGGCTGAAAACCCAACAATGTATGATAGCAAGTTTTTTACACATTTATGGCCACATGTACATATTTGTTTGCAGCTACAGCCATTATAAAAACCATTTTTGATGCTTACTGTCTTAGTCTGTTTTGTGCTGTTGTAACAGAATATTAGACTGGGTAATTTATACAGAACAGATATTTATTTCTTATAGTTCTTGAGGCTGGGGAATACAAGGTCCAGGGCATTCTTAGTGTGTCATAATATGATGGAAGACACCACATGGGTGAGAAAGAGTAAGAGAGGGGGTCAAACTCCTTTTATCAGGAACTCACTCGTGCAATGACTAACTCCCTCCCTTGATAATGACATTAATTCGTGAGGGCAGAGCCCTAATCACCACTCAACACTGTTGCATTGGAGATTAAATTTCCAACACATGAACTTCGGGGGACACATTCAAACAATAGCACTTGCCTTTCTGTTTCTGGACACAACCCCTTTGCTCAAGAATAGCTGTTTTCTCCTGGAGCTTGGCCTTTGAGCCAAGCTTATTTTAGAGAGAACTTCAGATATGCTGTATTATGTAAAATGAAGAATCAAGTTCAAATTGTTACTAAGTTGTCCTTGAAATGTCTATGGTCGGCAGCATCTAAGGTATCCAGTTGTCATTTGTTCTCATCCCCTTACCAATCCATTCTCAATATACAGATGGTATGGCTGAAAAGTAAAGATGGTGTCGCACTTATCTTGGACAGGGAGAACATATGAGAAAATAGCAGCACTAGCAAAAATCTCTTCTGGGCTTCATTTTCTTTCATCAGAATAGAACTTCAGGTGGAGCAAAAAATCAGCCAAAGTACGATAATGGATACTGGCCTATTTTTCTGGGAACATTACTAACGTAGGAAAGAAAGGGGAAAATGGAAGGAGTTCAGTGCTTGACAAGGTAAGAGGGGTCTGGACTCCTAGTGTAGGTGGGAGGGTGGCTTATGATAGTAGCAGAAATTCCTCATGCACAGTGACAGGAAGAAAAGCACAGAGTGTGGGTATAGGTGCCTGAGGGTGAGAAGAGGAAGGTGTTCTTACCTGTTTTCTTAATCAACAAAATTTGAGGCAAGTTTATCAACAGAGTATGGTCTATGAAGGTAAAGAGAGCTGTTGGAGGAAAGTTATGAAATAGTTATTTTGAGAGTGGGAGAATCCACATGCTAGGGAAGTACAACAGAAGCGCCAGGCCATGATATGTGCCCATTTGAAAGTGGCAGTCATAAGTTCAAGTGCAGATCAGTCAGAGAAGTTTTATTCTTCACCCATGTTCAGCTACTCAAATAATGACTTAGAAAAAGTGACATTTTGGGTTAAGCAGAGTTAAGGTTTTTTTCAAGTTAGGAGAATATAGGAAATAATAGAGAAATGAGAGTGGTTACCCAGATGGATTGTGTCAGGTGGAAATGAAAAGAGAGAAGTGATAGATAACAAAAAAGTGGGATCAGTATTTGAGATGCCTTGATGAGAATAGGAGGTAATGAATAGACTGTAAAGCTGATGTCTAGATTTCAAACGTGATACAGTTATTGGGAATGACAAAGTCAAGAATATAAGTATGAAATTGGGTGGCTGGGGAAAATTGTATAGCCAGTGAAGTCTTAATGAACTTATGAATTCATTTATAGGAAATCCAAAAGAGTAATAAAAAGATAATTTTTTCTATATTTATTTCTGTATTGATCATCCAACTATATGATTAGGTGCAATATATCAAAGCTATATATCAATAAACCATTGAGCATAGTAACCTTCCAGATGCAGGATTCTGTAGAATTTAACTTGCTTCCACATTTAGAAACAAATGTCCATTCCAATAAGTACTAATTAATCCCTTTCTCAATCCGTGTACTTTGAGCTGTGTAAAATAGAAAGGCATGGTCTAAATCACTCTTCAATACTAAATTAAAGGCACATAGCTTCAGTGAACAAGGTCAGCATTCAATCTGCACATTATCTGGGACCTATATAGCGTAACTTTTAGACAGACTCTTCTACCAACAGCAACCCCATGGCTGGAAGAATGAATCTCTTTACTTCAACCCTACTTATATCAATTGAGCACCTATTATATATAGGGCACTATTACACAGGACATATAAAAAAAGAATAAAAATACTTCCTTGTCTTTGTGATATGTGTATATATGTATGTGTGTATATAATTCTTATATAAAATAAATAATTTTGAGGACCTGACAAACCATAGATTAGATGTTGACAGAAAAAAATATTCTCGTCCCTCAAGAAGAAGTGACTTAGTAATATTATAATAATATAATTAATATTATAATAATTGCTGTAATTGTTGGTAGGGAGCAGTGGAAACACTGGGGAAGAAGAGCTAAGTGTTCCTGGGAGAGTCAGGGAAGGCTTCCTACATACAGCAAGTAGCCTTGTTGCTGACAGTCTTGTAAGAGTTTTCCCTTGAGATGTCAGTTTAGACTATATATTCAAATAGTCAATTTCATGTACCTAAAATACAGGTATACGTAAGGCACTGTGGAAACACATATGAAAGGACAATTTATTTTGCCTAAATGAGGATCAGACAAATGTGTAGCCTTGAAATGTCATTAAAGCTGGGCTTAGAAGGATGAGCAAGTGGAAGTATAGAATGTGGTAGTGTGGCCATTTATCCATAGCAGACTAGTAGCAGTCGGGTCAAACATAGACAACTTATCTCCACCCAAGGGATTATTTTCCAGTCCATCATCCTGGGTGATCTCAGATTATTACTCCTTCCCATGGCCCCATGGCTGGATTTCTAGACTTATCTGAGGCATCATGACATTTTGGGGAATTTTCTTAGGCTCACCTTTCAAGACTTCAAGTATTTAATTAAAAACACTATTGAGAATGACATGTTTTTTTTTCCGTTAAAACCCAACACACACACACACACACACACACACACACACACACACACAATTCCTCACATACACGAAATCCTTCTAAAATTTGTTGGACATAACACTTTTTCAATGTCATCTAAAATCTCATTATTCATCCTTTAAAGGAAGATTAATTCAAAGATGAAAATGGATGGACACATGAATGAACATGAGCAAGTGATGGAATGCAGAAAGCTATGCATTCAAGCATTAAAGTATGATAACTGTGGAGCATTGTGATGGATCTTGTAAACACAATTTAATACAAGAACGTAAGTAAGGCTTACCGAAGCTTGGGAAGAAAAAAAATGTACTCTTTCTTATGCTTGAAAAAAAATCCTCATTTACAGATGATATGCTCATACAAATTGTTAAGGGCATTGCATG
>CM052438.1:114002997-114033308 GCA_028533085.1 Varecia variegata
TTTTTTTTTTTTTTACTGGGTAAGACTTGAACTTCTGAAAAATAAGAGGAACCTAAAGGACTCCACTTGCGATGGGGGGCTCACACTCACTGCTTAAAGCCGGGTGCTGGATTGGGACTCTCTGCAACCGTCAACCCATGAGAAGAAGCTGAAAGAAACGGCTCTGAACTGATGCCCAGGGCTTTCGCTGCTGCAAGCTGAGGTCTAAAGAGACAGGAAGATATGGCCACAGTTTCTCAGAGAGAATCTGAACAAAGGCATTTACTGGTTCTATGGATTGCTCTACAATGTTCTCAGTATTATCATGGGGCAGTTACCATGAAAAGCTCACTCTAAGCCTTGGTTCTGGATCAGTGGCCCAGAAGCCTGAGTTGAGATAACCATAAAACTAGCTTTGTGAGAGAGAGGGAAGGAAGAAGAAGAAAGGTAAGCTAGAACATGTGTTAAGCAAACAAACAAAAATATTTCCCACCCAAAATGAGGCTAAAATGAAAATCCCATAACTCAAAAGGCAACCTATACAGTAAACAATCCAAAGAAGTTAAAATTAATTTAGATGAAATTAATATTATAACTGAGTGGCTAGAAAAATTTAGAATAAATATTTTGAAGATGTTCAAAGGCCTAAGTGAAGGCATGAGTTCATTAAAAAAGGATCAGAAGATTTGAAACAAACAAGATAGAAAAGTAGAAAAAACAATGTATATGAGAAATATGGTTATCGAAATTTTTAAAAAATGTATTTGGTGGAATCAATTCTGATGAGGACCTAGAGTGAATTTGCCCATAAAGTAGTTTCCAGGTACAGGGAAACAAACTATAAAAACAGCAGACAAGAGTCATGGAAGATAGCTTGAGAGGCTCTGCATTAGGTATATATTACTGTGTAACAAGTTACTCCAAAACTTAGTGGCTTAAAAGAACATTTACATGTCCTGGTTTCTGTGGGCCAGGATTTTTAGCTTGGTGGTTCTGGCCCAGGGTCTACCATGAGGTTGCAGTGCTTTTGGTTGAGAATTCAGGCTTCTGAAGGACTGCCTGGAACCAAGCTCATGCAGCTGGTTGTTAGCATGAGGCTTCAGACCCCCACTGGCTGCTGGCTGGAGACCTCCGTTCTTTACTGTGTGAGCTTCTCAGGACATGGCCGCTGTCTTCCCTCAGAGCAAGTGATCTGAGGAGAGAGACCAAGACAAGAGCTGCAATACATTTTATCACCTGATCTCAGAAGCGACACACTATTGACTCGCTGCAATATTCTATTGGTTGCACAGACCAATCCTAGTGTAATGTGGGAAAAGACTACACAGGCTGTGAATTCCAGAAAGTGGGGATCATTGTAGGCCATACTGGAGGCTCACGTCCCTGCCATATGCAAAATACACTCACCCCAGCCAAGGCCTCCCAAAGTCTCATCCTCTTACAGCAGCGGTCCCCAACCTTTTTGGCACCAGGGACCATTTCCACAGAAGACAATTTTTCCATGGACCGGGGTGGGGAAGGGGGCATGGTTTCAGGATGATTCAAGTGCATTACATCTATGGTGCCCTTTATTTCTATTATTATTACATTGCAATGTACAGTGAAATAATTATACAACTCACCATAGGTTGGGAACCCCTGTCTTACGACATCAACTTAAAGTCCATAATGTTATCGTTTCACCCATTTTATTACACTGATCCTGGAATTCTCATGATTTAAGCCATCATTTCTTGTCTGGATTATTGCCATATCTTCTAGTTGGTTTCTCTGCTTCCCTTGTGGTACCTGTGAAGTCTATCCAGAACAGAGCATTGAGAAGCATTTCGAAAATATAAGTCAGATCGCATCTCAAAATTCTCCAACTGGTTTCCCATTTCACTCTTTAAAAAAGTCTAAGTCCTTATTATAACCATCTAGCCCTACAATATCTGGCACCTATCACCACTGTGAACACCTCTCCTCTTACTCTCACCCTTATTTTCTCTACTGTAGTCACGCTGGCCCCCTTGCTGTTCCTGCAACATCCATGAGCACTCATGTACTTGAATTTAGAGTTCATGGAGGAAGAAAAGCCTGGTAAAACTAGACTTCACTAACTCAGGTCTCTGGTCAATATCATTTCTTCAGGGAGGCTATCCTTGACCATCCCATACAAATTAATCTGTGCCCCAGTTGTTCTCTGCCCTATTAACCTATTTTGCTTTTTTCTTCTTCATGACATTTACTCCTATCTGGCTTTGTTTCATGGTGCTTTATATGTTTATTATCTCTCGCCACTGCCAAAAGCAGGCTCCCTTCCTCCCTCTCTCTTTCACTCCCTCCACTGTTGACTGTAAGTCCATCTTTTCTATTGTACAGTAAGTGAGATTGTATACAATTTTTTTAGCAGTTTTATTGAGGTAGAAATAAAATATAAAACATAAAATTGATTCATTTTAAGTATAGTTTGATGACTTTTAGTAAATTGATACATTTGTTCAACCATTACCCTGAAAAGTTCCCTCATGCCCATTTTCAGTCAATCCCTGTTCCCACCTCCAGCCCCAGGAACCACCGATAATGTTACTTCTAAAGTTTTGTGTTTTCTAAAATTTTTGCATAATTGGAATTATAGAGCATGTAATCTTTTGTTCTTGTTTACATTTCAGGTATTTATTTTACTATTGTTTGAGAAACAGCCCTAGTGTTTACTATGTGTTATCATTTATAGTATGAAGCAGCTTTAAATCTGTTAATTTTTTATCTTTATTAATTGCTTTCTTCTCTTTTCCTTGGCCTTATTTTGTTGTTACCTTCCTTATTTATTAAGGTGAGCTATGAGTTTATTTACTATTATTATTTCTTGCATAGTAATTAAATATTGAGGGCAATGAATGTCTCTTGAGCCCTGCTTAATTATATTCCATAGGTTCTAATGTGTACAACTGTATCAGTTTATTTCTAAACTTTTGACACTTTCTACCCTTTGATTTTTCTCTTTGGCCCAAATTGTTTAGGAGAGAGTTTTAATTTTTAGCTGGTCAAGGCGTTGTTTCCTTCTTTTCTAAATACGTTAATTTTATAGCTTTTTTCCCCTTACAATTAAAAAGAGTAGGGCCTTCATTATTTCTACTTTTTTTGGATTTAATGAGAATTTCTGGTCCACTTTTTTAAACATTCCTTGGTCTCTGGATTAGAAATTGTATATTCTGTCTAGTGTAACACTTATAAATAAATGTATTAGTATTACTTTATTAAGTGTGTAACTTATACCTTCAGTGCCTACCCTCATTTAAGGTGCTTGTGAAAATGAAGATTTCTGGAAACCACCCCCCAAAAACCTGATTCCATGGGCCAGAGTAGGGTGTTGGAATATACTTTATTTTATAAGAATCCTAGGAAAGTTTGCTGCAAGTGGTCCTTGGACCACACTCTGAAAAACTCTTCTCCATATCATTACTTATTTTGATCATGTGATTAATTTTTTATGAGCTGAGAGAGGTAAATCAAAAATACCTTAATATTATTGTATTTTCTGTTCTCTTTTTCTGGCTTGTGTTTTGAATAACATTATACTATTTGATGCATCAAAATTTATAAAAAGTTTACACTTTATTGTTATCAATTGCTCTTTGTTTCCTCATTTTTTTCTTTTTAAACTCTGTCTGACATTAATATCTAACTTCGAGGTCCCTCTGTGTGTGTGTGTGTGTGTGTGTGTGTACACATGTGTGCATTTTCCTAGCATGACTCTGCCCATTTTATTTCTACTCTTTCTCCATGACTTTGCTGTGCTTTCATTTCTTATGGACTGAAAATACATTTTTTTTAACCCAGTCTGACAGTGTTTTCCTTTAATAGTTCAGTTTTTCTCCTTTTCATTTTGACAGATATGTGTGGTCTTGGGATGTCATTGTAAATTGGTAAAATGAGACTTTGTGCTGCCTTTAGATTAGAAAGTGTCAGAAGCACTTCTCTTTAATTCAAGCTTGACATAAACAGCTGTGGCAGGGATCAGTAATTATAAAGCCTATCTAAACCACCAGAAGTTACACTGAGCCTTTATGGTGTGTGTCAAAAAGGACTTAATCCAAGTGAGAAAGGAGAGCGAGGAGAGGAAAGGAAATTTGCAATGAATTCTCTTGCATTTGAAATGATAAACTATAGACATAATTATAAATTATTAAAAGATTATACACTAGCTAAGTTTATAAAATTATTTAAAATATGTTTCACAAAACTTGGGACCCATATCATCCTTAGAATGCCACTTTCTTTCTCAGTTTTATGAAGGTATGGAATATCTGCATGTATTTATAGTGCATCTATTTACCATGCCCCTATTTATAGTGTTTAATTTGATAAATTTTGACATATGAATATATACCTGAATCATAACCACAATCAAATTAATGAATATATTCATCACCCTCAAAAATTTCCTCATGCCCCTTTGCAAATTGTCCTTTCTGTGCTCATCTCCCTGACATCTACGGTTAAACACTCATGTGCTTCCTGACATTATGAGTTACTTTGCATTTTCTAGAATTTTAAATAAATGAAATCGTACAGATGGTACTCTTATGTCTATCTTCTGTCACTCAGCACATAATTATTTTGAGATTCATTTATGGCACTGAATGTACTGATTGTTCATTCTTTTTGGTGAGCAGTATTCCTCTCTATGGACATACCACATTTGTTTACCCATACGTCTTTGATGGTTGTTTCCAATCTCTGGCTATTACAAACAGAACTGCTATGAACATTTGTGTACAAGTCTTTGTTCTGAACATTTGCTTACACTACTACTCAGATAAACATCGAGGTGTGGAGTGGCTGGTAGGTGTATATTTGTTTTAAGAAACTGCAAAACTGTTTTCCAAAGAGGCTGTACCATCTTACATTCCAACAATGTATGAGAGTTCCAGTAGTACTACATACTTGCTAACACTTGGTATGATCAGATTTTTACATTTTATCTACCTAACGAGTGGTATCTTATTGTGAATTTAATTTACATTTCCCTAAGAACTAATGATGATCCTTTTCTTATGTGCTTATTGGTTATTCATGTATTATCTTTGGTGTAGTGTCTGTTTACATCTTTTGCTCATATTTTTAAATTAAGTTTTTCGTCCCTTTTGAGCTGTAAAATTAGTTCTTTTTATCTGTGGTACCCAGCCCCCAGGCCACGGACTGATACTGGTCCATGGCCTGTTAGGAACTGTACTACATAGCAGGAGGTGAGTGGTGGGTGAGCGAGTGGAGCCTCAGCTGTATTTACAACTGCTCCTCATCTCTTGCCATCACCACCCCCATACCCTGGTCCATGGAGAAATTGTCTTCCATGAAACCAGTCCCTGGTGCCAAAAAAGTTGGGGACCTCTGGTACAGCCCCATATTTCTTGGAGAGATTGTTCATTCCTCTTAATTCTTTTTTCTACATTTTTGACTGACTGGGTTAATTCAAAAGCCTTACCTTCAAGCTCTGAAATTCTTTCTTCTGGTTGGTCTAGTCTGTTGTTAAAACTCTCTACAGTATTTTGAAATTCTCTAAATGAATCTTTCATTTCTGTAAGTTCTGTTATATTTTTTTCTTATGTTATCTATCTCTTAGTGAATTTTTCATTCGTGTTGTGAATTATTATTATTTTTTTGGTTTCTTTGTGTTGGTTTTCAACTTTCGCATCAATTCCATTGATCTTACTTGCCATCCATATTCTGAATTTCATGTCTGACATTTCAACAATTTTTTTCTGGTTGGAGCCCATTGCTGGAGAACTACTGTGATCCTTTGGGGGTAACAAAACAGTCTGTTTTTTCATGTTGCCAGAGTTCTTATGCTGGTTCCTTCTCATCTGAAACCTCTTCTTTCAGCTCAAGACAGATAGGTTAGGAGTATACCTGTTCTCTGCTAGGATTGCTATTATTCAGTAAAGAGAGGGAGAGGCCCATGGATGATGCACTTGAGTCCTACTCTGGAAGATCGGCTCGACAGGAGAGAGGTGATGCACTGTGAGCCTTTAACACAGCTACTCTCCTGCATCTCACCATCTCGACATCTCCTGTGGTTGTCACAGGTGGTCAGCATGCTGTGGCCTGCCTGACTGCCCTGACCAGGTCCAGTGGTGGTTACATTTGCTGGCCCATGGTGGCCTGAGAGGTGCCCTACCCAGGTCCGCTGTCAGTGGTGGGGATTAGCACTTGAAGGCTTGAGCACCCCACAGTTGTGGTGGGGGTCCATGGCATCTGCCCATGGGACATGTGAGAGTGCCTAGCCTCCCTGTTCCCTCCCCAGGCCAGCAGGGGTGATAGGGAGATAGCAGCAATGGATCTGACCCCTGAGTAGATACAACACTCTGGGGCTGGTATCTCAGAATGGTGCCAGCCACAGTACCCAGGGTTCATAAGCCAATGGGACCCTGCTGTGCCTTCTCTCTGGAACAATGCCACTGTGCATTCTCCAGCCATTTCCCTGTGTCAGTCCAGCAGCTTGCTGCAGTGGAGGGTCCCTCCCACAGCTCCAATTACAATGTCCACAGGGCAAATGTGGAGTTATGGGATTCTCTCCTCTGTCGCTTCTCTAAGTGTGTGTTCCTTCCCCATGTACCTCCAATCCTGCTGAGCTGGTCAACTCACTTCCCTCTCCTTCACTTTTGGAGCCTCCTGTTGCCTCTCTGTTGATTCCCAATGCTCTCTCTTATACTATCAATGCAAAGGTGAATATTTACTCACCACGTTTGACCCTCTCTGTGGGAGCAGCTTGTGCAGGCTGCTTCTAGTCTGCCATCTTGGTTTCCTTGGAACTGATTTTTGTATGTTCATTTTTTTTCCTGCAATTTTGCTGAGTTCATTTAATATAGTTCTAGCAGTTTTTTTATGGAATCTTTAGGATTTTCCACATATAAGATTATGTCATCTGCAAATAGATAATTTTATTTCTTTTTTTCTTATTTGGATGCCTTTTATTTCTTTTTCTTGACTACTTGCTCTGGCTGGGACTTCCAGTACTACATTGAATAGAAGTGGTAACAGTGGGCATCTTTGCTTTGCTCCAGATCTTGGAGAAAAAGCTTTCAGTTTTTCATCATTGAGCATAATGTTAATTGTGGGCTTTTAATTTATGGCCTTTGTTGTATTGAGGTATTTTCTTTCCATATGTAATTTGTTGACAATTTACATTATGAAAGAGTGCTGAATTTTGCCAAATTGTGGTTTTGCATCTATTGAGATGATTCTGTAACTATTTTTATCTTTCTCTCTGTTAATGTGGTGTATCACATTGATTTATTTGTATATATTGAATTATTCTTGCATCCCAGGGATAACTCCAACTTGGTCATGGTATATGATCATGTGCTCTTGAACTCAGTTTGCTAGTACTTTGTTGAGGATTTTGTATCCATGTTCATCAGGGCTATTCACCTTTTCATGTGGTATCTTTGGCCTTGGTATCAGGATGATGCTGGCCCCATAAAAAGACTTTGGAAGTGTTCCCTTTTCTTCTATTTTTTGGTAGAGTTTAAGGAATTGGTATTAATTCCTCTTCAAATGTTTGGTTAGAATTCACTTGTGAAGTCATTTAGTTCTGGACTCTTTGATGGGAGGTTTTTGAATACTGATTCAATCTCCCTATTTGTCATTGATCTGTTCAGGTTTTATATTTTTTCTTGATTCAGTCTTGGTTGTATGTTTGTATACATTTATCCATTTCTTCTAGATTGTCCAATTTGTTGGTGTATAATTGTTTACAGTAGTCCCTTATTATCTTTTTAATTTCTGTGGCATCAGTTGTAATGTCTCGACTTCTCTACACATTGCAGAGCTAGTTGTCACTCACTGCTTCTCTCCTACTCTGCTTCACCAACAGCCTACTTCTTTGAAGGATGGCAAGTCTGAATGAATCCTCATTAAGCTCTGTTTCTTCTGCCAGTGATCTTCCCTTAGCCCAGGCTCCTAGATTTTGCTATTTTAAGCAATGGATTATTGGTTTGTTACATCAGTTTTGCCATCTACTTTGAGTGGATTTGAGGCATTGCCATAGTTCTACAGAGACATATTTCTGTTCTCATCCTCTTTCCTGAATTTGGTCCAAACATTTAGTCTAAACACGGTTCTTCATAGATTTGACTTGAAGCTGTAGTTATGTCCTATTTTATCAGAGACGGTATAATTTTCTGTTTATTTTGCTTTTTATTTATTTATTTTTTACTAGTTTTGATTTTAAAAAGGAGATTGTAAAAAGACAAAAAACACTAACTAAACAAAACCTTTGGTGCCCAAGCACCAAAACCTTAGTTAGCTTTAAAATACTAAAACCATCTGCTAATCTTTCTCCCTTTGTACCTGAGTCAGTGGCTGAGGGAAAATGGGAGTTCAAAGAGATGGGCAAAGGACTTTGCAGTAAACAACATTATTAGAATCTCTATTTTACAGAATGTGCCTCAAATCCATCTGTCAGGGACTTTCTCAGCATGGATCTCACTTATGCCTGCAAAGATCTCCAAACACTACCTTATCAAACAGATTTATCAGAGAGCTTGTCTTTAGGCCAATCAAAATAAATAGGACTGCAAATTCCCAGAATAGATAAATCCACAAACTCACAATTGACTTACTAGTTTCCAGGAATCCTTCTTATTGCAGGTTTCTACCGGTATCCATTGTCCCTTTAGCTTAGGCCATTTATGGCTCTCATTCTTCAAGTCCTAATCACTTGGTATGGGGCCGGTGCATGTTTGCCCCCTTGTAGCCTGCCCAAGAATCGAAGTCATACTACCAATTTGTTATAGATAGTAGGAGGAAACTGAGGTTCAGAGAGTTTAAGTGACATGTTCAAATAAATCAATTCAGACAGTTAGAGCCCAAACTTAAATCCATTTCCTTAGACTCCAGGTGCTTTTATTTTATTTTAAAAAATATCATTTCCTGTAACTCTTCTAGGAAGATTATGTTATTTCTGTAGGAACTGAATCAGAGAATATGCCACTAGCTTCACATCATATACATGACAATGGTAGAGCTAAACTAGGAGTCAGGTCTTCTGACCTAAATCCGGGGCACTTTCCATTGCAAAAGGCTGCAATCTGATTATGCGGATTAAACGATGCTTTTTCCTTTCTCAGGCTCCAATCACATTGCCTTGACTGTGTTACTATATTTTTAAGCCTTATATATGCTATATGCATTCCTCTGATAATTGCTTGAATTACTCAAAATGGAACAGTTCAGTTTTTCTCTATTATGTCCCCAGGCTCTGGAACATTGTGCCCACTGCTTGTGAATATTTAAAACTTTTCAATCTTTTTTGCTCTGTACCACAGCAGTTTCGGGCTTTGAAGGAAGTCAATGGGGACAATCCATGCTCATTTATAAGCCCTTTATTGATACTACTCTAAAAAGTCACCAAAGGAATACAGATTTTGAAAATTCTCACTATAACTAGGATATGTTAATTACTCAGATCTAAGGCATTGAGTTCAAGGCTCTAGAAGTTAATCGTCTTGTGTTGTAAAGGTTGAGTTTACTTTTCTGATCTTGTTTCAATTATCACCTTACTTTCTAGATTTATCATGTGGCCTTTCTGGTAATTTCTAGTTTAGTAATGTCTAAAAAGTCTCTTCCCATTTCTCCAAAACTAATTACACATAAATGATAATCACTTGCCTGTGAATGATATTTGACTGCCAAGATGCTTGAAATTGTAAGATTGTGCCAGATGTTTTCACTTTGTAATAGTTTTGATATTGGACAACCCACAGAGTTGTAACTGTCTGCCAGGTTACATTCCCTTTAAAAAAAATAATTCCAGCTATTCCGTCTTCAGAAATTGTTAGGCTTTGGGATAAGAAATGCTTTTATCTTGGCCACAATATCTTTACTGGAGGATCTATGCCCTAAAGTAAATATCTATAAGAGTGATTCCAAGTCTGAGGTCTCAAATGGGTGTCAGAAGCATTTGTACATATTTCTTTGAAAAGGTCTGTAATTTTATTGAATTTTCTGTGGCAACATTTCTTAAAATGTGACTATTGTACTACTCTGAATCCCTGTAAGACTATAGAGTACACAGCAGGCTCTTGGCAATTTTTGAAGAAAAGGTGATAAAATAATTTTACATAGTACATTACATATTTTAAATGTAAGATTGATTATATTGTCAGAGAAATATACTACTTTCTATTGTAATCACTATGTTCTTAAAGATCATGAGTGATTTAGGACTGCCTTCATCAGTCTCCTTTAATATTCAATAATCAGGGTGAAGTTTAAAATGCTTCACCTATTTTTACATCATTTGCATGCCATTGTCATACCTGCTGAATTTACCTTTTTAGTGTTATTATATGAATTACATTGTATAAACATTCCATAAAAGATGGATCTATATCTTACAATGACAGTAATGGGAACATTTCAACTCCAAATAATATTCTAAATGTACCTAGTGAAAAAGCTTCCACTACCTATATGGAATGTGAGGGTAAACGAGCTTGGATAAGAGATTATAAAATGTGATCACTTTCATAAAAATCAAAAAAATAATGAGTACACTAAGGAATTATCTGAAAGTATCAACCTGTCTTATAAAACTTTGAAAAATATGGCGTGAACCCTTAAAAGTTTTCATGCCATTTTCAGACAAAGCACAGTGACCCTCCAGTAAAATTAAATTTTTCCAGAATAAGTATAACATGCCGATTTACAGTATGAAATTAATATATATTTATGTTAAAGGCAGACAAAAAACCAAAACAAGACAATGGATCAATAAAACGTTATACTCTGTGTAGCATGGACAAGAAACTTGTGAAACCACCTGCAAACTTAAATAAAACAACTTTCTCCACATTGCCAACTAAAACCCCAACCATTTGCTGGTATTATCAAAGAACTGCTGCGTTTTTAAAAAATAAACTGGAAAAATAGTCTGCATACTCTCTTTGAAAGCTGAAGTACAGATTTGTTTTTAT
This sequence comes from Varecia variegata, assembly GCA_028533085.1. Taxonomy (NCBI): domain Eukaryota; kingdom Metazoa; phylum Chordata; class Mammalia; order Primates; family Lemuridae; genus Varecia; species Varecia variegata. Next base: position 114,013,935 of record CM052438.1, read on the forward strand.
GCATCTGTTCAAGAATCTAATGGGGGTAGGAAAAAAGTCATCCTTAAGAAATCAACCACTCAATCCCATGGAAGGCACAGGTATGAGTTTAAATTTAATTATACATGGTTTAAGTATATTAAATTAAGCATTAATTAATGTAAAACTACTCTTGGAAGTTTTCCCACCTGGCTAAGATGGAATAACTGCAACTAGATTTGCCCTTCTACCTTAAACTTTTTTTAAAAAGCAGACAAAATATATGAAAAAAAGTCTCTCAAGTTATTGAGCATTAGGCAATTAAGAATGTTTATCCATAGAGACGGGAAAGAAATTAGGTGAGCCTCATGACTGCCTCCGTTTATTGCCTGGATAGTTTCCAGGACAAGGTTCAGGGAGGTGGAACCTGCTCCCTGAGTTGAAGAAACTGATTTGAAAGTTTGGAGGGTCCAAGGCAGCCAGAGTTTGCAAGACAGAGTAACAAAGAAGAGAGCTGCACAGAGACAAAACTGGAAGTCAGCAGAGACTCTCCCTCAAATACTCAATTGTACTGATCAGAACACGTATGAGAGGGAACTACACTAAGTGGGGGAAAACAGGTATGAGAGGGAACTACACTAAGTGGGGAAAAAGAATGCCCCAAAGGAATAGAGGGAACCATGCATTGAGCTCACACATCACTGGGAAGAGTGCTTATTACCAACAGCCAGAGTGAAAAACCTTATAACTTATAGGGCATCAATAGTGAAAAAAAACTAACCCTACATTAAGTGTTGCTCTGTTCCCATTTAATAAAGCTTAAAAGTTAGACTTGAAAGGATCAAAAAGTTTCCAAATAATTCAACTATGTCCACAACAAAGCTCAAAAATATTTACAGGAACACTAAAATATCTAGTGCACAACAGGTATAAAATACAATGCCTGGGAGCCAAGTAAAATTACCAAGTATGCAAATAAACAGGAAAATGAAACCTATATTGGGGATAAAAAAATCAATCAATGAAAATGGACTAAAAAATGACACAGATGATAAACTTAGTAAAAAAAATTAAAAAATTAAAAGATTAATTATGACTATATTCTATATGTTCAAAAAACTGGAACAAAGATTGAACAAATAAACTTCAAGAGATAAAAATTACAATTTCTGAGATCAACAATACACATTGGGTAGGATTAACAGAAGATTAGACAATAGAGCACAAAAAATTAGTGAACTTGAAGATATAGAAATAAAAATTATTTGTAATGAAACATAGAAAAAATACTTAAAAGGAAAAGAGCATCAGTTAACTATGAGAAAAATTCAAGAAGCTAAATACACAAAGAATTACAGTCCCCTAAGGATAGGATAGAGAGGGGAGACTGAAAAAACATTTCATGAAAAATGTCCAAATTTAATGAAAATTATAAACACAGAGATCCAAAAGTTCAATGAACAGTAAGTACAAGAAACGTGAAGCAAATTACACCAAGGAGCATCATGACCAAATTGCTTGATACCAGTGATAAAAAGAACATTTCACAATCATTCATGGAAAAGGTATTCATTATGTTCAGAAGAACAAAGATATGGATGACAGCAAATTTCTCTTTTAAAACAATAGAAGCAAACAAAAATAGAGACACGGCATTTTTAAAGTACTGAAAAAAAGTCTGTCAATCTAGAATTGTATGTTTATCAAAAATACTCTTCAACAAAGAAGGTTAGAGACTTTTTATCCAGACACACAAAAGTTGCAATAATTCTTTACCCAGATATCTGCAATGCAAGATCTGTTAAGAGAAGTCTTTCGAGCAGAGGTAAATTATATCAAATGAAAACTTGGATCTACACAAAGAAAGGAAGAACAACAGAAATGATCACCACATGGACTTTTCTTTCTTATTTAAAATTTTTTCTAAAAGATAATTAACTCTGTAAATAAAAAGTAGTAATGCATTGGGACTTATGTGTGTTAAGTAAAATGTATGAAAGCAAAGACTGAGAGGGGAGAATTGGAACTTCTCCAAAAAACTTTTGTAAAGAACTTCAGAAAAATTCTTACAAATGAAATTATAAAATATCACAAATTATAATATCAATATTATAAAAGTAAACTGTGATAAGTTAAAAATTATAATACAGATCCTAAAGCAATAACTAAACTAACACAAAAAGTTATAGCTACTATGGATTTGTTTGTTCCCTCAGCTTTTTCCTAGTCTTTCCTCAAGCATCTCCTTGGTGGGGCCATCCTTGCCATTCTACCTAAAACTGCGACTCACGTTCACCACATCCAATGCACATACTTCCTATCCCCTCCCCATGCTTTTTCTCCTTAGCATTTACCATTATCTAACATGCAACATATTTTACTTATTCGTCTTGCCTATTGTCTGATCCCCCATTAGCATGGAAGCTCCACGTGAGCTTCTAGGGAGGATTGTCTGTGCTTTTTTCTCCTGCTGGCTCCCCAGTGCCTAGGACAGTAACTGAAACTCAATATACTCACAGAATAAAAGAAAGTAAAAAATCAAGTCATGAAAACACATGTGCTGTTGATAGTGGCGATGGGGGTGGTGTGGGTAGTGGAGTCCAGGTGGTGGGAACAACGAAGGAAAAGGCTTAGAATTACGTTGCGCGCATGCTCGCTCGCTCTCTCTCTCTCTCTCTCTCTCTCTCTCACCTGTGTTATTTTTCTTCCCAGGACCTACATGACCTGATATTATATTTTTTAAAAAGTTACAGCTACTAAGCCTAAAAGGAGATAAAATGAAATAAAAAATGTCCAGTTAATCCCAAAGAAGAGGAAAAAGAGGAAAAAGTGATAAAAGAACGGATAGAATACATAGAACACAATTACCAATATGGTCTGTTTAAACCTAAAGATATAAAAAATCACATTAAATATGAATGCTCTGAACAACCTAATCAAAAGGGAGAGATTCTCAGATCAGATAAGCAGAACCTAATTATATGGTGACTATAAGAAATCTATAAGAAACTTCAAATATAAAGATCCAGCTAGGTTAAAAGTAGTGTGAAGGGTCACAGTATATATGCCACAATAACCCTAATCACTGCCATTCTCACAATGAGAAAAATCTGGACAAACTGAAAATCAATGACTTTTCTTATACCTGTCAGAGCACTAAAGTTGCAGGACAAACTGTCACCCTCAAATCTGGAGACAGAGGCACATCCAGAGAAATACAGAAACCAAAATCTGCTTACCTGGAGCAGAAACCACTGGAGCCATAAGCGCTTGTAGCAACAGTTATATGGTAATTTTGATGCGTTGCTGAGTGTGGACTTGCATGAAAGTGTTCCTGGGGCTGTCGTCTTGGGATGCTTCCTCATAGTCAGTCATTAGGAAAATGCAAATTAAAACCATGGTGAAATACCACCATACACTTATTAGAATGGGTAAAATTAAGAAGACTGTCCGTATCAAGTGCCGACAAGTCAGTGGATGAATTGGAACTCTTGTATATTGTCAGAAAGAATGTAAAATTGTACAACTACTTTGGAAAATAGTTTGGAATAGTAAAAAAAGTAAATATGAGTCTTCTATATTTTCCCAGAATTCCATTCCTAGGCATTTTCCCAAGAAAAATGAAAGCATATGTTCATAGACTTATACAAGAAGGATCAAAGCAGCTTTATTTGTAATAGCCCCAAACTGGAAACAACTCCAAGGGTCCAAAAGCAGGTGAATTGATAAACTGTAATACATTCAGATGACGTTATGCTACTCTGCATTAAAAAGAAATCAACCATTGATAAGAAATAATAGCATGCAATCTTAAAAGAACAAGAGTTCAATAAAAGAAGCAAGTCAACAGAGAGTACATAATCTATTATTCCATTTATACAAGGATCTAGAAAATGCAAACTAATCTATAGAAGCAGAAAGCAAATCAGTGGTTGCCTGGCAATGGGGATGGGGTGGGGTGTGGGTCAGGAGAAGGGGATGACAAAGTAGCACAAGAAACTCTTTTGGATGATGAATATGTTAATTATTTTGATTGCAGTGATATTTTCATAGGTGCATAAATATGTCAAAATTTATCAAATTATACACTGTAATCATGTAAATTTTATCTTATGTCAATTATACCTTAATAAAGCTGTTAAAAAATTACTGGTCTGAGACTGGTGAAACCTTCGGAACCTTTGCATAAAATAAACAGAACTTTCAAGAGGAGACACTTCTACAATCAGAGCAGTTGTGATTGTCCAGAAAAAAATACCCCTAGAAGAACAGCTTACAATAACAAAAAATGATAAACTACTCTGTAAAAAACCATGAAGATTCTATCAAGAATTTTTTCTGGTGTATAAGAGCATTAAAACATCATGAGATTTGTTGGTGAGTAGTATTATATTGCATGAATCTGTCACATTTTGTTTGACCGTTCATCTGTTGGTGGACATTTCCATTGTTTCCTGTTTTTGACTATTGTGACTAAAGCTGCTAGGAGTTGCTGTATACCAAAAAAAATTATAAGATAATAAAATGCTGCAATTTATAACAATAAGCAAATATATCATGTCCAGTAGATATAGAAAGAATTCTAGATTGAGCAAGGTGCAGTTATCAAAACTGGTCTTTGATCAGGGCATGGAAGCTAAAAGCAATTATTAAAAACTACATACTTTTTATTCTTTCCCTTTGTGAAGTCATATTAAAGATAATCTAGCAATAGACACATTACCATGTAAACTATATAAAAGCACAATTCAATGGTGATTTGAATTTCAGAATAGAAATGTTTTCTTTTTCCCAACAAAATTGCCAGAAGTACTTTAAGCACACCAAAACAGTCCACTCACCTTTGATGCTCTCCTTAGATTGGGTTGTTTTGGAAAGGAGTCAAATGCTGTCTTCTCAAAGAAGCCAGAAGTCAACCAACCTACCTACCTACCTTCCTTCCTTCCTTCTTCTCTAACAGAATCTTGCTCTATCGCCCTGGGTAGATGGCAGTGGAGTCATCATAGCTCACAGCAACCTCAAACTCCTGGGTTCAAATGATCCTCCTTCCTCAGCCTCCTGAGTAGCTGGGACTACAGGCGAGCACCACCACACCCGGCTAATTTTTTTCTATTTTTAGTAGAGATGGGGTTTCACTCTTGCGCAGGCTGGTCTAGAACTCCTGAGCTCTAGCAATCCTCCTGCCTCAGCCTCCCAGAGTGCTAGGATTATAGGCATGAGCCACCACACAGGGCCAGAAGTCAACATTTCTTGCACATATTCACATGATCACCTCCTGGCCTTTTCATCAGAGAAAAGCACTTAGGGAAACACCAGCCCTAGACAAGAAGAAGATCAGAAATGGATGGATCAGTGCACAGAAACAACTCTAGATAACATGGGGAGTTTATTTTTAGAGGGCTCTTATTTCATATGAAATATAAAGAGAGCGAAATCACCAAGCAAAGATTGTGTTTGCCAAAGACATAGAAGAAAATGTCATAGATAAGTACAAATTAGACACATCTCTGGGAAGGGGAGAAGGGAGCTTATGTTTATTGGTCACTTGTAATGTATCAAGCACTTATCCTATTGCATTTAACGTATAGGTTCCCTGCTTTCTATGTGATAAGTGACAACTTTGGCTTAGTTGTCCCAATAAAATATTGTTTTCACAATGCATCAAACACTTGTTGGTAACTACCAATGATTGTAGCAATCACTTACTTGCTCATCTCCTTTGCTAGAGTGTTAGCTCTTTTGAGGTCAGGACTATGACCTGTTTACCGTGGTCTTTCAGAGTTCTGCAGACTGCTATGTATGTTCTGACAGTTGGCATTAACTTACTAAATGTGTGTTGCATATTGAAACAGAGAAGCAATCAGGCTGCCTCAGGACTGGGCCGCCCAAGTAGTTTTCGTATATTACTGATCTGTGGAATTATCTGTAGTGTGAGTCCTTTTCCAGCAGGTGTATGTGGGTCTTCTGTGAGAGAAAGCCAGATACTCTACTAAACATATTTAATCACTACAACCTATGAGATGGTTATAAATACCTCTTTTTTGTAGACAAACTGAAGTGCAGAGAGGTGAAGAAATTTTCCCAAGGTAACACAGTCACTCATAAGTGATAGAGCTGGGATTCCATAGCAAGTTCTGTCTGACGCCAAAGCCCTCCCCCACTCCTCTTCTACACTAAATCCCCAGGAAAATTTCCATTTTATTCTCAGGCATCTTGAGATACCAACTCACAGAGCCTTGCATGGAACTGTTTGCCATATTGGGGATGTTTAGGGAAGTAGGCAGTGTTGTTTCTGTACTGTGCAGTGAGAATCTCTGCTAAGATCTTCAGGAGCTTTACTGTCCTCAGGGAACATAATTCCTCTCTCAGCTACGTAGTTAACATTATTAGTCCTTGATCCAGACACAGACTCTTTCTGGCAGTCTCTGCAGAGTTCTCATTTATCAAACGAGTTTACTTCAGAAATCACATTTTTGGATTCAAAATATGTTTCACAAATTGCATTGCTTTTGCCATCCCCCTTAGCTCCTGACTCCCAAAATATCACTGGGTCCTTTCTATTAATACCTCCACTCTGATTGTGAGGCTGCTTAAGCCCAGGATGTCCAAAGTGAATTGTCTTCCTCCACAGCTGACTTTAAGCACCAACATTCCTTAGGCTGTCTCCTATCCACCACTGCCTTCCCAGGAATGTGAGAGAAACCTGCAGAATTGTCCTCCAAGTTTTAGCAATTCTAGCTTCTTCCCTTTATGTCCTCCGTTTCGTAGGAGCTACTCCCTATACTTGCTACCTGCAGTATACCTTTGTGCGCTCAGTGATACCATTGTGCCCTCTTCTTGCATTTCCAGTTCTTTAATGCCTACTTAATAATTCTTTACATAAAACTGGCTTTGTTGAAATAACTGATGTGGATTCTGTCTCATGACTGAGTACTGACTAATACAGGGACTCAGCAGGAAATGATGGTTTTTTTTTTTAATTTTTTACTCTAGAGTAAAGTTATCACAGTTACTCTGCATAATGAAACTTTGTCTCTGGCTCTAAATTTTAGTTTTTCAAATGTCCAGGACAGATAGACTGATATGTGTCAGAGGTCTACTCTTGGGTCAGTCAGCTTTGGTAAATGAGGAAGAGTCAAGTAGTTAAAATATGTTTTACTGGGATATGGCCCCAGAGAAGGCAGAATTGTGAAAAGAGAATCTACTATATAATCATAACTTTTGGGTATTTAAGCAATCCTAAAGACTTTTAAATCACCAAAGGAAGACAGCAATATTCCATATAGATGTAGTATTAATTCTATCATACTAATTCTATTCTTTAAAAAATTGATAATGTATGTAATAATATAATTTAACTCATCATTTTATGGATGATTTTGTAAATCAGAATATTCTAACTTTGCCAGAAATCTCGGTTTAAAATATCTGCTTTTAGAATGGCATTTATTCCAGGGCACCTAAATATGAAATTTTATTCCTCATTCTAAATGTCCATTTTATAAGATAGACATTTTATGCTACACCCAGCACAATATGTGATTATCCTCTTAATTTAGCACTTACCTTGGGCTTGGTAGTTATCTGTGAACAGCTGTCTTCCTGACTAGAACATAAGCTCCTATGAGCAGAGATAATTTCTGTATTATCTTTATATTCCTGGGATTTTACATTATGCCTAAAAAATAGTAGATGCTTAATAATTGTTTTTAAAAATGAATCGGGAGTGCGATGTGCACTGTCTGGGGAATGGACACGCTTGAGGCTCGGACTCGGGGGATTGGGAGGGACATGGGCAATATATCTATGCAGAACTTTTGTACCCCCATAATAAGCTGAAATAAAAAAAAATTAAAAAAAAAAAAAAAGAACAGAATTCTTTATAGGCTAAGATGGTCAATTTGAAAAGACAAAGGATAGTCATTTAAAAATTTAGACAATGATGATTTTTATAATTAGTAGTAGTTGATTCAGTGGATAGTTCCATATACAACTTGATACCTTGTTGAAATTTGGAAAGTGGATCTAAATTCATGAAGAGCCAAAATGGTATGTACGTCTTTCTAATATTGTAAGTATTTTATATGCAGGTCCTAGGTTTTGCCTTAGGTGCTTTTTGTATATGCCAGAGTAGATAATGGTGCTATAAACATCCTATTAGATAAATGAATAAATGAGGCATGTTGCATTTTCATTCCTTTTGATGATGACGATGGTGCTGACCATAACAATAAATAGTCAAAATACTGAACTATTAGCATATTTCCTCTATTTCTCTGTGTACCATCAGAGTAAATTTGGCTAACTTCTGTGGTTGAGTTTAGTGGGATGGAATTTCAAGGTTAACTTCATTAAGATATCATTGGCTAATAAAATGCCTACATTAGGATTGTTTTGATGAAACAGGAACTTTCAGTGGAGCTGAGGATAGGGAAAATAAGGATGCTTGAGTCCCCTCTTGGGGACTCATAGGGTTTGCGGAAGAAAAGTGATTAGTAGAAATTCATCATTTCATATTCATGAGATGAAATTAAAAGGTAAATCATTCATAAGCCCACTGTTCAGACAGTGGGTATCACTGAAAAGTAGAAATTCAAATAGTTAAAATAAGCACTGTGAGGGAAAAATGGAGCAAACATGAGAAGGTTGCATTTACTCTGCAGAAAACTTGTTCTTGTCATTGTACCTGGGTTTTGGAGGCTTTGTTTGCACTTGTAACTATTAACAAAATGGAGTGGAGTAGCTCATTGTATGGCAAATGATGAAGTCAAAATACTGCAAGAATATAATGAAAAAAATTTAGTAGTTTGGAATGCAAAGGACTTCATTTCTATTTTTGTTTTTGCCCTTTAGCTTCAGTTTTAGATTTTTTTAAGTTTATAGCAGAATTCTGAAATTCTGTTAAATGAAAAATGTGTTGCTATGTTATAAAATGCAAATAGACTTACAATGATACTTTCCATCAGTGTTTTGTTAAGCTGTTTTCATTCTTTTATATTCTGACTGTATCTCTACATACATAAAAATACTTATTTGTAGAACTGAATAAAATATATAAAGCTTTCCATATACAGACAAGAAAAATTTTGCTACATGTGTTTGACTCTTGATTAAATATAAATATGTATTATTTGACGTTCTAGGAACATTAGTATAATATTTTATTCTCTTAAAATTAATAGCTGTATACCTGAAAAGGTTGATTGTGTGATTTCTTACATTAAAAGAGCATTTCCAAGTAGGTTAGCCACTAGTTCTAAAAACTTTTAAAAATGAATATGACACATACACTTTGGAATAAACTATGCATTTGGATACATTTTAAAGTACCTCGCCTTTTTATCAAAAGCCGTAATAGATGTTTTTGTTGACTCAGGGCTGATATATGACTCATTTATTGGTCCTGTGGTCAATCATTTATGGAGAAAATTTGTAGAGAAAGACAGCTTCCTTGAACCAGTAGAGTGGAGAGGGAGAAAGTATGGGAGAAGAGAGAGAGAGAAGGAAGAAATAGGAGGAAGAAAGAGGGAAAGAGAGCAAAGGAGAGAACAAGAGAGAGCATTAGAGCATGCATGAGAGTGAGAGAGAGGGAGAGAGCAAGAGAGAGAATACAAAGAACAAATTAGTTCAGAGAAATTTGGTATTTATGTTCTGGTTTATATATTTTCAGGAAGTAAAGAAGCTGTTAGTAACTCATAGATTTCTAACCTTACCCGCCAAACAGAATAATCTCTGCAGAGCGCCTACCCAGAAATGTAGCCACATTTTACCCTAATGAGTTATGTGAAGGAAATTTATAGAAAGCCTGAGAATTCACTAGTCCAGAATTATAGAACTTGAGAGCTAGAAAGATTCTTATGATTTAAAGATTACCAATTCCTTCATTTGGCAAATAGTGAAACTGAAACAGAGAAGTGAAGTGGCTTGCCTGAGACCATTCAATTTGCTGATAGAAGATTAGAGACTACATAGAATCTCTTAAGTTAAAGTAACCTAAACATTTGATAGATCTTTATTTTGTTGTGTTTATATATTTGTTTGCTAAAAAATTGATCATCGATATTTTCAAACATACATAAAGTTTGAAGAAATAGCATACCAAACCCTCATGTGTTCATCACCCAGCTTTAGTAATACATGCCCATCATAATTAGCTCATAAGCCCTTGTGTATCTCTTCTTAAGTGAGCTTTGGTAGTTGGTATATTTTTAGGAATTAGTCCATTCATATTCTCTTATTATTCATTTACTCTATGTAGGATCTGTAGCGATGTGCCTCTCTCATTCATTCCTAATATTGGTAGCGTGAATTCTCTTTTTTTCTGTATTGCTTTCGCTAGAGATTTATCTATTTTATTGATCTTTCAAAGTGTACATCTCTAACTTTGTTCTTCCTTTTCAAGATTGTTTTGGTTATTCTGGGTCCAATGCATTTCCATATGAACTTCAGGATCAGCATGTCAACTGCAAAAACAAAACCAAAACCAAAAATGCAGCTAAGATTGTGAAAGGGATTGTATTGAATCCATCAATTTGAATCTGTCAATCATAATCATCTTAGTATGAAGTCTTCTGATCCATAAACATGGAAGTTCTTTATATTTATTTAGATCTTCCTTAATTTATTTCAACAATGTTTTGTGGTTTTTCAGCATACAAATCTTGTACTTGTTTACCTAATTTCATTACAAGATACTTTATCCTTTTTGATGCTACTGTTATATAAATGCAATTTTCCTAATTTCCTTTCTGAGTGTTCATTGCTGATGCATAGAAATTAAAATGATTTTTGTATATTGATCCTGTACACTGCAACATTGCTGAAATAGCTTGTTAGTTCTAATAGTCTGTTTTTAGTAAATTCCTTGGATTTTTGTATATGTATCCTATTGTATACATCCTATGTATACAATGACATTTGCAAATAAAGATAGTTTTATTTCTTCATTTCCAGTCTGGTTGTTTTGGATTTCTTTCTAATTCCACTGATTAGAATTTCCAGGGCAATTTTGAACAGAAGTAGGGAGAAAGACACCTTGTTTTGTTCCTGATTTTAAAAGGAAAACTTTATTTTTCATTATTGAGATGAATATTAGCTGTGGGTTTTTTATAGATGCACTTTATAAGGTTGAAGAAGTTTTCTTCTACTCCTAATTTGTTGAGCATTTTATCATGAAAGGTTGTTGGATTTTGCCAAATGCTTTTGCTGCATCTATTGAGGTGATCATGTGGTTTTTGTTCTTTATTCTATTAATATGACATATTATATTGATTGATTTTTGGATACTAAACCAATTGTGCATTCCTAGGACAAATTCTACATGGGCATGTTGTGTAATTCTTTTTATATGTAGCTGGATTGGAATTGCTAGCATTCAGTTGAGGATTTTTGCATCTATATTGAGAAGGTATATTGATCTGTAGTTTTCTTGTGGTGTCTTTGTCTAGTTTCGTTATCAAGATAATACTGACTTCATATAATAAAATTCGTTCAGAAGTGTAAGCTTCACTGCTATTTTTTGGAAGAGTTTGTGAAAGTTGATATTAATTTTTCTTTAAATGTATAGTGGAATTTACCAGCAAAGCCATATGGGCCTGAATATTTTTTGTGCTACATTTTAAAATTACTAATTCAATCTCTTTATTCATTATAGGTTTATTCATATTTTCTATTTCTTCTTGATTCAGTTTTGGTACTTTGTATTTTTTAAAGAATTTATCCATTTCATCTAAGTTATCTAATTTGTTGGTATACAATTCTTCATAGTATTCCCTTTTGGTTCTTTTTATTTCTGTAAGTTTTGTAGTGATGTGTCTTCTCTCATTCCTGATTTTAGTAACTTGAGTCTTCTTTCTTTTTTTCCTGGTCAGTCTAACCAAACATTTGTAAATTTTGTTGATATTTCGAAGAACCTCCTTTTGGTTTCATTAATTTTTCTCTATTGCTTTTCTATTTTCTAGTTCATTTATTTCTGCTCTAATTTCTATTTCCTTCCTTCTGCTTGTCTTGGATTTAGTTTGCTCTTCCTTTTCTCGTTTCTTTTGGTGGAAGTTTAGGTTATTGATTTAGAATCTTCTTGTTTTTTAATACAGATATTTACCAGTATAAGTTTCTCTATGAACACTGCTCTGTTTGCATCTTATAGTTGTGGAATGTTCATTTGTATCAAAGTATTTTCTATTTTCCCTCAGAATTTATTTTTTTACTCATTGGTTACTTAGTAGTGTGTTATTTAAATTCCACATATTTGAATATTTCCCAGATTTCCTTCTTTTGTATTTCTAATTTCATTACATGTGGTTAGAAAATATACTTTGTATCATTTTAGTTTCTTTAAATTTGTTAACGCTTGTTTTATGGACTTTATCTTGAAGAATATTACATGTGTTCTTGAGAAGAATGTGCATTCTACTATTGTTGAGTGGAGTGTCTTATGGTTATTTATTAGATCTAGCCAGTTCATAGTACTTTTCAAATCTTACATTTCTTTACAGAATTTTCTCACTAGTAGCTCTATTCATTTTGAAAATGAGTCTCCAACAATTATTATTGAATTGCCTATTGCTCACTTCAATTCTGTCAGTTTTTACCTCGTATATTTTGGGATTCATTGTTTGGCGCATAGATGTTTATAATTTTTATATTAATATATCCCTGATGGATTGACCCTCTTATCTTTTAAAATGTTCTTCTTTGTCTTTAGTAACAATTTTTGTCTTAAAGTTAGTTTTGTTGGTATTTGTAGACACTCTACTCTTTTGGTTACTACTTGCATGATATATCTTTTTCCATTCTTTTAATTTTGACCTACTTTTAACTTTAAATGTAATACTTATCTCTTCTAGATAGCATGCAGTTGGATGATTTATTAAATTTATTATGCTAATTTTTGCTTTTTGATCAAAGTGTGTAATCCATTTACATTTAAAGTAATTAGTGATGAGGAAGTACTTACTTCTGCCATTTTAATATGTCTTATACCTGTTTTTGTTCTTCTATTATTGCTTTTTCTATGTGTTAAGTACATATTTATTAGTGTACTATTTTTTCTTGTTTTATCATATATCTTTTGTTGTATTTTTAACTTATCTTTTAGTGGTTATCCTGAGATTCCAATTAGCATCTTAACTTGAAACAATCTACTTTGAATTAATTCTAACTTAATTTCAATAATATATAAAAATTTTGCTCCAATATACCTCCATTCTCCCTCCTTTGTGTTATAATTGACATAGAAATTATATATTTATATAACATAAGCACATTGACACAGTTTTATAACTATTGCTTTATGATGTTGGATTTTAAAACAGGTTGGATAAAAAGATGATAGAATAACAAATATAGATATAGATATATCTAGGTTTGGATCTCTAGCTCTTTGAGCTTATCCTACTTGGAGTTTGTTGAGCTTTCTGTATGTGTAGATAAATGTTTCTCATTAAATTTGGTAAGTCTTTGGTCATTATTTCTTCAAAGATTTTTTTCTTTCCCCTTTTTATTCTCTTCTCCTTCTGGACTTCATCGTGTGTACATCCTTGTGCTTTACTATGTCCCACAGGTATCTGAGGTACTGTTCATTTTTCTTTATTCTTTTGTCTTTCTGTTCTTTAGACTACATAATCACTATGGACCCATCTTCAAGTTTGCAGGGTTTTTTTTTTTTTTTTTTTGCCAATTCAAGTCTGTTGTTGATTCCCTGTTGTGAATTTTTCATTGATTTTATAATTTTAATTCCAGCTTTTCTATTTTTTATGAGATAGATGATTTCCATATCATTTGCGTATAATTTCTATTGTTGTATTTGGTGAGGCAGCACTCTTATACTTTCCTTTAATTCTTTAGGCATGGTTTCTTTAGTTCTTTGGTTACATTAAGAATACTGATGTAAAATTCATGTTAACTAATTCCAAAATCTGAGCTCCGTGAGGAACATTTTCTGTTAGCTTTTTTCCCCCTGTGACTGTGGCATATGTTCCTATTTCTTTGCATGTCTTATAATTTTTATAAAACACTAGAAATTTAAAATAACATATTGTAACAACTCCGGTATCAGACACCTGTACTTCCCAGTTTGTTGTCATTTCTGGGCTATTGTTGTTGTTTCTCTTGTTACTGCTTACTTGTTTAACAACTTTCACAAACTAATTCTGTAGATTCTGTATTCTCTGTAATGTGTCGCCACTGAGTTCCCTGCTAGCTTTTTAAATTTTTTAAGCTTGACTTTTAAGAGTTACCCTTGAGTCAGTGTAATTCAGTGTCCAGGCAGAAGATTACCTACATGTCTTGTCTATATGTCTTCCACACCTTGCCAAGGGGATCTGTGAGTCAACACACATCTTCAAATTTCACGCAGTTTATAAGACAGTCTTAACACTCACTTCTTGTTTTTGCAGGGCTTCAAGTTCAGCCAGAGTTGAGTGACTGGCACCTATTCCTTTCTCACTTCTTTCCTGGTCATGCACACAGCCTTGCACATAGTCATAGCCTTTAAGATGCCCAGACATATACCAGAATTTTTCAAAATTTCCTATGGCCATCATTTTTCTAGGATTTCTCTCTTAAATTCTCCACCAGCCTCTTGTTTGCCCCACCTGAAATTACAGCCTTAGGCAGCTATGGTGTGGCCAGCTCTTTGCTATTGTTTCTGATGGGGTTGGGGGCAGGGATTTTTTTGTTTGACTTAGTCAAATCAAATGGCAACAACATACTTAGAATGGAATGTTTTCAAGGAGCTGCTAGTTTGTGAAAAATATTAACTGTGCTCTGAGGATGGTACTTTTAACAGAGCATCTCCATTGGCTGAAAGGCTGGGGAGGGATGGAAGATGGGAATAGCTCCAAGTTAAATGTCACAGATCCCACTGTTTTACTGAGGTTCAGTAGTTTCTCTTAGGCATTTTTCTAGTTCATCTGTGGCATTGATTAATTTACAGAGTTCCAAAATGATTCATTTAAGTTGTTCTGCTAAAACTGTTGCTTATAGGGAAGAACTATTATCTTTCAGTGGGGTTCTCATCCCACCATTTTGGAAGTCAATCTACCTGACTTACTTTTTGACAAATATTTTGGCTGAATATTGCATCAAAAGATGTTAGTCCACTATCTTCTGGCTTGCATGGTTTCTGATGAGACGTCTGATGTCATTTTTGTTTTTGTTCATTTGTGTATAACGTGTCTTTTTTCTCTTTGTGCTCTTCAGATTTTCTTTTTGTCACTCATTTCAGTGAAATTAGTATTATTTGCATTGGAGTATGTGTGTGTATGTGTGTATGTATTTCCCTGTTTATCCAGCTCATAGTTCTTTGTGCTTGGATCATGAATTTATAGTTGTTTATCAAATTTGAACAATTTCTCTTAAATATTTATGAATTCTTTTTCTGTTCTCCAAACTTCCATTCTTCTTGGACTTAAATATATTTAGTTAGCCTATTATATTTTCCCATAGTTCACAGCTTCCATGTTCATTTATTTTCAGCCTTTTCTACATTTCATTTTGGATAGTTATTATTGCTATGCCTTCAAGTTGAGCCATATATTCTTTTACGAAGTTTAATATGTTGGTAATCCCATTCAGTGCATTGCTCATTTCAGATGTTGATTTTGATCTCTAGATGTTCCTTTGGGTCTTTTTTATTTCTCCCATTTTTCTTTTCATTATGACTTTAAAAAAAAAAAAAAAAAACATCCTGTATATTTGGAACATATTTCAAGCAGCTACATTAAAGTCGCTGTCTTTTAATTCAATTATCTTTGCCATTTATGTATCTGGTTATATTAAGTGATATTTCTTCTGTTGTGGACAATATTTTATTCCTCTTATGTCTAGCAGTGTTTATTGGATTATGGTCATTTTGAATTTTACATTGTTGAGTGCTGTGTTTTATTGTGTTCCTTTAAAGCAATTATAATTTTTCTGATATTACATTACTTTTTAAGTTTGATCCCTTTGAATTTGTTTTTAAGATCTTTAGGGAAGATCTAGGAAAGCCTTTATTCTGGGCTAATTAGCCCCATACCTAAACTGTAGCTCTTTGGGGATCTCTTTTGAATGCCCGACATATTCAGCACAGTCTCTCCACTATGACTTGAAGAAACTTGAACAGCTCCAATCCTAAGTGACCTCTGAGAATTTCACATTTTACAGCCTCATAGTAATTGTTCTTTTCTCAAAAGTAATTCTTATCTGGCCTCAGAGAGGATGTATACAGAACATATACAAATCTCCCAAAACTCAATAATAAGAGGAAAAATACCCCCAAAATGGGCAAATTATTTGAACACACACTTCACCAAAGAAGATATGTAGATGGCAAATAAACAAATTTAACAGTGCTCCACATTGTTACTTATTAGGAAATGCAAATTGAAAACATGATGAGTTACCACTCACACCTATTTCAATGTCTAAAAAAAGACTGATTATACCAAGTGTTGGTGGGAATGCGGAGCAACTAAAACTATCATACATTGCTTTCAGGAACATAAAATGGTATAGCCACTTTGGAAAACAGTTTGGCAGTTTCTTAAAAGTTAAACATACATCTCTCTTATTATCCATACATCTGTCTTGTTATCAGTTATTTACCTGAGAGTACATGTCCCTAAAAAGACTTCACTAAAGTTCATAGCAACTTTATCTGTAATAGCCCCAAACTAGAAGTGACTCATATGTCCATCAACAGGTGAATGGATAAACAATAGAATACTACTCAGCAATAAAAAAGATGAACTATTCAATAATAAGAGAAAAACTACCTTCTAATGGGCAAGCTATTTGAACAGACACTTCACCAAAGAAGATATATGGATGGCAAATAAGCACATGCAACATGCAAAAACAGAAATGTATCTCAAAATAATTATACTGAGTGAAAGAAGGAAGACTCCCCCCAAAAAAAGAAGAATGAGAGAAAGAGAAAGTATATATAATATAATTGCATTATATAACATCCTTGAAAATGCAAATTATACTGTGATGATGATCAAATTTATGCAATTATACAACTTAAGTATTAAATATGTAATGTTTATCATATATCAATCTTAACTCAATAAAGTTGCTTTAAAAAGCCCCTTTGCCTAAAATATCTGGAGTGATTTCTGCTTCCTGAATTGAATCCTATTTCTACAATGGTATGAATAACTAATATGGAAGCACATAGAAGGGAGTGATTACATTATAGGTCAAAGGAACTAGTAACACCAGAATTGATTATCAGGGATAAACAGAATTTTCCCAGATTGGGAAGAGCATTTCAGTGAGAAGGATACACATGAACAAAGATATGGAGGAATGACATTGAATGGCATATTCTTGTTGAAGACTTTTTTTTTGGTCTACCTTTTTTCACTTTCAGAGAATGACCTGTCTTGGAACTTGAAATGCCTATCATCAACTATAATATATGAGTAAAGAATGTATGTCTCTAAGCAATCTACATTAAAGTACAGACAGGTTTTCTGTTACAGGTTACACAATAATGCCCAGCATCGATAGTTTTTCATGTTGGGATCACTTAGGGTAGTAAGACCTTGAGGCAAAGATGATAGTAACAGTGAGAGGAAACTTGGAATAATTGGATCATTAGAATCAACCTTATAGTAGGGCCTGTACTAGTGAATGACCTTGGACTTCCTGGAAACAGTGTGAGAGTATTGGTCCCAAGGTGAAAGAGAGTGGCAAGCCAAAGGAAAATGGTGCAAAGGAATTTTGTGGGTGTCCATTCACAGCTTGGCACATTTGTGCAACTGCCTACTCCATATTGTCACAATTTCTCTTCTTTGTTCTTAAACCTGATCCCTACCAACTTTTCCTTTTTATCACTCTGGGTGAGTATCCTCCAATTTTCTCTTCTATATCCCCTCTCTGCTCTGCCTTTGCCCAGAAGGCTGACTCACAAGAACAGGCTCCTTAGGGCTCTGACTTCAAGTTTGATTTGGTCAACAGGGAGATCAAAGAAGTGGGAAGGAGGAAGGTAGTGAGGACGAGGTATTTATTCTCCTGGTTTCCACTCTGCGCAGTCACTGTGGGCTTGCTGCTTCCCCCTGCGATGTCCAAAGGCACGGGCGACTCTCCTGTGGTCCTCTCCATACAGTTCTTTTCATCTCCAGGTTCCAGTTACCTCTCCATTCCCTCGCTGTTTCAGGCGGTGAAGTGTACCATCACTCCATGTGATTTCCTTGATGTCTGCTCAAACCTTTGTAAATAGTCCTTTTATAAACTCTCCTCAAATTCTCCCATTTGAGTGTTCCAGCTGTTTCCTGCTGGGACCCTGGCTGATATAATTGTTATGTGCACTATTTTTCTGTCTTCCTTGTTCTATTATCCATTCTTTATTAGAACAAAGGATAAATGCCTTTCCTTGCTACAGCATGTGTCTTAGTTAGGATTTTTGTTTTGTTTTGTTTTGTTTTAGTTTTCAAGGAGCTAAGACATACTCCTGCTACCTTAAGTAGTATGTCTTATTGATAAGAATAAAGAGGACAGTAAGTTCTACCACAGCTTTTATAGAAAGCTGATACTAAACACAGCTAGATCTCAGGGGAACTGGAAGGCAGTCAGGGAACTAGACAGTCATCTTAACAGACCCATGAGCTGCAGAAATCCTCCTGCTCCTGATGGACTTTGCCTTATGTTCCTTTCATTCCCTTAAAGGGGGCTGTGGCTTCAGATTCTCCTTGACTAACAGTAAGTTATTTCTCAAGAGCGTAGCAGGGGCCTAGGGCCTAGGTTTCAGTTAAGTCACGTTCCTTTTTTACACTTCTGCAGAGTGCCAGGGGATCTTATACATATTTTTCAGCTTATTCCATGTACATAACTCTCCCTGGGAGGTCCACAGGTCATATCCTTACCTTTGAAACCAATAAATTCAGGGCAATATGCTTAGTGGCTGAATGTTCAGGACATGGTATTTGGCAGCCTTGGCTTGAATCTTGATTCTACTTACTTGCTGTGTGCTTTTTGGTCAAGTTACTTAATATTTTCTAAAATTTAGTTGGTCCACTTGTACAATGGGGATAATGAACAGTCTTACTTCTGGTTCTTGGAAATATTTAGTCTGATGAAGATGGGCTGGGTAAAGAATAAATGTTGAGTAAATGTAAGGTACTGCCACCACCATTTTTATTAGAAGCAAAATGGTTTTGGCAATGACTTAGAGGAAAATCAATCACTGAACCCACAGTCTGACCAACAGCTCAATGCAATAAGACAGGCTTCTGGTGCATTCATGACTTGATCAAGAAGCTCTGTGGACAAGGACAGTGCATGAACTTCGGGGAAATCGGCATAAATAGGGTCGAGATCAACCGTTGTTAAGATGCTTTGGGTTCCAACTCTCCCCAGGAGAACCAAAGAGATGTGGAACCCATTCTATTAAGCGAAGTATCCCAAGAATGGAAAAATAAGCACCAC
>CM052438.1:114033808-114130051 GCA_028533085.1 Varecia variegata
CAGCAGGGGTTCTATGCTTTCTCCTTCAGAGTTCTACAGCTTCTAACTATGTCTCTGCTACATTCTGGGTGTTGTAGCTTAGGGTGTAGGTGCTTAATTCTGTATATCTCAAGTTCAAACTCTCTCAGAGATGGATATGATCAGTATAGGTGTTCACCATCTTCCCTACTGGACAGAACTTTCCTATTAACTCACCTAATGGGCCAAGGAATATCTGTGGACTGGCGGCCTTGGGTCAGGGCCCATCCCCCATTCAATCAACTAATTGCTAGTTTGACTGGTGATGTGGCAGTAGCATGGGGACTTGTGTGTAAGTCATTAAGAAGGGGGCTCTAGGCAGAGCCCCTTAGAAGGAATGTTGCAAGTAATAGGTATTTCAGAGATCTGGCCCATCCAGTACAAAATATAAATTCTACCAACCAAGTGAATGTCACCATATGTAAATTATACTTGGTAATGCCATTAAAAAAAATTTCTGGCACTCATTTCCAATTATGGGAGTGGAGCAGAAAAGACAAATGAGACTGAGTAGGGTGTGTATAGTGACTGTTAGGGGCATCATCTAACAAATATTTGCTGACTTCTATTATGTGTCAAATAACATACTCGTTATTGAATATAAAATATAAATAGATATAGTGCCTGCCCTTGTTAGGATAATACTTTAGGTATTAAAACTGTATTTCACTTCTTGGTAAAAGTGAAATGTAGGTGACATCGTAGTGTAGAGTTTATTTTTCTGAGCATGTAATAAAAAGCCATATTTCTGTACCTTGTCCACTAAGTACAAAACTATTTATGGAGTGACACAGAGTATGGCAAGGAAAATTATGTTCCAGATCAGGCAAAATTTCCTTCTAGGCTGTCACTGAAAGTATTTAGTAGAATTATAATTTTGGTGACTTGATATCTAACTGACAATATAAAACTGTATATTTTTCCCCATTACCTGGAGATGCCAAATAAATAGTGCTTGCCCTTATGAGAATAAAAATACTTTTACAGTTGCTGCTCATAGGCATATAACTTACAATCTTTTCATGGCCATGGAGCAATCTGTTTAATTTACCATTCTCCATGGCACATTTCTTTCTTTTTTTTTTTTTTTTATGAACCTGAGTAGAAAATGGGTGAGACAGTAATAAGAATTGGCTGTTAGGTTTTCCTGAAAAGAGCATTTACAGTTACACTCTCAAGCAAAGACAGTTATTACTGCTTCTTCTTTATGTATTTACATGTTGCTCAATATTTATTCATTTAATTATTCAGCAAATATTTTTGGAGTACTTTCTTTGTATCAGGTTATGGTCTTGTTGCTGGATATGAAAATGCAAACCAAAGTCCCTTTTAAAAAAACAACAAAAAAAATTACTTTCCAGTGAGAGTTAAACATTGTCCTCCATGTGTTTTTTTTTTTTTTCAAATTTTGTAAATGCCTGTCCATCATAGTGTTTCAAAACAGGAGAAGTATAATTTAATTCACTAAATCAGTCAGAGGCTACATCATCCCAAAGTCAAAGAATGTTCACTTTCCCAGTAAAAGTATCGTTCTGTTTGAGTTTGTGCTGCCCAAGAGTCAACTATCAGCCCATTGTAGTTCTTTAGATATAGACTCTCTGGGGCAAAAAGTAGTCAGAGTTAAATTGCAATAGATTCTGTAGACATACTACTCTCCAAAGCTGTTATAATATTTGGTATTCTTACCTACAGTGTAAAAGACCTCATTTTTTCATAAACTTGCCAATCCTGGGTATTTTCAATTTTTGCATAACATCTTAAGCTAAGCCCATGTGTGAAACAGTTCAATGTACAGCTACCTTGACTGAAGTGAGAACCCAGCTCAGGAGGGCTCAGAGCCTTGTCTGGTTGGTTTACCCTTTTCCTTCCTTGCAGTTCCTTGGAAGCATCTATGGGGAATCCCAGGCCTCCATTAAACACAGTTTGAAAATCATGGTTTTCCAGTTTGTCTTTATGGCTGTGATTGCTTGTTTTTTATAAGTAGTAGTAATACATCTTTTCTGGCATTTGAAGCAAAGACACTTAGCTTTCAAAGTAACAGTGTGTTCCTTTTGCTAATTATCTTTGAGTTGTAATGGTGTTTAAATATTATTTCTCATTCTCCAGGCACAAAAGAATAAGTCATTATGTGCTTATGCATTGTTTTCAAAAACTATGAACCAAGATCTCAGTAGGATGCCAATATAAAGCGCTTCATTATCTTCATGTGCAAATGCTATCCTCATTACAAATTAGGCCGCGTGTGTCACATTAACTCCTTCAGGTCACAAGAGAAACATTTAGCAAACTTCAAGGGTAATGTCTCTAAATTTAATACACCGATCTATTCCATTGTGTCCCAAAAGGCTTCCCAAAGGACTGAACTAGTGCTTATGGAAATATTCACGCTTAGGGTGGAAGACACATAAATACCAGGATAATCCAGGGCATGCGCAATATTCTAACTACATTGTATTAGCTTGGTAAAGAGTAGAATTTGGACAGATATGCTAGTGACAATGTATCTTTTGGATCATATTTCTTATTTACCCTTTCCATGAAATTACATCATGAAATTGTACTAAGTAAACATTGGCTATCAACATGGTCTGAAGCATCGTGATGTATTTGTCAGATATAAACTCTCCTATAGGATGTTGTGTTTCTAGTTCCTCTAAATTTGGTAAAGAAGTTGGGGAGAGAGCAGCGGCAACCTGCCAGTCCAAGAACTCAACAAAGTTGTCACCATCACAGAGTCGTCATCTAGCCTTGCTTTGAGACATAAATGATTGTGTCAATGACCAGGTGATAGGGAGCCTTCGATGACCCCAACCTCCTGGTATTTATACCCATGTATAATTACCTCTTCTTGGGTGTTGGATTGATTGAGTGACTTACTTCTAATGAACAGATATGAAAAAAGTAATAGGATGCTGCTTCTGAGATTAGGTTATAAAAAACGGCATCTGTCTTAGGTACTATCTCACTGTCTTAGTCTGTTTTCTGTTGCTTACAACAGAATACTCAAAACTGGGTAATTTATAAAGAAAAGGAATCTATTTCCTACACCTATGGAGGCTGAGAGTCCAAGGTTGAGGGGCCACATCTGGTTAGGGCCTTCCTCCTGGTGGGGACTTTCTGCAGAGTCTTGAGGCGGCACAGAGCATCACATAGTGAGGGGGCTGGGCATGCTAGCTCAGGTCTTTCTCCTTCTTCTTATAAAGTTAACAGTCCCACTCCCTTGATGATTCATTAATCCATTAACCCATTAATCCATGAATCCACAAATAGATTAATCCATTCGTGAGGACAGAGCCCTCATGACTCAATCACCTCTTTAATGTCCTACCTCTCAATACTGCAACGTTGGGCATTGAATTTCAACATGAGCTTTGGAGAGGACAAATATCCAAATCAGAGCACTCACTCTCTCTTAGATCACTTGCCCTGGGAAAATTCGGCTGCCATGTTTTGTGAAGACGTCCTCATGGTGAGGGACCACGGCCTTTGAACAACCATGTGAAGGTTGGAAGTAGATCCTCCTCAATACTCCCCCTTATCCAGCCTTCAGATGAAACCACAGCCATAGCTTATGGCTCGAATGCAACCTCAAAAGCTCACGAGAGACCTTGGGACAGAGGATCCCAGCTAAGCTGTTTCTAGATTCCTGACTCAATAACAAACTGCTTTGGTTTTTGTTGTTGTTGTTGTTGTTTGTTATTTTGTTATTTTAAGCTGATAAATTTTGGGGTTAATATTTTACACAGCAGTAGAAAAGTAATAGAGGTTGTTTTATAAATACAAGTTCTTTCTATACCTCCTGAGCAGAATAAAGGTATAGAAAGATCAGTGCTAAGTGGTCCTCTGTCAGTAAAACTTTAGAAACCTTAATCTTTGATAATAATTCATCTAACAGAGAGACAATGTGATTGGAACCCACATTTCAGTACAGTCATCATCACCACTAATTTTACATTAATTTTTACATCACCACTAATTTTAGCATCTTGGGCTAGACTGAAGTAAAGAGTGTTTAATTAACACCACTCTAAGTCTTATTCAAGACCAGGGTCCCAGAGGCAGCCTAGGACTACAATGTGTCTAGTCTAGAGTTTAGAGGTTGGTAGCACCATACTAGGAGTTTCCTATATATCAGCCTATTTAATCATCACAGAAGCACTAGGAAATAAGGATCATCATTATTTTAAAGATGTGGAAACAAACTCAGAGATGTTGTTACTTTGATCAAGGAGTTACAAAGTGGAAAAAGCTGCTGTCTGGCTCCTTCAGGTATGGGGTTGGAACTTAAGGTGGATGAGATGAACATGAGGTGATTATTCCAGTGCAGAAGGTATGATTAATTATAGAAAGGATGTACAGATTTCAGTTTATATGTTTTCTAGGGGACTGAAGGGGCCTGTGAAAAGGGAGGGGCACACTTCAAGAGAGACACAATGAAGGACTGGAAAATACATCAATGCAGCCTAGAATTAAAAGAAACCTAATGCCATTTGCTCAGATGATCTGACACAGCTCTGCCACTTCTAAGATACAATGAAGTACTACCCACACCTCAGTTGGCAGCATACTAGTCCTAACTGATTAAATCACTAAGGAGGGGCTCTGAAGCATGAAGTTGTCATAAAAATAGATATGCATATTTTTTTATTGCAAATCTTGAATTTACATTAAATGCACTTAAATACAGGCATTAGCCTGTTCTATTTTGTTGTATTTTTAGCCAAAAATATCAGTGACAGTTTTTGTAATTATTTTCCATTTTTTTCAAACAGTTACCATCTTTATGAAATTAAATTTAAATAATTATACCCTTGTGGGATTTATTTTTTTAAAAACCATTGTGTGTAAAGCTGAATTTGCAATGCTTCATTTAGCATTTCTGAAGAAAAGAACAAATACTAAAATATTTTGAGTTGGAACTTTACATAGGCAAAGAGAAACTTCAAACACTGATTACTAATTAGGTTCATATTTTGCACCAAAAAAATGAGAAGGAGTTGCAGAGACATTTGACCAAGATTCAAATTTTGGCATGATCTCCCTTGTGGAGCTTAAAAGTTTTACAGCTGACTCTTGTTGTAGTACGAATTACAGCAGGTGAATTCTAATCTGAGTGCCTACCTCAGGAGTTCTGGGAAAATAGATGGATCTACTGGCAGTCCTATTTCCCTGGGGATATATATATGTATATATAGCAGTCAAGATATATATATATATATATATATATATATATATATTTGAATGATGGAGGAACTTGAAACACTGGAGGTGACATTTTCAAATGAAGTGGTAAGGGGGAAGCATGAGTCAATGCTGCCACCAACATGTAAGCTCCAGAGAGTGCTGTAAACCAGGACTTGATGTATCTAGTTTCATATCATGGATATTGCATGGTCTTAAAAATAACCTTCAAATTCTAGCTTATGGCATTTTCAAGCAGCACCAACAGACGCTTTCCGTCCGCCCTCCCTCCAGACCCACAACCCACCTTACACCACTGCTGATGGCCCATTCTGGATTTGTACCCTATCCCAGGTTTTCAGGTAAATCATTCATACCTACTCAAGATGAAGGAGGAGTTTCTTTTATATACGGTACTTTGTGATAAAAAAAAAAAAAGCTAAAAGTACAACGGCTCATTTCTAAGGCTCAAGTAAAAAATGTAAAACTGCACCACGTCCAGTTGGCTCCTTAGAACATCATGTATCTGGAAACTGCAGCTGTTAAGCAAAGACTCACGAGTCAGAGAGGAGGGAGAACAGGCTGCAATACCAAGACAAGCAAAATAGCTTCACAGGGAGAATGGCAAATCCCTATAATTGTTGCCCTCTTTATCCACCCCCACCTGCAGTTCCTCTTCCCTTAAACTCTCCTCCCCAGCCCAAAGCTCCCATGTTAGGCATATGTGGTTGGTGAAAAGGCATGCTGGTCTCCTGGGTAGCATGGTGGGGACATACATAAAGTATCAAAGAAGCTAACTTTTATCGAACATTTGATACATGCCAAGTATTGGGCTAGTTGCTAACTGCGTAGTAAGATTTGCTTTTGATTCCCACTTGATCCCCATAAAACCCCACAAGTTAGATACCAATGAATCATTTAGAAAGATAAGCAACTGAGGAAAAATGGCTAAATAATTCTACAGTTATTGTTTCGGCTTGGTTTGAACTTAGGTTCATCTGACTCATACTATTGTCCCAAGAATGTACGAAGGAATATTCTTGTCCTTTTGAGATTTGTGGACACCCTTGAGTGTCAAGAATTACACTCTTATAGACCACCTTTTATTCAGTGTGTGTATGTGTGTGTGCACACATGCATTTGTATAATAGCATTGATAAATGGGTAGAGCTCCCGGGTATTGTGGAAGGCTGAATTATTTAATAAGATTGATCGTGGCAGATATGTGACTAAATTCTTATTTATTTGTCATCTATTCTGGCCAAGCAGTGGGAAATAAAATTGATTCTCATTAATTTAGTTATCACAGGTTAGAGGGAAATAGGCAACATATTTAACTGCAGTTCTGAATTCTGCCTTGATAAAGCCCCATTCTAAGTTAGAAATGTTTTCCTGAGGACTGTTTGCATGGTGTTATTTTTTGGTCAAGTGTTGTAAAGAGGCAGTGATTAGAATTGGAGAGAAGAATTACAGTTTGAGGCAGGTCCTATAGATTAGCTGGCTGAATTAAATTTGAAGGTCAACCTAAAAGATAAATTGGGAGTCTTACCACTTTTGTTTACGGACAGCGAGAACAAGAAAAGATCAGAAAACTACTTTTAAAAACAAATTAATATGTGTTTATTTTGAGCTGTCTCTTTCCCCTAATGAAATTAAGTTTTCCATTATCAGTGGTTATTCATGCATTTATTCAACATGTTTTTAGGGTGAATGTACTTCTAAGTTTATCTGGGACTCTCCTGTTTGTACTTTTTTCCCTGAAAGAATTATTAATATTCTTCTTTCTTTCTCAAAAGTGTTCCTGTTTGGATGATTAATTATATGATTACCCTGTTTATTGAACCCCTACTGTGTGTTAGGCACTAGAGATAAACACAAAAGTGAACAAAGGAAACATGGTTTCCTATCCTCAAGGAGGTTTGTTCTAGTGGAAGGTCCAGCTCTATCCTGCTCCCCCAAAAAAGAAGTAAAAGAAAAAATAAACAAATAAATTATAGGGTAATATGAAGGAAACAACAATGACCTGAGATTATAATTAGGAGTGAAGGAATATCTTCAGTTAGGGTAACTAGGAAAAGATCTTCTGCGTAAGTGACATATAGGCCAGGACCTACGGAATGAGGAGTTAGCCATACAGGGTCAGGCGAAGAATATTCCTGGCAGAGGGAGGGCAGGTGCAAAGGCCCTGAGGCTCTGATATTATGGCATATTTGAGAAATTAAAAGAATGCTGTGAGGATGTTGTTTAGTAGCAGAGAAGAGTGGTAAAGAGTAGTGGTAAAGAGCAGTAGACAAGGCCAAGATCTAGACCATGGTCTTAGAGGTCTGGATCACATTCTAAGAATAATGGGTCCCCATTGAAGATATCTTAAAACAATTTAATTGTTATTTCTAAGGTCATATTTTCTGTTTTTTACAATTGTATAGCGTTTAATTGTTTGTATTTTAATACAGAGAAATGTAAAAATTAAATGATCCATAATCTTCCTGAGTAGATAGCATAATGATATTTTGATTAAAAAGAAAAGTTTTATTTTTATGTAAATAAACACATACATAGTTCTCTTTCTCACGCTGATGTTCATGCCCTTTTTCCAAGAGAAGTAATTATTAAATAATATCTTTTCTTCAAAATCTTATGCAAATACCTAAATATTTATATATGGGATTATATTTGTATTATGTTCTGTACTTTATCTTTTCACTTAAAAATATATCAGCATTCACAGAATATGTCATTCTTATTCAAAACTGCATAATATTCTATTTTATGGATGTATGATCTTTTTTTTAAACCAGTCACCTATTGATTGATATTTTTATGGCTTTCCTTTTTTGGTTTGTTTTGTTATAACAAACAATGCTACTACAAACATCTTTGTATGTATATCTCAGCACACTTTTGCAAGTGTCATCATTGCCTAAGATTATTATGTGTTTTTAAACTTTTGAGGATAATGCTGAATTGTCCTTTCAGAATGAGTTCTCTAATTCAAGATTGCTCCCTCCAGGTATAGGAGAGTGCCTGTTTTCCTACACCCTACAGAATACTGTTTTAATTTTTGCTTATTTGACAAAAAGAAAATGGTAACTCAATGTCTTTTGAAATGAATTACTTGGGATCAAGTTTCTTTTCTTATGGTTGTAAGCTTTTTATATTTGTATTTTTGTGACTTATTCATACATTTTAACCATTTTTCTACTGGACTATTCTTTTCATTATTGATTTACCTGAGTTCCTTGTGAAATGATTAATTTGTAATTAAGGAAAGTGTCCCTGGTGATGTAGTAGCAAATATGTTTTCCCAGCTTGATATTTTGTTTTCTAGGATCTGATTTCATGTAGTCAAATGTATCAAGTTGTTCTTTATGGCACCCAGGTTTAATGCCATGATTAAAAGGCCTTTTCCACTTCTGCAACATAAATAAATTAAAAATAAATTCAACTGTCTTTTCATCTGAAATGATTATTTTGAATAGTTTCAAGCAAGGGAGAGATATGGTTTGATTTATATTTATAAAGTTCATTTTTGGTACTGTGTAAGTATGAATTTGAGGAAAACAAGAATAGATATGGGGAGACTAGTTAGGGGGCAAAGAGATAATGGGGCCTGGTGTAAGGTGGCAGCAGAGAATCTTCCAGAGAAGCAGACAGTTGCAGGATAGTTTGGAGACTGTGCTGACAGGACTTAGTATGCACTGGATGTGGGTACGGTTACGTAAGGAGGAATCAGGCCCATTTCTTAGCTTTTTAACTTTTGCAGCTGGGTAGATGTCAGGGTTATTCACTGACATGAAGAAGACTGGAGTTGGTGGCAGAGATGTTTTGTGAGAGCCACTCCAGAGTTATAGTTTAGGTATGTGAAGTTTGAGATGTCTGAGTGATATCCAACTGTGGCTGTTCACTGTGAAGTAGTAACTGAGTATATGAATCTGAAGCTCAGAGGTAATATCTGGCTTGGATGGCATTTCAGTCATTGACATAAAGCAGAGAAGAATCTGAGAAGCTCTGACACTTAGATCAGGACAAAGAAGAGTGAGCCAACAAAGGAGGACAAGAAACACTGGCTAGAAAGATAGGAGAAAACCTGGAGAGAGTAGTATTGCTGAAGCAAAGAGAGGAGATTCTGTGAAAAAGGGAGAAGTCTAGTCTGGTAAATGTTGGTAAGAGGATAAGTAGTGTGAGGACTGAGAAGTGCTCATTGGATCTGGTGCTGGTCATCACTGGTGATCTTGATGGGAAATTCTCAGTGGGGTTGTGGGGTGGAAGCCAGATTTAATGGATTCAATTTGGATGGTGGGTACATATTTGTTATATTATTCCCCATCCTCTAGCACTCACAGCATCATCACAACACTATCTGCTTTCAATTCACTGGAATGTCATCAGGATTTTCCATGTTGTGTCTTCATCATTAGAATCCTGGTTCCCTTATTACCCCATTGTGTCCCATACCTGAATTCTCATGAGCATCTGTACATCTTCTATTAGGTTATCTTTTGCTTCCTCTTCAACTTCTGAAATCCTTTCATCATGCCCTCTAAAAATCACAGTCCATTATCTGCAAAATTTTCTATATCTTAACTATTTCCCTGAATGCCCCTTTCTCTTTCTTGCTGAAACAGGAACCTGGCCCTTCCCATAGGACTTTGCCTTTCCTGCAGGCATCCCAAATGGTGGTTGTTCATAGCCCCATAACCCTACGAGACCTAGAGATGGGGTGGGATCCCTCTTTGCTCTCCATTGCTGTTTTCAGACCCTTCTCACTCTTTTTTTTTTTGAAAACAAATTTTACTGATGCATAATAGGAGCATATAGTTTTGGGGTACATGTGATCATTTAATACATCTATATAATTTATAAAGATCAAATCAGTGTACTTGGGATATCCAGTTCCTTAAATATTTGTCATCTCTTTATGCTAGAAACATTTGAATTTTTCTTTTCTAAAAATTTCCATCTTTGACCCTGATGCCATTACATTATATCATCCTTTACCACTCATTGTTTCTTTCATCTTCAAATTCCTAAAGCAATCCCCTTTATTTTCCCATCATTTTAGCTCCTGCCTAGGTGGAGCTCTCCAATATTACTCCTGTCATACTTGTTTTTTAAATATACTTGGGTCTTCTAATACTCTGCTTTTCATTCATTGAAGTCATCTCCTCTGATGGTTTTGCCTTCTACTCTACCTGAGCAGTTCATACCCACGTGCTAGAACCCCTAGAGCCCCTCCATCGTCTCCATTGTATCCTCTTTCCATCTCACTACTGTTAGTCCTCTAACTCAAACATGTGTGTAGTCCCCCAGGATTGTCAATCCATTGATTGGCCTTACCTCCTTTTCATTGTTCTTCACCCCCTTGCTGTCTCTCTCTTTTCTTTACCCAGCTTACATGTTATGCTCAATTATTATAACCACTTCCTTCTCTACTCTTTGTGTCTTTTGATCTTCTCTTTAAATTCATATTTATGGACTTCAAATATTCCCTTAATGCTGCTTGGCACTCTTAAGGTATTTTCCTAGTATGTTCACTGTCACACTCTCTAGACAATTACTTCAGATTTTTCTCTCCTCAAATCTCCAACATCACCTTCCCTAAACTCCTCTCAGCTGATGACCTTTTTATTTTATTGCAGAATATTATGGGGGTACAAACATTTTGGTTACATAAATTGCTTTTGTACTGTTTGACTCAAAGTTATAAGTGTGCCGATTCCCCAGATAGTGTGCATTGTACCCATTAGGTTTGAATTTACCCATCCCCTTCTCTCTCCTCCCTCCTGCTTGATTGAATGAATGAATGTTACTTCCACATGTGTACATAAGTGTTGATTGATTAGTTCTAATTTAATGATGAGTACATGTGGTGTTTGTTTTTCCATTCTTGTGATGCTTCACTTAGAAGAATGGTCTCCATTTCCATCCAGGTTAATGCAAGATGTATTATTTCACCATTTTTTATGGCTAACACTCCATGGTATACATATATCAGATTTTATTAACCCACTCATGTATTGATTGGCACTTGGCACTCAGACAAGACTACCACTCCCACATTTATCCACCTGCCAACACCTGCATTCTTATTTTCTGCTTTCTCCCATGTTACCATAAATTACCTATTCATAGTCTTATTTAAAATCAATCTTGCCAGTTGTCTACCACTTACCTCTTTCATTCATCTCATTTACTTGGAGATAATGCTCCAGCATCTCCCTTTCCTTCCTACATTGTATATCTTATTCTTTACTGGAACACTCTCTTTAGCATACAAACGTACTGCTATTTATTTCTCCCTTTGTAAAAACACAGAAAAGAAAAAAAAGAAGAAAAAAAACCACTTTTCCTACAGACCCAATTTCTTTACAACTCTTCTCCAGGAATTCCTTACAATAGTTGTTTACACTCACTATTTCCACAGTTTTCAGTTATTCTCTCTTTCACTTTTACACTAATTCCAATTAGACTTTCACATCCACTACTTCACTTAAATTGCCCTTGTAAGGTCACAAATAACTTTCATGTTGCTAAATTCAGTAGTTAATTCTCATTCCTTATTTTAATGAAATTTTCATCAACACTTGGAATTGTTCACTCTCTTCTGCTTGTACTTTCTTCACTTGACTTCCAGGATTCTCTGCTCTGCTGGTTTTCTTCTTACCTCATAGGTCATTCCTGTATAGTCTCCTTTTGCTGAATCCTCCTCCTCTCCTTAACCGCTTAATGTTGGAGTATCTCATGGCTCAGTATTTTGTCCTCTGTTCTCTTTAAGTTTCTATATGCACTCCAATCTCTTGATGACCATGTTTCTCAATTGTATATCTGGAATCTGGACCTCTCTTCCAAACTCTAGACCAGTGTATCCAATTACCTACTTGTCACGTTCACTTAGAAATCCCACATATTCATCTTAAGGTCAACATGTCCCAAACTGAACTCAATGTCCTCCCAAACTTGCTCCACCGACAACCTTCCTCAGTTCAATTGGTAGCAGCATCATTCTTTCACGTGACTGCTCAACCCAGGTGGAGTCATCATTATTCTTTTCTTCCTCTCAATTGTCACATCCCATCTATTGGGAAATCTTTTTGATTTGACCTTGAAAATACATTCAGAATCAGACCATGTCTTACTGTCCCTAGTGTAATCAGCATTGTATTTCTCCCAGTAATTGAAATAGTCTTCTAACAGAACACTTTTTTTTTTTTTTTGAGAAAGGTTCTCACTCTGTCACCTAGGCAACAGTACATTGGCATCATCATAGCTCACTGCAACCTCAAACTACTGGGCTCAAGTGATCCTCCTACCTCAGGCTACCAAGTAGCTGGGATTACAGGTGTGTGCCATTGCGTCTGGATTATTTTTCTATTTTTTTGTAGAGATGGGGTCTAGCTCTTGCTCAGGCTGGTCTCAAACTCCTGAGCTCCAGTGATCCTCCCACTTCAGCCTCCGAAAGTGCTAGAATTACAGGCATGAGCCCCCGTGCCTGGCTTCCAGTCTATTCTTAACACAGAAACCAGAATAATTCTTTTCAATACTAGTCACATCATGTCACTCCTATGCTCAAATCCATGCAGTACCCTCTCAATATTACCCAGAGTGTAACTCTTACAGTGTCCTCCAAGGCCCTATGTGATCTGCACACCCAACCTCCCCTCTTTACCTGTTTGACTTCCTCCCTACTACTTTGCCCTCAGCTTACTCCATTCTAGCCGAAGGGGCTTCCATGAAGTTCCTTGAACTCTATAGACATGGCATGGCTAAATCCCTCACCCATTTAAAATGACAAACCCTCACTTTACAATCCCTCTCACTCTACTCTATATTTTTCTCCCCACAATACACTTAACATATTCTAACGTACCGTGTATAGTTACTTACTTTTTCATGATAACTATTGCTTATTCTCTCTCTCTCATCCTGTTAGAATAAACTCCAGAAGGGCAGGGAGCTTAGTTTTGCTTAGCTTAGTTTAGTGCTTAGCGCTTAGTTTTTTGTATCACGAGCACTTAAAATAATGTCTAGCGGATTGTCAGTACTCAATAAATATTTTGAATTATTTATTAATATTTTTGAGTGAATGAATGAAGAGTTCCCAAGTCACCAGTCATAGGTAGAGTCAGTTTCCCATTTGGTGGCCAGGCTCTGGGGCCTGAGCTCTTAACCAGTCAATTCCACTTCTGTTCAAAGCCTGCATTAGGCAAAGAGTAGATGCTGCATGTACAAAGGCACAGGAAATTGGCTCAGACATTTATTACTCTGTAAGACATGACCAAATGGGCCTACTTACCATTCATAATATCTCTCAAATCTATTAGGCTCTCTAGGGTCTGTTTACTGAAATCAATACTACAAGCCACATTATTAAAGAATTATGATGGCGAAATTGAGTGCTTGAGTGCTTTTGATATACAGCCAAGGATGTAGGCAAGCAAAGCCAAAAGAAGACTCACTGTCCCTTTTTAATCTTTGTGATTGGTTAAGTACAAGCAGTGAATTTGAGTTCTACCTGAAATATTTTATTAACAGGAAAGGGAGAAAAATGAATGGTTTCCAACATTGTGCTCTGTGATAAAATTAATCCAAACCTTTCTGGAAAGTTGTATAGATTAGACAATCCCTGCTACTGCTCCCCTTTAAAGAAGTGATGATGATGATAATGATGATGACTATTTTAAAACTGATGAATAAATAACTCAGTTCTGTCTTTTAGTTAGACATGTAGATAAAATGGAATATTCAAATCTTTCTCATATTTCCAAGGGAGGCTGTGTTTTCTTCCACTCGGTCCTTGTGGGTAAGACACTGAGCTGTTATTTTAGAAATAAGTTTGGCAACATTTTAGAAGTAGAAAACTTTTCCAAGTTAATTCCTAGGGGTCTAATCCCTATTACTCGAACAATGTGGGTGTGTATACTGTGTATGAGGGAGGAAGTGGGCATATAGTTGGGTGGTATTTTTAGAGAATAGAATATACTTGCTACTCTCTCTTTTCCAAAATACCTTATAATCTACTAATTAATATTTATGAATTCCTATGCTCTCCTATGGGTAAAGTTTTAGTTGTCATTTGCAGTACACTTCCCTTTAATGAGATATTCACCTAGCTGAAGGGCTGGAAGGCTGTGTGTGCATGTGTGTTTGTTGGGCAAGAGATGGGCAAGAGCTCATGTTTGGAATTTAGAGTACTTTAGGGGGAGCAGATCTGGACGGAGCCCTATAAAAGAGATCTTTGATCTTACCATGAGATCAGATGGTTGTGTTGGGGGTACTGGTGATGTGAGGCTTTGGAGTTTTGGATGTGGAAAGGAAGAAAGAAAAGAAGGAGATGCTTAATAAATATTTGTTAAATAAATTGATGATTTGTGTATCAATAAAAGAATGAGTGACTGGACATTCTCTGAATCCAGAGGATGTCATAGTCCATTTTGTGTTGCTACAAAAAAAATACATGAGACTAGGTAATTTATAAAGAAAAGAGGTTTAGTCAGCTCATGGTTCTGCAGGCTGTACAAAAGCATGGTGCCCACATCTGCTCGGCTTGTGGTGAGGGCTTTTGTGCTTCATAGAAACATGGCAGAAGTCAATGGGGAAGTGAGCATGTGCAAAGAGGAACCAAACCTGAGGGGTATCCTGGCTTTACAACAACTCACTTTTGTGGGAACTAATCCATTCCCAAGAGACCTAATCCTGTCTTGCCAGAGCAAGAACTAGCTCACTACCTCTAGCACAGCACCAAGCCATTGATGAGGGATCGGCCCCCACAACTCAAATACCTCCCACTAGGCCCTACCTCCTAACACTGCCACATTCAAATTTCAACATGAGATTTGGTGGGGACAAGCAAACCATATCCAAACCATAGCAGAGGGTAATCTTAAAAATTATATGACACAATTTGTAAGATGTCTGTAGGTGCATGTTTCAGAGACCACTGGTGATCTAGGTGTCTCCTTTTGGGAATGAGCAGTGCATTTTCAAAAGAAGCAGCTTTGTCACAATTTTTTACCCTCAAATCCACAGTAACCATTTGGCTTGTCCTAATAGCTTTTTCCTTAAATTAATTTTTTTTTGTTAACATCTTTAAACTTTTTGTTCTTGACTTAGGAGTCCAAGGGATCAGATGACCTAGATCCAGTAACTTGATGTTGACTTTACTTGCAGGCAGTAAGGGAAAGAGAGATGATCTTTAAAACCCCCTTTCTCCCCTTGTTTAAAAAGTTGATCCTTGTGTTTGTGAAAGCTGCTTTGGTGCTTTCATGCTAACATATAGAACAAATTTAACATTCATCTTTTTCTGGATATGGAAATTAAAAGAATTAATTAATGTTTCCATTGTTATTGTTTCTCTCTCTCCCTTTCATGTCACACCCACGCCCCCCATGCATATCTATATCTGTCTGTATACGTAGACATAGATGTGTAATTTTTTAACCTTTGGTATTACATTGAGATAGTGAGAAGGAGTAAATTGTTAGAATTTGTGCTCAAAGTAAGCAAACACAAGGGCTTAGTCCATTTGTTGCTTTGCACATCCCCAAAGCTAAGGTTTATCTCAGAATATTAAGGAAGTTGCTTCCGGTAATGACACTTTATTTGAAGTAATTTGAGGCTCCTGCTATGGGTAAAATGGAGTGGGTGCATTGAAATTGAATGTAATTCTCAAAAATCTACCATGGTTCTGCTTCAGAGGTCAACATTTACTCATCCAGAATTCTATTGATCCCAGAACCGTGCTATTTTATTTTTGTCTGAGTTACTTACACACTGCTTCTTAAATAAGGCACATTTTAGTTGAAGTTTGAAGATATTTAAATCTATTTTAAAAAGCATCTTGAAGAAAGGATATATCAGTCAAGGTTCTTCAGCGGAATAGAAGAAATATATATGGAGAGGGAGAGAAAAGAGAGAGAGAAAGAGGAGAGAGAGGGGAAAGATAGAGGAGAGAGAGAGATTTATCACAAGGAATTGGCTCATGCTGTTATAGAGGCTGACAAGCCCCATGATCTGTAGTCAGCAAGCTGGGGACCCAGGAGAGCTGATGATGTAGTTCTAGCCCAAAGGCTACAGGTTCAAGACCCAGAAAGAGTTGATGTTTAAGTTCGAGTCTGAAGGCAGGAAAAAATGATGTCCCAGCTTGAAGGCAGTGAGGCAAGAGGAATTCCATTTTATTCAGGGGTGGGTCAACTTTTCTTCTATTCAGGTCTTCAACTGATTGGATCAAGCTCATTTTTATCAGGGAGGACAATCTGCTTTACTTTCTCTATCAATTTAAATGTTAAACTCATCCAAAACCACCCTCACAGAAACACCCAGAATAATGTTTGACTCAACATCCGGGCACTTGATGATCTAGTCAAAGTGAAACATAAAATTGTCCATCACAAGTCTAACTCTTGTCAACTTGGCAACTATATACATCTTCTTAAATTATAATTAATCTCAATATGAAGACAGTAGAATGGTCATAATTCTGCCTAACATTATGTAACTGTCCTGCATATAGGTGGAATATCATGGACAAAATGTTTGTGCACTCCCCCTCAAAACACACATGGTGAAGCCCTACTCCCTGTGTGGCTGTATTTGGAAAGGGCTGTATTTTGGAAGTAATTAGGGTTAAATGGGGTCATAAGAGTGATCCTATAGGAACCTATGGGATTAGTGTCTTTGTAAGAAGAGACACCAGCAAGCACTGCGGTGGTGCTCCCTGCCCCTGGGCCCCTGCAAGCACACAGGAAAGGACGTGTGAGGATATAGTGAGAAGGTGGCCATCTGTAAGTCAGGAGCAAAGCCCTCACCAGAAACCGGATCTGTTGGAATCTTGATCTTGGACTTCCCAGCCTCCAGAACTATGAAAACAAATTTCTCTTGTTTAAGCCACGTGGAATATGGTTTGTTGTTGTTGTTTATGGCAACCTGAGCAGACTAAGGCAAAGGAAAACTTGTGGACAGAGAATAAGTCTAATCTTTAGGCTTCTTGATATCATAAATTTTTATCAAAGAGCACATTCATTGGAGGTTTTGTGACACATTACTAAAGATAATGGCCACTAAAGAATGGCAATGAGGAATAGGGAAGTCCTTTTTTGAACAAGTGTTTTTATCTGCACAAAGCATTGAACACAGGAGCAAGTTATAATTATTTCTTGAATAAATGAATGCATGATTTAAAATGAATATTGAACATTTATAAAGAAAATAATTCACAGAAAAGTTTTTAAAGTTGTATTCACACCCATATACAATAGAAACAATTTTAATTGTCTATCAGTAGAGGGGTGTTACATAAATTATGGTTTATCTACTTAGGGGAATCATATGTGATAATCAAATATGATAGTTATAAATGCCACTTGGAAAAATGCTTATTACATATTTTATATAAAAATATAAAATATGTTCTGCTGTGATCACATATGAAATTATGCATTCATATGGACAAAACCTCCTCCCTTTTATTTGCTTTACAGTAATTTTATATTAGTATTGCTTTTACAATAATTTTTAAAAGAAGTAATATTTACTTAATGACAAAATTGCCACAAAGCTGCCAATATCTACCATGCTGTGCAGCCTGTCCTCTATCACCCTAAGAAGGGTTACAGATTCCCTCGCCTTGCTGAGCCAGATGGCATGCATAGATCAGAGAGAACTGGGCTTGGCATCCATCTGAGTCACACTAAATGTATGTGTGGCTAAATATTTTTCTACTTCCTGTAAATCATTAAGTACTTTCTCTGAAGAGCACAGCCTTCCTTTCTTCCTCTGCATAAGTACATGTTATAATAAAGGGAAGGGAATGAGGATTAAAATGATTAATCTAGGAGGGAGAAAATTTTGAAAAACTAAAACTGTATTTGGAATCAGAAACTCTACTGTTCAAAGGACAATAGTCAATTTTAGCATTAAATTATTACTTATTAGTGAAATATTCTCCCATACTACCCTTCCACAATCATGCATAGATTGTTTTAAAGGCTTCTAAATAAAGGATTCAATGGTTCTTAGAGAGACTATAATATTTCAAAGGGCATTAAATTCTTTTATGGTCATTTCAACCCCTTCTCATGTGTTCTTATAGGGATGTGCTAAAAACCACCCTTCCTTAAGGTTCTCCCAACTGAGAGGTCACGTGGTGCTTGGCCTTGGCTTCAGGTCATCACTGCCACATGGATCTTTGAGATAAAATTTAGGGACACGTGCTGGTCTGATCAGACATGGAGCTCGGGTTGGAGAGTTATAGAGGACATGATGAGAAAGGTAATGTGAGTCCAGACAGCGACTGTGCCAAGATACATTAATTTTATAGTCTTTAATATCTGTTTTATGTAACAAAAAATATTCTGTATGCCTAAAGAAGCCTGTAAAGTCCCTGAAAGAAAAGGATGAGAATTTTCAGCCTCACTACTGAGGATTTATATAATTCATATAGCTGGTTTGTCATTTTCGAAAGTTTTTAACCTAATTATTTCTTTGGCAAAATTTTCTTCTCAAGAGTATTTTTGTTCAGATATTCCAATGTTTTTTCTATCTGACATCGAGCGGGTAGAGAAGGGAACTCCCTGTTACTATGCGTCCCAGACATCTCAGGCATCGTGCTGGGCTCTCGACACATTTACTGAATTGATCATTCATTCAGAGCATTCAGCAAAGATCCCCTGCCTACCCGTTTCCAGGTACTAATGTAGACAACAGACAAAAATCCCCCTTCGTAAAACACATATCTTCATGGATTATACATGTAATTTTATTTAATCCTCATAATAGACCTGTGAAGTGGTCATTATAATCCACAGTTTATAAAAGGGAAACTGAGGCTAGGAGAATTGGGGAATAGGGGTCTGTTTTTCCTGCACCTGGCCTGCACAAGTGTTTTCAGTGACTGATATGGTGAAAGTTTGTATGGATGGCTCTTCCAAAAGCAGCTTATACAGTAAACAAATATCAACAAGCTCATGCATACATTCAACTAGTATTTGATAAGCTTTTGTTATGTTTCAGGTACTGTTCTGGAGCTGGAGATAGAGTGGTGGTCATGACAAGACCAGAATTTGGAGGGTGGGGTGCAAACTGCAAATGAGAAATACATAAACATATATGTATTCTGGTATAACGCAATATATGATATAATTTCCGATAGGGATGAAGGCTATAAAAATTAAGCGAGGTAGAGGGATATTCCCTGACATGGGGAGAGGGGGCTATCCTTATGTATGGTGATGACAAAAGACCTCTCTAAAAAGGATATATTTGGACAGAGACCTGGATGAAGTATGTGATAAGGCTATCAAAATACCTGAGGGAAAAGTGTACCAGGTAGAGGGCTCTGAGGTGTGAACAAGGTTTCTGTGTCTCAGGACCAGCCAGGAGGCCAGAGTTGCTGGAGTGGAGTGCATACGGCTGGGGTGCAGCTGGAGGGTGGAGGTTAAGGCCAGCGAGGAGAAGGTGACCTGTAGATTAGGAACTTTGGTTTTCATCTAAGTGCAATAAGAAACCAAAATGGGGTTTTAAGAAGAGAAATGATGTTAATTTATTTGTGTTTTACAAAGGGATCCCTTAGTAAAGGAACTGTTCATCAGGAAACCCTGACCATCCTTGAGCTTGCTAGGTAACTGTGAATCTACTGAACGTTTTCACAAACTACTTCCTAAAACAATCTGGAGGCATCAAATCTTGAAAGCTTTTTTTTCTTCTTTTCATTTTATTTTTTAAAATTTTCATTTTTAATTATTATGGGCACATAGTATTTGTATATCTTTATGGGGGACATGTGAGGTTTTGATACGGGCATGCAATGTGAATTAATCAAATGAGGGTAATTGGGGTATCCATCACCTCAGGCATTTAACATGTCTTTGTGTTAGCAACATTCCAATTCCACTCTTTTAGTTATTTTTTTTTTTTTAAGGATGCAGAAAAAGGAAGCAAGGCTAAAGGATTGAACAATAAGCCCTGAGAAGAAAGTTTAAAGATACTGAATTTTTATTTCCCACATAAGAAGTATGTAATAGTTTCCATATACTTGAAAGACTATCGTACAGAAGACAGTGGCCAGTTGGTTTTTCTCTTCACGTAGAAGAATACTGCACAGGGTAAATGTGACTTGATGGTAAGGAGTGTGTCCTAAGCCTAGTGCTTTGGTCATGCCATGCACAGAGTTGGCATTTATTCTATATATTTAAGTCATTTGACAAGTAGTTACTCATGCCACCTATGTATTCAATTCCGCGCGGTGTATGGGTGATATAAGTAAAATAATCTCTGCCCTCAAGAATCTCACTGTGTGATGGGCGGGACAGAGTGTGACCCTGCAGGAGAGTTCCCAAAGGAGAGGAACTTATTTCATACTGGGGAGTCAAGGAAAGAGTCTCACAGGAAGTGACAGCTAAACTAAGCTCTGAAGGATAAACAGGAGTTGGCCCATCTAAGGAGGGAAGAGACAAGGGAGAGGGCCCAGGTAGAGGAAACTGTGGGCAGAGGTCCATGTGGTGGGTGAAGCCTTTGTGTAGCTCTATTCTGTAATGTACTTCTCATTACAGAAGGCTGAGAGCAGAGCAGGGCAGAGCAGTGTGATGAGGTTGGTGAGGTTGGGAGGGTTCAGGTCAACAGGGGTCTTGAGCATCATTCCAGGAGTCTGGACTTTATCCTAAGGGCACTGGAAGTCAGGCATCTTCTACTTCTTCTTCTTCTTTTTTTTTTTTTTATTAAGACAAACTACAAGTTTTCACTTTAGGAATAATTTTCTTATGGTTTTCAATACTGGGATGAGTTTTAACAGGAGATTCAGCTCACAAAGAAGGTATATGCTCCAGAAAGGACTAAGAATCTTACTGCAGAAGTACTAGAAATCAGGACAATTTTCATCTCTCTGGGCTGGTTTAAAATGGTTTTA
Organism: Varecia variegata; assembly: GCA_028533085.1. Taxonomy (NCBI): domain Eukaryota; kingdom Metazoa; phylum Chordata; class Mammalia; order Primates; family Lemuridae; genus Varecia; species Varecia variegata. Next base: position 114,054,906 of record CM052438.1, read on the forward strand.
TATCTTGTATAGTAATCAATAGTTTGATCTTCAAAATCATACTTATTCCTAGAGTTAACAACATTCTTTTTGACTCTTCTGGTGGCAATGGGTGTATTTGTAATCTCTTTGGGAGCTGCTCAATAGTGTTGCTATGTTTTCATGTGTAGATCAAAATCTAGTGTGTATATTAGCCAGAAAAATGTGTGCCAATAGCATTCAATATTTAATTCTGTATTTTATTTAAAAGGATTACATTTGAAAAACATAGTATTCATTGATTCTCTTTTGACTCCCCCCCCTCAATTTTTAAAATTGTGGTTAGATACACATAACATACACATAAAATTTATGCTCTTGACCATTTATGTGCATACAGTTCAGTGGTATTTAATACATTCATAATATTGTGCAACCATCACCATCATCCATCTGCAGAACTCTTTTCATCCCGTAAAACTGAAACTCTATATCCATTAACAATAACTCCCCATTCCCTCCTCCCTCAGGTCCCTGGCAACCACCACTCTACTTTTTAACTTTTGACATTTTAAAATTATTGGCTTAGGGATAGTAAAGCTCTGTCTGTAAGCTTATTTAATAAACCAGCATCCATGTGAAAGGCTCAGGTGAGGATCTGGCACACGGTGGGCATTCAATAAATGGGAGCTATTATTATTTTTTTAGATGAGTTTAAAGCTGTTGTCTACTAGTCTATTACTTATTTGTGATTGCTGGTGTCAGCCCAATGGACTTCACACCTCATCTTAGTCCCCTTTTTTCTTAAATGTTTCTTATAAAATAAGTATATACCCTGTAGCCCATCCCTGATGTAAACCTGCTGCTTGTGATGACTCCTTGCTGCCTCCCTCCCCTCCCCTCCACTGTCCTCACTTCTAGTCCATTTCTCCTTGGTGATTGTTAATTGTGTCTAATAAAGGAGCCTGGTTTTCATTGTCTGTCATGAACGTCAGAAGAGCATACACGTATTAAATGCTAACTTTAAGGCATTGCTGCACAGAGCAATTTAAGATAAAGTGGCCCCATCCCACACAGCCTTCCTGTGTAATCTATATAATCTCATGTTTTCCTGACTGTGATAGTTTGACTCTTAGACCCTCTCTTGGGTCTCCCGGACTTGAGGAACACTGGAAGTCAGAAGGATCATGGTTCTCTCTACTTTATCACATAATTGTAATTGCATGTTAGAGAATAACATAGTTTCCACGATGGAACCATATATGGGCTGCCTCACACGGGACAATATATGTAGAGTGGGTGGGGATGGTGCCTTGAGGGTGGACCAACTGGTGAGAGTCAGACTTATTTGGAGTCTCAGATGACTTGGTGGACCATATAACTCAGACATAATTCTTTGATGGGCTTATTTACCGGGCATAAGGGGCTTGTCAGAATGAAATTTCTGCAGGAACACCTGGAGATAGTCATGATAGGGAGGTCACAATGGAATCAACTCTTTTGTCTGCCATGCCTGGTCTCAAGGTCAGACTCTATGGAGAGAAACTTCCAGGTAGGTGCTACAGCAGCTGTTTTAGCAAAGGTGTCTGAATCATGGGGATCTAAGCTGTGCTTCTGCCCAGATGGGCACCATTGGTGCCTGGCTCCATAGAATTGGTAAGCACAGGAGTGAACACACTTAGGGCACTTTCCTGAGGGCTGAGGTGTTTCCAGATACTGTTGGGGCAACAGCTATTAGCATTTGCATCATGATTACTATTGATGTACTTTCATCTGAAGGCAAACAGGTGGATGAGGCCTGGGAACAACCGAGAATAAGTATCCTTGTATCCTTGGTTCTACTTTGCTGTCAACTGTAGGAAGAGCCACTTACCTAATAACAGCTCTTTTGCGGGGAGTAGGGAGGGGCAAAGCAACACAGATACATCTGATGTCCAGACCAATTTTAAGATACATTCTGATTCCAGAAACTTTAAACAGTAGCAGAAAAGAATGTTTCTTAGAGCCAAGGAAATATGGTATATAATATCTGTTTGTGGCATAGTTTACTGGTATCAATTCAACTGCATCACCTTTCAGCAATAGCTTTGGAGTCAAAGAGAACTGAGTTTGTATTCTGGCTCTTCAATAGTTGTAAGCTACTTGATGATTTATTTAGGCTCCCTGCAGAAAATAATGATTAAAAATAATGATTAAATAATCATCATAGAAATAATTCTTGTAAAGCACCTAGAGTATTGACTGGCATACTGTAAAGGCTCAACAATGATAGTTATAATTATTTAATTTTTGTGCAGTAGAAATGTAAAGTTTTACTAAATACCAAGCTACTGTTTGAAAGGAACATTGAAATTTGGAGAAGGGTATCCAGACTGATAAAGGATATATTAACCAAATCATGTAAATAAATGCTTTAAAAAAAAGTGGGAATAATTTACAATGTACAAAGTAAGAAGTAGGGGTGGTAAAGAAAAAAGGCATAATTGTCAGCTGCAAAGGTGAAGAGTTATCATGTATGTAAAATAGGGAATAGATTTGTTGTGTGAAAATCATGATTTTTAAAAGATAGTCGTTCTCACACATTAATGACCTACTTTAACACATGCAAAACTTTCTACATTTTTCCTCAGACTGCACTCTGTTGACTCAGACCTGGTCACCATTGTGTCCTGACCACACGTACTGGTTCTTATTACTGCTGCTCATTTTCAGCTTTGATCTGCATGGAGAGAGCAATAGGAAGACTTCTGAAGTCAGTGCCCTAGAAATTTCCGTCACAAGATTGGTATGATTTGGCTCCTTGGTGGTTTTAGTGGCTTTTTAAAAGCCTTTATTGTGGGCCTTTTGTGCAGTGATGATGTGGAAAGAGGCTGGGTATCTCATGGGAAGAAAAAATTGAATGGTGGCTGAGGTTATCTTAGCTTTTGTTCTCCTCTAATATCTTTGTACTACAAGCTCTTTATCTGTAGGAAGAAATTAATAAAGACAGTGTTGGAACTTCACGTAAAAAAGCTGTTTTCAGGTAGGTCATATCAGTTTGACTCCATGCTCGAATGTGCGGCAATAAAAGAACAAGGCCTAGGGTTTGTGGGATGAGTACTGCGATACCAAGGTTGCCAGTGTATTCAGTATGGCCTTCAAAGTAGTGGTATCACTACTGTGATTAGCTATGAACACTGAATCTTATCCTTCAAATGCAAATAGTGGGCCTGGCAAAGCCTATGGAAACTCTGGCAGAGCTCTTATTTAGTCTGTCTCTTTAATAAACCTGACCCAAATGTGACATTAATAAAGTGCTCTGCGTGAGCTGACAGAAGAGTACTTAGTTTCTTAATAGTGGTTGTATATCTCCCTTGATCGCATTAATGACTATGTTTAACTAGTAAGTTGGTATATAGTTGTTGCATTACTATAATGGGAACAGGTGCAAGTTTAAGGAGCTTCCAGAAAGGAAGAAAAAAAGAAAAACAAGCAAGCACAAAGGCAAAAGAGAAGCATTACCAACATCCATCTGGCCTGTGACTAGGGAGCTTCATTGTAATGCGCTGCACTGTTCCCATGTTCTTGGCCAAAGGAGTTTCATTGCTGCAGGCAAGAAGCTTGATCAGTTTTTTGTCGGTCACGTTGATCTGTCACATTTGCCAGGCTGCACGGATGCATAATGTGGACAAGGAGCTGAGGATGATTTTGTATGTGCCAGATGGGAGTGTCTGATACCGTCTCCCCTGACTGCAGAAGCAACTGGCTTAGAATGCTCTTGAGCTACAAAAGCATCTCCCTATTACTGTGTAAAATTAATTACATGCCATCAGCTTATTGTTTGCTATAAATAGTCACAGATTTGTCTTCATTTACATTTTAGAAGACTTACTCTTTTCCCAACAAAGCATCATTTTTCATAGGAATCTGTGTTGGGGAGAAATGCAGGTGCTATCTCTCTATAGGAGGTGTGACAAAACCCCAGCAGGACTCTGGTATTTTAACAGTAACTCTTGGTTATAAAGGATTTTCATTCTTTTAATCATTAAGGACCTCTTTTATTCCCCATCTCCATCAAGCGTACCATGTTTTGAAAATTGTGGTCTATCAAACTGCCTGTATAAGTAAAATTTCCTCCCATTTTAATTAATATTAGCAGCCATAATTCAGAAGTTCTGATCAGCTGATAATGTTATAGCTATGAAAGAAAAACAATATTTGTAGTCAGGCTTTTGTTAATGTTTTTGAGACACAAAGTATAATTTCTACTAGTTATTCTTTTAAAGTGATGAAAAACAGTTCTGCAAATTTTATTAATGCCTTCACAGTCCAGTAGGAGTCCAGGGACCTTTGAATTACCAATGCCCTAGCGTCATGTAGCTGTTATATTATTATTAATTATAGTTACAATTATAATTTATAATTTATATACAGAATTTTCCTGTATTATCTTATTTGTCATAATAATAATCACTTCATCTAGATATTTTGTTCCCATAATTTGAAGAAATTAAGAGGCAGAAAATACAATCAATTTGTCCAGTATCACATAGCTATTCTGAGACTTCAGTTTCAAAATCAGGCCCAAGGCTCTCTTTTCATCTTTGATCGTGGACCTCTAAAAATTTTCAATTACTCTATACCCCTTCAGCATTTTAAAGTTGATATGTAGAATTTTTCACCACAACTTAAATGATTTCAAATATAAAGTTTTGAATGTATCCAATATATCAGTTACATTAGTCTTTAGAATGTATCCTACAGTATATAGTGATCATCATCCAGTTACAAAATACATGGATACATTTTTCTTTAATAGAAGTTATACATCATTCTTTCTTCTCCTTGGTCTTGTATTTTTGTTCCATTTTCCCTATATAACGTTATCTTAAATTTTTTATACTGAAACATATTTTATTAATCATAACATTATATATCTTTGCAACCAAAGTACAATTGATCCTCATTATTTGTCAATTTTATGTTTGTGAATTTGCATAATCACTAAAATTTGTAACCACAAATTCAGTACTTGTGGCACTTTTGTGGTCATTCACAGACATGCACAGGGCAGTGAGAAACATGAGTCACTGATGTGTGTGTTCCCAGCTGAGGTCAAACAAGGCTACATTCTGCTTCTTTGCTTCAGCTACCATAACTATAAACAAGAGTCTTTTTTGAGGTCTATTTAGCACATTTGTATGCCTTTTTTGGTGATTTCCCTCTTGAATATGGCCCAAGTGTAGTGTTCACATGCTGTCTAGTGTTCCTAAGCATAAGAACACTGTGAGAACATATATGTTTTACATAAGCTTTCTTCAGGCATGAGTTATAGTGCTGTTGACTGTGAGTTCAACATAATGAATAAATAGTATACATTAAACAAGATATTTTTAATCAGAAACACCATAAACAAAGTTATATATTGGTTGGTTGATGAAATTATTCTGACCGGAGGCTTACAGGAACTTAACCCTGTATTTCCTCTAGGAGCAGTATTTGCTAATTCAATGTTAACAGCAACTTTAGAACATAGCTACCATAAATAATGAAAATTGACTACTATATGTATATAACTTTAAAGTATTTAAAATACTCCATAATCATTACCTCTAAATGTTAGTACCTTTCTTCTGTAGTGAGCTATCGCTAAAATTTTTATTAATATATAAATAATCATTCACACATAAATACACAAACACGTGATTTACTTGTTGAATCAGATTTATATTGTGGGCAATTAAATAAGAAAAAATGGAGGACTGTAAAGAAGAACAGAGAGATGGAATGAGGGAGATAAAAGAATCATACCATTTTTTGAATTTATACTACATGCTGGTAAAAGAAAAGAAAAGAAAACAGAGAAGAGAGATGGGGGAAGAGAAGGTGAGAGAATCAGAGGGTGAATGAAGAGAGAGGAGAGCAGAACCTAGGTAAGGGGGAAGAAAATGGGATTTTATTACATATTTGGGGAATAGGAAAGGTATAAGAATTACATCTACCTGTAAAATGGAAGCTAATGGGAATGTCCACACATACACATGTAGGCATGCACACATACACACATTTCAAGAATGTCTAAAATTTATAAATTAAAATTTTCATTTTTTAAAAAGAAATCCTTAGTTAATTGATTCATTTATCAATTAACTTTATCAATCAGTTTTACTTTGTGAAAGTGATTGTCTAATGGTGTTAATAGGGATAAAATATAGTGATGAGAAATTTATGGGAATTATATCATCCAATGGAAAGCAAGTGTTAGAGGATATGCTACTTTGTGTTTACAGCAAAGATTTGCCTTGCTTTAAGAAACCCTACAAAATTAAATCTGCTTTATCAGCTTGATGTAAAATTTCATGCATCAAGCTGCTAAAATAAGAATAAGAAGAATCTTTATATTCCAAAATTATTCTTTTTTGTTCAGCAAAGATTCATTAGGTGGGCATCTTTTAAAGTATGGATACCTTAGTACATTTATATGTCAACTTATGATCAACTGGAAATAAAAATAAAACATCTGTGAAAACATATGACTAAATATACCATTTAATTCAATATGAAAATATCGCCCAATTTACAGAGGAATTGTGTATATTTCAGAAACCTATTGTATTACATCAAGTGAAAGTATAATTGTTTCTCCCAAGTTTTGCCATTGACTTTAGCTAGTCTTCCTTTTAAAGTTAAATTGTAGTATAGGAAAAGGGTCCTTGAATTTTGTGGTATTATGTCATATTGAGGATGTGGCAAATTAAGCACTGGGTGATAGGACTTGAAGTATGTTTATAATTCACATTTATCTTTGTACTTAAATTTACAGGCCACCTTGACACAGATCCAAATATAAGTATTTTTGTAAATTACTGAAGTATCTAATCCAGTGAAATTGAGTTATATGGTCATGTCTGAAGAATTCTCATTTTGATAATTATACATGAGTAATCATGATATTTAGAGTCATACTATGGCTAACTATCTAAATTAGATTGACAGAAATATCTATTTTGGATTACATAGAACAAGTTTCATTTAGTGCTGAAAGGTCAGGCTAAAGACATTTCTAAATGGCACTTCCCAAAACTACAGTGCTTTTATTGCCAAAAGGGCAGTTAAAAATGCATTTCCCCACATAATTTTGAATGTAAAAAAAAATCAAAGAAATAAATTCCAGTTTCATACTTTAGCTGAATGTCACTGATCAGCATGAATCTTTGCTAAAATGTCTTCCTTAATAGCTTTGTAAACTGTCATTTGTTCCAAAATTATAATGGTTATAGAGGTGGCAGAACAACATCATTCTGTTCTTTTTAAGTAGTTTGACTTTCCCTAGCTAGTTTCCAAAGTTAGACATTGAGCTTTCTCGTTTTTTGTTTGCTGAGGCAGAGGAGAAAGTTACATGAAACTTTCTAAAAAACATTAATTAATATTTAGCACCAGTTTTCTGTGAAAATAACTACTGACAGAAGTGGTTTATCCAAGGAATCCAAAGTACTTCACAGACTTCCTTGAATGTCTCTATTGTGTAATTGAGGAGTAGGAGATCGTTCACTCCTTGGCCATGTCTTTTTCTCAGTCCCGTTTCTTTTGGCCTAAACATAACTGGGAAGAGTATCAGTTATGCCTGTAGTTTCAAAAACACAATAGGACAGTGAGAGCCTTTAGTCACAGTTTCCTAAAGTACCACAAGATGGGGCTAAATCGTAAGTAGACAACTATTTTTGTGGCCCATCAGAGCAGGCAGTTACCTCATTTTACTTCTGCTATTGTTGCTGCTGTCTTTGGGAGGGGTGAAATGAGTATGTAACAATCTAAAGCTTACAAACTTTAGTAATTAAAATATTTTAAAACAACTCTGGAAAAAGTTATTTCTTCTTCTCAAATAATCTATTTTAGCAGATGTGTATATCCACTATATAGCTTGCCAAATAGTGAGTTTGAGTTTTTGCATTTAGTATCTAAGTACCCTGAATTATTATAGTGGTTGATTATTTATTTGCGTGTATGACATAAAATAATACTTTTAAAGGGAATTTTTTTTTAGCATTCCATAAATTGAGATACCTCTTCCTAGCCTTTGTTTCTTTCTCTATATTGTCATCATTGTCTTTTTCTTACCCTTCTCCTTCTTTTTGCCTTCTTTCATGTTTCCTATTTCTACCTCGTGACTTAAATGCTAAGGGTGTTTTTTCATTTCCTTTTTCTCTTCCTCCCCTGGTGACTGGGGAACGCTTAGCTGGCCATGCTCAGATAGACCTGAAGGAATTCACTGGGTTGGAAGGAATGTGTAGCCAAAGGATTTGGGATCTGATCTTATGTGCTAACTAGTGATAAAAATAAAATTGAGTTGATGATGTTTATTATTCATTAACCAACTATTCATTGAGCATTGACTCTGGGCTAAGCACTGTACTAGGTATCAAGTATAAATCAGTTAAGATAGAAATGACTTCTTTCCTAATCAAGTTTTTAAAAATGCACAGATAATAAGTTTCCAGTTTCATAAGTTCTGACAAATATAATTGCCTATGTACCCAATACCCAAGGCAAGATATGAAACATTTTCTTCACCTCAAAAATATCCTTAGGCCCCTTAAGTCCATTTCTAGTCAATTCCCCCCACCCAGCCTCCTATTCCCAACAACTACTCTTCTGATTTCTCTCACAATATATTAATTTGGCCTCTTCTTAAACTTCATATAAATGGAATATACTTTCTTATGTATGACTTCTTTCACTTAGAATAACATTTTTAGAGTTTATCAATGTTTTTGGGAATATCAATAATGTGTTTATTTATGTTGTATTATTTTATTGTATATATACACCACAATTTGTTTATTCATTCTACTGTTGATGGACATGAATTGCTTAAAATTTTTGACTATAATGAATAAAGTGCAATGAACATTCTCATATATGTCTTTTTGAAGACATGCTTTCATTTGTTTTGGATATGTACCCAAAAATGAAATTGCTGAGTTCTACTATAGGTGTATTTTTAACTTCACAAGAAAGTGCCAAATAGCTTTACAAAATGGTTATACCATTTTTTACTCCCCAAAATAGTACAAGAAGTTTCTAGTTGCTCCATATACTGAATAACATTTGGTATAGTCAATCTTAATTTTAGCCATTCTAGTGGGTATAAAGTAGTATTTCATTGTGGGGAAGTGCCCTTAACCCAATAAAGGTATTCATTAACAATACTACCAGACCTCTGGAGGGCTTGATGGAAAAACTTGGAATGGAGGTCAAGGGTGAAAAGAAGAATCTCAGAGAGGAAAACCAAAATAATGGGGGGATGACTATGTGGTGAGGGGGAATGAATGGATGATCAGAGCCTTCCATGTTGAATAGTTGTCTAAGATAACAGGGGTAAGAATCATTAAAAGTGCAGACAGAAGCAGAGAGAGACCTCAGATATGTGATGCATTTAGCTGTTTGTAGCCTCATTGATATTTAGCTTAAACTTTACAAAGTATTGCCTATATTATGGTAGAGTGTTTGAGCTATCATAGCCCCAGAACCTCTTCCTGCTCTTATTTTTATGGTGTCTTAAAATGCTAGTCTTACTGTTAGAGTAATTAATACTAGTTACAGAGGACATTTTATCATGAAGAGCACCCTAAATTTTGACATCCTTGTCACACTTTGCTCTTGACCCAAACTCACGTATAGATAGGATATTCTGGTTTGAAACCTTCCTTTTCAAAGCTGAAAAAGGAGGGTTTCTCCAAACTTCTAGCAGTAGGATGAACACCATGCCTTTTAAAAGGGGAATGTAGAACTTAACGCTACCATAGATCATCAAAACATTTTGGAGGACTTTTATTGGTCATAGATATGATGGAGCTAATATACTTAGATCTTGACATTAAAAAAATTATTCACCACTGTGATTATATTTCACTATCTCAAATGTTAAATTCTGCATTTTAAAACTTTCCAATCAACTTTTTATTTTTTAAAAATAAACAATTTACTTTGGAATAATTTTAGATTTACAGAAAAGTTGTGGAGATAATATAGAGATTCCATATACTTTTTACTCAGATTCCCCTACTGTTAACAACTTATATAACCATGGTGCATTTGTTAAAACTAAGAAATTATTAAATAACATGGGTACATTACTAATAAATAAACTCCAGACTTCACTTGGATTTTACCAATTTTTCTACTAATGTCCCTGTTCTGTTTCAGGAGTCAATCCAGGATGCTATATTGCATTTAGCTATCTATCGTATAGCCTTAGTTTCCTCTAATCTGTGACAGTTTCTTAGTCTTTTCTTATTTTTCATGATCTCGATAGTTTTGAAGAGTCCTGGTCAAAAATTCTATAAAATGTCTCTCAGTTTGGATTGTCTCATGCTTTTCACATTATTAGACTGGAGCTATGGTTTTTGGGGACAAATACCACAGAGGTGGAGTGCCCTCTCCATCACATCATCATCACCCAAAGGACATGGTATCAACATGACTTATCACTGGTGATGTCAACCTGAATCACTTGGATAAGATGGTATCTGCCAGGTTTCTCCACTGTAAGGTTACAATTCTTCCCTTTTCACACTCTATTCTTTGGAAGTGAGTCCCTAAGTCTAGTTCACACTCAACATGTAGTTGTCTGTGGTGGGGGAAGGGGGAGGATGGGGATTAAGATTCATTTCTTGGAGTGGAGAGTATCTCCATATATTATTTGGAATTTTTCTCTAAGGAATATTTATATCTGCTATCCATTTATTTATTGCTTCAATAATTTATTTGTATTAGTATGGCCTCACGGGTGTTTATTTTATACTTCAGGTTATAGCTCAGTAATAAATTGTTTTGTTCAGATTTCCAGCTTTAGCCTTTGGGAGCTCATTTAGGTTGCGTCTGGTGTCCTTTGGACGTAAATGTCCCATATTTCTTTATTTTCCTTGTTAGTACTTTGTTACTTTCTGGTACTATAAGATGCTCTAGAATCACTTCATATTTTTCCTGCACCAGCCCTATAATCAGCTATCTCTCCAAGGATCCCTAGTTCCATTTATTGTAAATTGTATTTGGAAACTAAGATCTGGGTACTGGGTGTGCTTATTGAAACTGGATGTCATTACCTCCAGACCCCCCTCTGTGGATAGAGCTAGAAAATGTATGTGTGTGTGCTATGTAGACACACATTATCTATTGTTCTGTTATTAAATATGAGTTCAAACCAATGTCTCTGCCTCCAGTCTAGCACCACAGGGTTTATACTCACCCCTGCTGATTTGTAATTTCTTTCTCTGTTAATAAGAAACCTACATCCTATTTATCTACTGTTTGTTCACTTATTTTTTTCAACCCTAGTATACATGTAAATTCAGAGTTGTTAAATGATATTCCTATAAGAAACAAATTTACTAACTAGCATCCTATGCTTACATACAGTTCTTTTTGTCTTCAGCCTTATTGTTTTCAGTCAAGTAACATCATTTTCTTAAGTTACTTAGCTAAAATCCTTTTTTTCCCTACCTCCTTCAGTGAAGTTATGTCATGCATTTATAATACAGAGAGATTCATTGTCAATCAACTTTTATATAAAGAGGCTTATTTTTTTCTCTGTTGCTATTCTTTTGTTTAGCACTGTAAATTGCTATGGTATGGCATGGTATCCTTGATATTTAAAGAGATTTAGTAGTCAAAGTACAGTTTTTATGTGTAGAGTGCTTGAGCAAGAATTTGGGCACTGACTCACTTATAATTTAAAATTCTCTATGAAATCTAAGTTATAAAGTTTTATTCACAGCACAGAATGATTCACAACAGCATAGGAAATACCTTTGCACGAAACACAGAATAAAATACCAGTATTATAAAAGTTAAAAGATGCAATGGAAAATATTTGCCCTGTGCCAGATATTACTTACGTAGTCTAAGTCTACTGTTGGTAGACATAGCTGCTAGGGGCTTGGCATATCGTCGGTAGAAACTCAGACTAATTTATCAAATGGCTGAATTACATTTTGATGTTTATTTTTTCAAAACAGAATTTATTACTTTTAACCTCTTCTTTTCTTGCAAGCTTTTTTTTTTTTTCCTGAAAACATCCTCTACCATAAGTACTTCTTCCATTAATTCTTCAGAGGATATTTCTATGATTATTTGCATCTGTTATCTTTTTTATGTTTCCATATTTGACTTTTTTCTTTAACTAGTATGTTCTGATATTTTCATTGCTTGAAAAAACACATTGAATAAAGCTGTAAATAAAAATTTACTTACATAACTGCAACTATGGTTCACTTTCCTCCCATTAGCAATCTAGCTGGTTGAACCAGATATAGTACACTGAACTTGCTTCAGTACTTCCTGTTTTACTCCAGTGATATTTACTAATACAATGGGCCCTTATATCCATGGGCTCCTCATTCATGGATTCAACCAAAAGTGGATTTAAAATATTAACAGAAAACCAAAAAGGGTGGTTGCATCTGTACTAAACATATACAGAGTTTTTCTTTGTAATTATTTCCTAAACAATACAGTATAATAACTATTTACCTAGCACTTGCATTGTATTAAGTATAAGTTATCTAAAGATTATTTAAAGTATACGGGAGGATGTGTATAGGTTATATACAAATACTATATCATTTTATAAAAGGAACTTGAGCATCTGTGGATTTTGGTATCCACGGGGGTCCTGGAACCAATCCTCCACAGATACCAAGGGATGACTGTATTAGTATCTTCAAGACATCCAACTCTTTCTTCTCCTTTCATAGTTAATTTTGTGTGTCTGGGGGCCTTTCTCCTTTCCAATTATTTTTTGTTGTTGTTGCTGCCTTAATGTCTTTTTCTAAGCATCTCTCTATATTCTAGGGCTTTGATCCTGTCTTCTAAAGACTCTTGCCAAATCCAATGAATATTTTTCATTTAAAAAAGTTATTACTGGACTACTTCACCATGTTTAACTGTTGAGTCCTCCATCCCTAAATTCTTTGACATGACATTCTTCTGATTCTTCTTAGTCCTTGTTTTAACTGACTTTCCCTTGCTCCCCTGAGAGCCATTTTTCTTAAATGTTAGGGTATCTCAAGTACTTTCATTTGTTTTTATTTTTACTACACTTTCTCTGCATATTAATTTCCTATTGCTTCTGTAACAAATGAACACAAACTTGGGGTTTAAAACAGCACAAAGTTAAGCTCTTATGGTTCCAGAGGTCTGAAGTCCAAAATCAATTTCACTGGACTAAAATCAAGATGTAGGGAGCTCTAGTTCCTTCTTGAGGCTATGAGAGGAGAACAGTTTCTAGCTGCCACCTGTATTCCTGGGCTTGTGGCCCCTTTCTCCATCTTCAAAGTGCAGTCACTCAAATCTCTACTTCTGTCATCACATCACCTTCTCCTCTAATTCTGATTTCTACTGCATTCTTCTTAAAAGGACCCTGTGATTACACTGGACCCACCAAGATAATCCACAATAATCTCTCCATCTAAAATTCCTTAACTTAATCACATCTATAAATTCTCTTTTGGCATATAAGGTAACATATGCGCAAGTTCCAGGGATTGGGATGTGGAGATCTTTGGGGGGCTACTCTTCAGCCTACCATGTTCTTGTTGATCTCCTTCACCCTTATGGCTTAGATTAAACTAAATGTTGGTGGTTTTTATAGCAGCATCTCCTACCCAGCTCTCTTTCCTGCACTCACGATCCTTATATCCAACTGTCTGCGAGACATTTTCATCTGGACTTATTTCAAATTCAATTATAAGAAATAGACCTTATCATCTTCCCCAGACCATTTTCTTTTCCTGTGTTCTTTATATCAGTTGATAGTTTTTGAAACTGAAACATGGGGTCATCCTTAAATCTCACCCCTCTCTCAGTTCCCATATTAAATTAGTCGCCATGTCCTGACAATTTAACTTCTATATTTGCCTAATGCATGCCTTCTAATGCATCCTTATTTTGATTGTCAGTTTCCTCATTTGCAAAACAGGATGACAGTGTATAATTCTTGTAAGCATTATTATACCAACTTCACAGATAAAGAAATTGAAGCATAGAAAGATCAGGACCTTGTGCAAGGTTATATAGTGAGAGAGAGATGGGATTTAAACATGGGGTCTGGCTTCTTCTGTTACTCTAGTTGAGTTCCTATTATCTTTTCTGGTTTACTCAGTCAGCCTCCTAACTATTAATATTTTCCATGATAAAAATGTTCGTTCTTCAAGTCTACAGTTCACATAGCCATGTGATCTTTCTAAGATGCCTCAACAAGGTATGCATACAAGGCTCTTTCTGATCTGTAATCTGTCCACCTCTCATTATCACATTCTACCAAGCTGTAATCTGCTTTAACTCCACACTCAGCAGTCCTGAACTCCTCATATTTTCTAATGCATATCTGTTGTTTCTCAATTTAGTGCTCTTACTTTGGCTAACCCTCTGGCTAGATTGCCATTTCCTTAAACTCTTCTGTCTTCAAAGCCCTACTTGTTCTTTAAAACTGAGCTCAGACATCACCACCAAGAAAGCATTTAAACTTCTTTTTTTTTCTAAGTTTCTATTAGCTGCTCCTCTGTATCCTCTGTGTATCTCTACTATTAAACCTACCATTCTAACGTGTATCAGTTTGTATGTTTGCTTCTTCCAAGTGTGTGGTGCTTTTTTTTTTTTTTTTTAACTCAACTCAACTGCTGGATCCTTGAAGAGAAAGATTATATTTTATGCTCCTCTCTCTTCATGATATCTATCATAGTGCCTGGCACAAAATATTAGTCAATAAATGCTTTTGAATGAAGGAATAAGTTAATGTATGCAACTGTTTTTTATTATTTTCTCAACAAGATCCGAAGAAGTCATTGTGTTTTCTGCATAAAGCTATTATCTACAAGTCTTTAGATAATAATCACAGTGGAGGCAATTACCAGGCTGAAGAAAAGAAAATGAATTCAACTCTTGATATAGATTTCTGTCTTAATAAGAAATTGTATTACACAAAATAATAAACATGGACTAAATTATGTTATTAATGTTTAATAGAAAGAATGTTTTTATTGCCCCCGAGAAAGCATTTTCTATTTTTGCCTTGTTCAATATAAATAAACTGAAGGTATAATGACAAGAAAATGTAAAGGACCTTTATTCATACAATTTAAATTTCTTATAAATAACTAGTGATAGAAGTGAAATCTTTTCCTATTTGTATACATTTTCATTCAAGCATGAAAGGCCCAATAACTAGTTCCAAATTGTCAATTTACCCAAAAGGAATATATCTATTTTGTATCTCAGAAACTGGGGACCAATATCTTGGAAAAAGATAGTTTTTCTTTGTGAAAAGAATGTATAGCTTTGTTTTAGAATGTTGGACCTTTCTATAATCTAATATCAGCTATTCCTGTTATTGATGCAATATTCCAAAGAATCTGAATGACAATCTAGCTTTGCCAGTGCTCATGTTTACTTATTCTTCTATAATATGAAGAATATTATAATCTATTTTATAAAATGACACTATTTATTACTGATTTATAGTGACTACTTTTTAAATCTGGCTGGACTGCACAGAAATTATATTATGTCATTTTATATAATAAGAATAAAGTACTTTTTTTTCACTAATGGAAAACTTCCAACAAAAAGCAAATAGCAAATAGCAAAAAAGCAAGTGTTTATTTTTGAAATAGGACACCAAATAGAGCAGAGAACAACTGAGGAAGAAATTCTGCTAAAATAATTGGGACTCAAGGACACTGAAAATCTATGACCTCATCAGCCTAGAAACAATTAATTTTATTATGGTTCATTACATAACCTCCTGAAGATACAAGCACCATGTAAACTAAGAAAAATGAAGGAGCAATGAGAGAACAAATAAAGCATTTCCCTTTGGTGGCTTTAATGCTATTTTGATTTCCAAAATACTTTAGTTATCTTGTTAAAAAACCATTTTGGATGTAATTAATTGTGATATTTGGACAGGGCATTTGGATTTATAGTCCAACCAAATCATCTGAGACACTTTTCGAGGTACTTTTAAACAAAGCTACAAATGGTGGCTACTACCTTACAAAAATGGACAGTGTGTACAGGAAATTTGGGGGATGACTCTTGATTTCAAATCCATTTTTCAGTTTTTTTCCTCATACTTCAGTAGCGAGCACCCTCAGTTGTGCTCTCTGTGAACAAAGATTCCGTTCGTTAAAATTTCATTAATTGATTAATCAAATGCTGTCCCCTAGCTGCTGTTCTGCATATTGTGCTCTTCTGGCAAACTCATCCAGTCATTGCTTCACTAATCATTCCAGTCTAGTGATTTCAAATACTGCACCTGCATCTTCACTCCCGTTGGCCAATCCTTGTCCTAGGATTGTGTTTCTAGCTGACCACATGATACCCCTGCCCCTCACCCCCCAGAGATACAACAGTCACCTTGACAAATCTCAGTATTCACACATCCGTCTCTCTTTCTCCATTCTCTCCCCTGCCTCTCATACTTTCCGAAGCTGGCTGCAAGTGCTTTCATCATGTGTGCTTGCCCTGGCCCACTAACTGACAAGAAATTTCTGAGCTCCAATCTTCTCAGTTCGTATGGGTGAAGAGTCTCTTCCCAGTTGTTGAAAACAAAGGCAGCAAGCTCAAAATCTTTCTCTGATAGAAAAAAGAAAATGTATGAGATTGAGCACAAGAGCACACTATATTTGGTAGGAGTCAAGGTGGAATGATTTTTTTTTTTTTTGACCAATCTGGTTTAGAATCCTTTTCACTGAATTTACCAAGTTACTGTCTTAGGACACCAAATGAAGAATTTATGGATTTATTTGTTAAGTACAAGACATACCACTGACCCTAACACAGAAGTGGCACTTACTAGATCTTTTGAGGGTTTCATTTAAAAAAAAATAGTTTCTGTAAAGGTTAACTTTTTCTCCTATTGGTCTATTACAGACTGACATGCTTTGAAAATTGGCCAATTTAGACAAATAGTAAGCTGAGATAGGGACGTGATGTATTTTATTGACTGGGATTATATTCTTGGGTAATATAAGCTGCAGATAATTTAGAGCAGGTGCACCCTAAATTTGGATAATATAGAAAATATGTGTGTGTATGTGGAGTAGGGAAGAGCAGAAAGGAGCCACATACTTTAGTTTTAATGGTATGTAACTGGTTTTCTGGACATTGAGGCAGTCTACCCTGCTGGGTTATGTTTTTGGGAATAATGGACTGCACAGATGAATGAGTAGATTTTCTTGACCTGTACAAAACTCTTTATATGTCACTTCTCAAGTAAAAAAGTTAAAATGATTTTTTTCAATGCCTGCCAGAGAAAGTCCACAGTAAGGCCTTTCCCGATCTGATCTTTATCTTCTTGTTTTATTTCTCACTATTTCTCTGTATGCATTCTCTTATCCAATTTGGATGTGATACATAGTATTTTCAAACACAAGTTACTTTTCTCCCTTCTCCATTAATTCATTTCCATCTATTAAAATTTTACCCATTCTTCAGAGGCTAATTCAATTTCATTTTCTTCATAACTCTAGAAAATATCTAGAGTTTATCTTTCGTTTTCTTCTAGAATATTATCTTCCATATGACACCCAATCTGTACTATTTTCTATGGCCATTTAACTTTTGATATTATTT
This sequence comes from Varecia variegata, assembly GCA_028533085.1. Classification (NCBI taxonomy): domain Eukaryota; kingdom Metazoa; phylum Chordata; class Mammalia; order Primates; family Lemuridae; genus Varecia; species Varecia variegata. The sequence continues at coordinate 114,072,477 of CM052438.1, forward strand.
AGCTTTTCCTTATGCTTATTACAGTGTTAAGTTCTCCAAAGGTAGAGACCATATCTTGTCTTTTTAATGTTCACTGTGCTTGGTTTATACTAAACATTCAGTTACTCAAATATATGTTGCGATGAATAGATATGAATGAATTAACTTAGCCATGATGGCTGTGTGTAATTGGACTAATGCAAACCTATTATTATTACCCAAGAAAACAACTCAAATGATACTCACCAGAAATAATAAGCCAAACTTTTTTTTTTCCTCCTCAAGGGCTAACGTTTCTTAATGACAACTTTCTACAATAGAACCATAAAATAAGATTTTGCAGTACTAAGAGCCTACCTGTGACTATATGCCATAAGACCATGAGCGGGTTCCTCAATCTTCAGATGCCTTTGTTTCTCTATCAACAACAGACAATAAAGTGCCTTATTTCCCCTGCTTGATAGTAGAAGTTGTAGGGAATAATAAACCCTATCTTTGCCTTTCCTGTTCTTTTCAAACAAAGAATAGTTACCAAGATTTCAGGGTCAGTTAAAAAAAAATCAGAAATATTTTTAAAAGTATATTTCATGATATAATATTGTTTTGCTAAACTATTATAGGTATAACCCTTGGTAAAAAATTATGTTTAATGTTATATGTTTAATAAATATAAAAGAAGTTTGTGTCTTTACAAATTATTTTCTTTCTTGTTATGGATTTAAAGATTAATTGATAGACAATGAGTTAAAACTTATAAAATTTCAAATTATATAATAATGCACTATACACAAACCAAAATGCATGGGCAATACTATGTATACAAATTTCTTACTGCAGAAAATGACATCAAAATACATAATTTTCATTTTATATTTGTAAGATCTTATTGTCTATTTACTCAGAGTCTGTAATCAAGATAAAAGACAAGCTTTTCTGAGAACTTTGGAAGCTGAGCAACCAGAGGCACAGTTCCCTAACCATATGCCCACAGGGCCTGGGGTGCTGCAGTGAATGCACAGGGGTACCGAGGGACATTTTAAAATTTCAAGAGAAAAACAAGATACTTAACATGTGTTGAGCATTGAGCAAACTATTAGCTCTAGGTAGTTTATAGTTTTAACATTGGAGTATGCTATTAATACCTTATTTTGATTACTTCATGCATTTGTGAAGCTAGATTCTTGGAGGTTGCTATAATGAAAAGCAAGAAGCATGGGAAAATCAATGTGGAATGTGGAACAGGAAATGAGAGTGATAATATCCAATATGATTCCAAGGTTTGTGAAGTTGTACAGTGGTCAACTTAATTAGCTAAAATAATTAAATAATTACAGTTATTTAAGAATGAAATATTAATTATCTTCCACTTTAATTGTATTATGTTTTCAAACACTACAAAGTTGTTAGGATATAAATACTTATCAAATGGTTTGGCCCAGGCTACATTTTAAATTGAACTTTTAGGTATTTCTTTTGGCCTAGGGTGCTGTTAGAAATTGCTGAGAATACCTGAAAACCAAGAAAATCTGGGAGTTTTCTTCACTGAGATAGGAATGCAAAGACTTTATCGGAGATCAAGCAGAGACGAGTCTAGCTTATGTCTTCATACTATGGAGGGACACAGAGTTACTTGGGGGGTTCTGGGGTAGGACTAAAATGGGCTCACTTTGAGATGACTGTCTACACATGCTGCTTGTCTGGAAACAGGGTTCCTCTATTTATGTGATACTAAAAAGACTCTATATGATCAGGTCTAGGATTTGTAGTCTAAAAAAAAAAGACTCTGTGAATTAGAGAAATAGAATATTTGATTTTAGTTCACTGTGGTGGTACAGATGCCTGTCCATTTTTGTATACAAAAAGAGGAGAAAAGAGGAATTAAAGCATATTTTACTCACTAAAGGAGAACTTCCAGAAATGGGTATACATATATTTTATTTCAAAAGTTTTACTACTTTTGATGGAAAAACTTTTTACAATTATTTTAACACTAATGTGGTTTTTAGGTTTGAACTAATTTATTCATTGTTGAGTTCACTCATTTTACTATTCACCTTGAAATGTTTTCTAGAAATGATTATGAGTATCAGTTGTCATTTGTTTCTTATTTTTTTAAACATAACATTGTTCTTATTATCTTAAGGAATATAAATATATTGCCACTTAATCATTTTTAGTAACATTTTGCCAATGTGCCTTTATTTTATATATGAGAAGAGTACATTTCATTCTTAGTGTTAATACTTCTAAGAATTCTAGTATTTACATTAAATTTGGATATTTTTAAAAAATAGATTTATTATTTTAAAATAATAACTAATAGATTGGATGTTTACTACAAGTTGGACATATTTAAGTAAATGTCTATTAACATTAACAAGGTTGTATTAAGACACTGTTATTGATAATTCATACTTACTATCATTAGCTGCCAAGCTTAATAAGCTGCAGACAGGAAGATATGATTCGTTTATATAATATAATAAAGCAGACAAAAGAATTAGGTTATGAAAAGACAGAGAGATGGTGAGCACCTAGCCAAATATGATTGTGTTGAAATTTTTCTTTTCTATCCATTTAATTCCATGGACTATGTTCATGACAGTTTAGTATTAGAAGATCTTAGGTAGTTAAAGAAGGGATTTTCAGAGGAACTACACTCTCAGAAAGGGTATGATAGGGAAGAAAAAGAGAAGCTACCCTCATGATGTGTGAGGGGAAAATTTTCTGTGCATAACATATGTCTGGAAAGAAAACGAATAGCTCAACAGATAGAAAAATTGTAGAACATTGAGGATTGCTGATACCCTAGGGATTTTATCCAACCCTTTTAATTTAGATGTGAATGGTTTGAGTCCCAGAGAAGTTAAGCAACTTGCTTTTGATCACACAGCTAGTTATCAGCAAAGAAACTACTAAAACGTAGAGCTTCTGCATATGTCAGTGCTTTTCCATGCCATTATGTTCCAGGACATAATTCAAACAGATTAATTGTGTATGCAATATTTATTTTTAACGCAATAAATCACTCACATTGTGATTTTAATTCAGCAGATTTTTCTCTGTGTTTTTAGGACATTTGAGGACAAGAGGCAGGCAGGAACATGTTTCAGTGGAAATAGCATGGACTTAGAAGTCAGGATTGAAATTCTGACTCTAATATTTATCTGCTCCATAACACTGGGAAGATATTTAAAATCTTTGTGCCAGAATTTCCATATTTACGTACTTGGGAAAATATGTCCTATTGTGTTGGGATTTAGAATCCCAATTTATAGAAAGTGTATAGAGAGCTAATGATGCTAGGATTGTTGAGTCTGCAGACAAAAAGGCTGAGAATTGTAGGAGGCTGTGATGTTAGTGTTTGAGGCATTGACTTACAGGGTCTCTTCTTAAGAGGAGGATGGATTTCTGCAGTACATTGTTAAATGAAAAACCACTTAAGGGAGAGAGTGGTGTCTGCCAGAGGTACCCAAATATACTGATTACTTGCCCTCTTTTTTGCTGTCTTGGATTTGGTGGCATTAAAACAAGGCAGCCATCCCACTCATTAAGTATCTTTCTGGTACAAATTCTACTAAGTGTAGTATTGACTTTGTTGCTTTTCTTTCTTTATTTTCCCCTTTTCCCCAATGCCCTCCTCCTCCTCCTTTTTTTGAGCAGCAACTATCCTACCCCTTCAGGATGGTGCCTTGGTAAAATATAACCATAGGATGATGGACTACATTGTCTTCCATGTGTTCCTTTATATCTGAACAAAGAAGATGATTCTTTTCACTTTGATAGTATCTTTAATATTTAGTTTTACTTACAAAATTATGCAAGAATATGAAGTACACTATCTCTATTTTTATTTTCTCACAGCTGTTCACCAAGAAAGTACATTTGCCCTCTTTTAAAAGAGAAGGATATATTAAATGGGAAGGTAGACCAATCTCAATTCAGGTACCATGGACCTATGGTTAAACTTGCAGCTGGGGAGTGTGTGTGTGTGTGTGTGTGTGTGTAATTTTCTAGGTTAGGGATCCAGAAAAACTTGTCCTAATTAAGAATTCACCAGCTACTATATTTCTTTAGATAACTTACTTTAATGATCCATGCACAATTCCTGTAAGTTGCCAGATTTATGTAAAGATTGACTATAGAGAGAGATATTTTCAGTCTTCTGATATTAGGAAGGAGCTCTGTTCCAGGGAACACTTATGCTGATGTTGCAGGTTTCCTTGCTGGAGACTTAGACAGATGAAAAGAAATTAGGAAAGAGTCTGGACCTCTGAAATGCAAAGAATTTGGGGAAGAGGACTGACTGTAGTTTTTTTTTTTTTTTTTTTTTTTTTAATTTGACAGAGGTGATTTTTTTTTCCACCTACTTCTCTGGGAAGGATGAAAATCAAATTAATTGAAGCAATGTAAATGAAAGGAGTTTATAAACAGCAACACTTTAAATGAAGGTAATATATACACAAACAATAATTATTTTATGTTAAAAGGGAGAATAATCAGCATCTTGATGAAGGCGGAGAATCTGCTTTTTTAGGGTGTCTTTCCCAATGCTTGACCAACCTGAGTGACTCCTCAGATGCCTTCACGAACTTTACAAATAAACCAAGTATATTTTTGCATTTTCCTTTCCCTGGAGACTGGGCTTTAAGGGCTTTATTGAAACACAAGACATTCAGCAGGGCTGGATTTGTGGGCATGAATTTGTACAAGTTTCTTTTCCTAACATCAGAGCACAGACTATTTATTCTCAGTGGGCTACTCTGCCTAAAGTGTTCAGATTGCTTTTACTAACTGTAAGGCTTTTAAAAAAAAAACAAAAACAAAAATTGGAGAATAGATTATATTTCATTTCAAAAATGTTAATTCAAGTATAGAGCACAGCACTCTTCACACTGAGAACTTTTGAACCCTGCTCCTGAATAGAAATACAAAGGAAACCTTTGAAAGCAAAGCAGATGATGTACTGTCTATATTTAGGCCTCAATTTGTTTATAGTTAAAAAATCAGTGGGAAAATCATGATCAAAGGCAGGGTAATTAATACAGAAAACTGTTAGGCTGCTTCACCTGGAAAGATTCTGTAATAAGTCTTTGATTCAAATGGTTCACCCAAAGAAAAAAAATGTCCTATAGGTTCAGAGTTCTTTCTGGCAATAAACTTCCAGTGTAAACAGGAAGACTTTTGGGCCTCTTGTAAATTTTAAAAACAAATGATACTCACTGCCTTGCACTCAGTATTTTTTGACTTTGAGACAAGAATTGGAATGATTAGTAAAAAGTTCCAGTTCGAAGTTCAGTAGGAAGGTTATTTACTACTAGCATAATAGATATTTTTGTGTGTGTGTGCAGCAGTAATTTATTGAAAAAATGTGAAGGGCATATGCTATTAAGTATCTTTAATAATAGCTTATGATTCTAAAGAACTTGACAATTAGATCATCATTACTAAAGAAGAGAACCAGGAACTCCAACCTTGTATGCTGTGATTGATACTACACAGCAAGAATATTAAACATTTTCTCCAAAGACAAACCTGGGTTTTCTCTGCTAAGATGAGAAACTATGCAGTTAGAAACTTCCTCAGCAGGCTAAGAATATATATATTTTTGAAGGGGAGCGTGTGAGAGACAGTACACGCTTTTTGTGTCTTTAACGCCCGCTTAAGATCTGGGAATAAGGCATGTCTCTGAACCAGTTTGAGTGGATTTTTCCAAAGTATAAAGGGAAACCTCAAACAACATTTATATTTGGGGCCTCATAAACACCTGGGAAGATTTAGAGTTGAAAGCAAATTTGGGCGGGAATACAAAAAAAGTTTTGTATTTTTGTTTTGTTTTGTCTTTAAATAAGCAGTCCCTGCAAATCCATCTGCCTTCACCTGGAAGGATCAGTCCTTGGGGGGTGGGAGTGGGGAAAGCTTTGGCTTCTATGTCGTCGGGGAGCTAAAGTCAGAGACCCTGAACTTTGCTTTCCGTCGGCGGGGGAAGGTGGGGAGGGTGCTCATCTGCTTTGCTGCAGGGGGACACCCCTCTTTCGGGACACTGTCATTTGGCCCTTCTTCCCATCTCTTACTCTAACATCAGAACAAGTCCGAGGCTTTTCTGGAGCTAAAGCAAGGGCAGTGGGGCCAGGCACTGGAAGGACTGGTTTACAAAGAGGCAAGCTTTGGAATAAAGTCGCTCTGCCGAAAACTCTCGGCAAGAGATGTGCTAGCGCTGTGGCGACTCTGTTCTAGGGCTTTGAAAAGCCTTTCTCCCCACTCCCCTTAGCTTTCTGAACAGCATTGTAGCCAAGTGCAACATAGCGCATATTTGGCGCAAAGAGCCCTGAGGATGAGAGACTTGGGATCACTTCCCAGTCTCCCCCTGGCCGGGTCCTAGGTAGTCTGGAGAGGAACCATTCTCCGGTTTGCAGCGCCGGCAAACGCGGCTGCAGGTGGCAAGCGGAGCTGTCCAGCACTAGTGCCGAGCCAGCGAGAGCAGGCAGCTTCGCGCGCCCCGCCGGGCTGAGGCTCAGCACAGGGCTCTCGCCCGAGGAGACCCTGTCCTCACTCACTGCCACGCGGCCTCGCCCTTGGCGGGGAACGCTAGTCCCCACAAGCTGCTTCGGCAGGATGGGCGCCAACATGTTGCCCCTTTCTTTCCCTCCCCTTGTAAGCGTCTCCGCTGGAATGGGCAGGATGGACCGCTTCCCTTTCCCTTTCCCCTCGGAACTTCCTAAATAAACTCGGAGAAAGGTGGGGGAAAGGACAAACGTGGACCCTAATCTCCACTTCGCGCTGTCAGGTTTCCCCAAGGTGTCTCTAGAGGGAGGCCTCCTGCCCCTGGGCCCGCGCCCCTCTCCCCTCCAGCCCCGCCGGGCCCGTCAGCTCCCCAGCGGCCTTTCCCAGGGCCGACGGACAGGGCGTTTGGGTTTGGGGCCCCTCAGTCCGATCCGAGCCACGGTGCGCTCCTCCTCGGAGCAGAAACCGTGGCAGCCCGGAGGGCGCGCAGAGGACAGTAACGAAGTGTCCTCGTTGCTCCTGAAACGTGGCGACAGGCGAGGCAGAGACTCCCAATGAGTATGATGGCGACACGTGATACCGGCGGAGGGAGAGGATGGGGTGGGGGGAGATAAAGAGACAAGGAGGGAGGCGGGAGGAGAGGGGCGGGAGGAGAGGGGGAAAGGGGGCGAGATAGGCGCGCAGGCGGCAGAAGCCTCTGCCTCCCCGACCGCACGGGCCGCAGCCCTCCCCGCCCCGCCGCCCGCGGTCACACACTCGGAGCCTCCCCGCGAGCGGGAGCGCGGCGCACGGCGATGCGCCGAGGCGGGCGCTGAGGCGGCGCCGCGCGAGCAGCAGCAGAGGCGGCGGCGGCCCCCAGCCCAGCCCGGCGCCGCCGCCAAGCCCGGGCCCCAAGGTGCGGCGGCGCCCCAAGTTCCCGCCATGAGCAGCCGGCTCGGGGGGCTCCGCGGCCCCGGGGACTCCCGCCCCGCCGAGCGCGACCGCACCGCCCCGCGGCCCCGACGCGCCTAACGCTGCCGCTCGCCGGTCCCGCCACCGCCGCCGCCGCCGCCGCTGCCGCCCGCGTCCCCGCAGCCTCCTCGGCCGCCGCAGCGCTTCCAGCAGCATGTCTCGAAGGAAGATTTCGTCCGAGTCCTTCAGCTCTCTGGGCTCCGACTACCTGGAGACCAGCCCAGAGGAGGAGGGGGAGTGCCCCCTGTCTAGGCTCTGCTGGAACGGCAGCCGGAGCCCGCCCGGGCCGCTGGAGCCCAGCGCGGCCGCCGCCGCCGCCGCCGCCGCCCCGGCCCCGGCTCTCTCTGCCGCCGCCGCCGCCGCCACGGCCGGGGCCAGGAGGGCGCAGCGCCGGAGGCGGGTCAACCTGGACTCGCTGGGCGAGAGCATCAGCCGCCTGACGGCGCCCTCGGTGAGCGGGGGGCGGAGGGGGGCCCGCGCTTTGGGAGAGAGCACAAGGATCTGGAAAGTTGGCGCCGGGCGAGCCGGGGCGTGCGCGCCGAGCCCAACCGCTGGGGGGCGGCCGGGCCTCACCCCGCCTGGCCTAGGGTTCCGGCGCCCCCGGCAAGACCCGATCCACTTGGTTGGGGCGGAAGTGGGGATCAGGGCACGGGAAGAGAGTAAGACTCCACTTTTCTGGGGTCTCGGGGTCTTCAAATTCGGGGCCCTGTCAGCCCACCTCTAGCCTTGGACCCTACTTCATCACTGTCCGCTGACGGCCCCAGTGCTCCTTCACACCCACCTGTTTTCTTTCCCCCAAACTTTCCCAGGCACTGTTCTGCCATTCCATTTCCATGTCTTTCATCTGTGTTCTCCAGCATCCCAAAGGAGCCCCAACCCCTTCCAGGAAACCCTTCCTCTCCTTATTTCCCACACTCTCTTGGTCTTAGCGTGACCTTCTCTGACATCGTTGAATTCCACAGGCTGTCTGCATTCTGTGTTGCATCCCTTTTCTCAAATCTTGAGATACTCTCTGCCAGATATTTTTCTGAGTTGCCTTCTGATGAAGAAACCTCTAATTTTTCTCGTGTTCTCCCCACCCAGTAGTTTTTTTTCTTTATTCACCAAGCATTTATTGGCTCAACTGCTTTTCTGGCTAAACCTGGTGTCTGGTTTTCTAAAGCTCTCTGGTACTTCTTGCACCCGTATCTCATCCTTCAGTCTCCCTACTGGATTCCACAGTACCCTCTCCCTCATTTTTTTTCTGGTCTTCCTTATATTAGGCCCTTCATAAATATTTGTTGAATGCATAAATGCTTTCTGAGGCTTCTCCAGACTTGGGCTCATCTCGGGACCTCTGTAACAGCAGTTCCAGGTGTACACCAAACTCCCCTGGTGCTAAGGCATCCTTTCTGGCCACTCCTGCCTCATTCCTGCCCAGGCATTTCAGCTACCTTTGATTTTTATCTTTTGCAGGAATGGCAGAACTCTGATCTAGTCTTTCCCTGCCCGGGTGAGCTCTGTTTTGAAGGAATCCACTCTATTGCAGACAATCTGAAAGAGATTCACTGTAAAATCTCCATCCACCTTTTATACTCACTTTGACCTTGGCTACAAGCATTTTAACTCCCGACGGCACTTTTACCTATCCAGCTCCTCAGAATTTTACTTCTTTAAAAAATCTCCAGAATGAATTTGAACACTGATCTTGTTTGATTACTGTTGAGTCTCGCTTTTGAAAGTACTATTGCAATTGTTGGTAGAGGGACCTGCGGAGTGAGAGCCGGAGCGGCTGAGTACTGGTTCCAGGTGGTCCTGCAGATATCCTTGTGGCACTGACATTAATGGAGAATGATTTTTTTTTTAATCATTGAAAGTACTCTTCAGTCATCTTCCTCTCCTTGTGTATTTTTCCTCTTTAATATAGGTTTCTACCACTTTTCCCCATTGATAACCTGGGAAACAAACCTCAGAATGGGTTGGCTGCTGTTTGCTGTTCTTCCCTGCCAGTATTTCCAAGGCAGCATCATCTTAGCAACTATTTGATGTTGCAGATTGTTGGACATAATCCTTTATAAGAGGAGTCTAATAATCTGTGCATCTGTAGATTTGTGTCAGTATCTAAAAGCAACATTTGTGCAATATACTATTAATAATTCCTCAGCACAACACATTCATATTTGATAAACTGATTTTACTAAAGATAGTGAATAGTTTTGGGAGAATTGTTTTTCTGTAATCTTGGAGTTTTCTTTTTGCCTAAGAACCAGAATTTACAAATTTTAAAAAAGTAATTTTAAAAAAGTAAATTGGTAATGCCAATTTAACTTAAGACTATTTTCGACAACTTTCATGAGGAATAGATAAAATAAACTGAGAACATAGGCATTTACTCCCAGAATATGAGGGAGGAAATAGCCTCTGATGGTTACCTTTATAAGTCAAATTTGAATGACTCTGGCTTTTTGCTGGATGAAAGCATGTACCCAGATAATGGTTTTCAGAATAAGAAATTTGAAAATAGTTGTGATGCTCAAATGTGTGCAACAGCTATATATACTTTCCATGCCATAATTGTTTTCTATTTTGAAAAGGTTCTGTCAGGTGGATGCTGAGAATATACAAGTGAATATAGTGTAAACATTTTCAACATCATATTACACGTATAGAAAAATTCTCACAGCTAACCATATCACCAATAGACTTAATGACACAAAGAAAACAGAGATTATATTTCAAAGCAGTGACTTATATAATATCTGCGTGGTCCTGTTTTTCTTTTATTTGGCAAGTTAGGACACTGCCTCAAAAAGTTCCAGTAGATTCATTCTTTGATACTGTCAGGATTCTAAACTTCTCTGAAAACACTTGGGAAGATGGATTATGCTCTATCCATTCTCTCATTAGAGCTGAACAACTCTTTTTTAAATCACTAAGAGTAACTATTACCAGGGCATTTTTAGATGGGAATTTCTGGTTGTTTTGATCATTGTGAGCTTGCTTGCATTCCATTACAATCTACTTCAGGAGAGACTGTACTTGCTATGGAAGTTCCTGTTTTCTCAATGGTCTCATCATGAAATGTCTCAGTCACTTGGGATTTGTTTTGTATTCAGAATGATTTGCAAGGAGGAAAATAAAAATGAATTTAATAAATACTATTTAATTGCCAAGTAATTAAACTAGTTATTTTACCCATGGAATAACTAAACTCAGGTTTTTGATACTTTATTAGTCATTTTTAGATGCACTGGTGTAAGATATAAAGATTATAATACCTTATACAATTTAAATAAAATTGTAAAAGTAAATTGAATAAAAAGTAAATTGAACTGATGAAATTGAAAAATATCCAGAATTCAGGAGACCTGATTCTAATTTTGCCTTGGACAACTTGTATATCTCTGGACACATTACTTTAATTCTTTGGGATCCTTCTCATCTGTAAGGTGTTATGCTTAGAGTTCTTCCCTATTTCGAGATTCTACAAAGACATATGTTCTTAGGCTTTGAATAAACTCTCATAATAGTATATAAAAGAAAACCAGGGCATATATTATGAGTTTTGAAATTTTTGAGGACAGTTTACTTTCTTAAGTAGGGACATTAAAATACTATTTAATTCACCCAATTATTCAAAAATATTTGAGGCTCTACAGTGTGGCAAATATTGTGCAGAGCACTGGCAAGACACATGCTGAACAAAACATATCCCGTCTTTGACCTCATGAAACCTCTTTAATTATAGTCTTTATTCTGAGGAAAGTGTACTGTAGGAAAACGTAAGAACTCCAATTATCTTGGAGATGTCTAGAGGAAGCTTTATTTATCGTCCACTTTGGGTGGTTTTGTTCACTGTGAATCTCTGAGGTGCAGCCGTAAGAATGAAAATAACTGTAAAGACTTGATTGAAGATTTGCAAATCACATAGTGTGTTATTTATTGTGAAATAACTTAATACTTGGGAACACACATTGAGAAACACCTGGGGATTTTACATCAAGGGTGAATTTAGTAAGTTATTTATTTGGATTTTATTTTTGTAAATGAGGGTTATTTAGTTGCCCTATCACTTTGACATCAGTTTTGGGATTGCTGATGTCAGCCTCTCAGTGAAGATATTCTGTCTAACTCAAGGGCAAGGCGTCCCTAGGTTTCTTGTCAGGGAACATTCCAGGTGTCTTTGAAGACCTCAGAAGCATAGAGAGCAGAATGGCGGGAAGAAAAGTAATAGAAATGGAAGAATGGCAAATAAAGGGAGGAAAGCTACTAGCCTAGGGAATTGTCCCAGAAACCGAGAGACAAAATGGAGAGGGAAGCCTGGATTCAAGTGGCAAAAAGACAGAAATTGTTTCAATATTTTGGGAAAGGAAATTATATTGATACACGCATAGGAAAGAATGAAAGGATGTAAAAAAAAATACATATTTAGCCTTTCCTAACAGTAAATAAAAATCAACTCCCTGACATGTGTAAAGTCTTAAAAAAAAACTTAAAAAAATCCTTAGAAAGTGTAACTAACATGTCGACAATGAAAAATATATAGAATATATTTGTGAGTTATGATATTTGGAAAATTTGTATATTTTAATTAAAGCTTTTTCAATTTGGGGCTCAATTTGGCTAATGAAGCTCTGAGAAATGTATTCCTTACAATTATAAAAATAGATAAAATGCATTCCAGTAGTGTAGTTTGCACATTAGTAGAAACTGGATCTAATGGCTGTCGATTGCCTTTCTCTGCCTCATCCCCAGTCATTGAGAAATGGCAGTGTAGAAAGAACAAAGTTTTGGAGTCTGACAGACTTGGGTTTGAATAGTCCACTCCTGAGCTCCTTACCAAGTGTGAGATCCTGGGAAAGCTACCTCATACCTTCTCTGAGCCTTAATTTCTTCTTTTGTGAGCTAGGAATAACAATTACCTTGTAGATTTGTTGTGAAAGAGGAGCAATATTATTCATAAAACTCCTCAAATTCAATAAATAATATTTTCAGGGTGAGATCCATTAATTTCAACCAAATTTGAAAACTTCTATGTGATCTAAAATTTTTCTTTTTTTCTTAATAATTCACTTGCTAGTAACGTTATTGGAAGAGTTCATAGAATAGATGTCAAGTACTTTAAAAAAAGTGATAAGAAGCACTTTATTTTGTTGGCATAGACTAGCCAATCCATTAAAACAATTAAAACTGGAGTCCCTTTTTGGCTCCCTGGCATGTACACAGACGTATGTAATCATTGCAGAGTCAAACATTTCCGTCAAATTATTAAGTGATGTGTGGCAATGTGAAAACCCCTTCCATAAATTCTATAAAAATATGAAGACTTATATATTTGGTAGAATGTATTTCACAGCAAATTAATTTTAAATTAGGAAAAATGTAGGTGAAAGAGAAACTGCTAATTTCGTTTGCCTAAGAATGTCAAGCATTCCTCATCCGTTGCATTCAGACTAATCTGTACATGTGTTCAAAGGTCTAGGCTGTGAGATGCAGTAGTCACCCAGCAAATGCCATTTACGTTTTGTGTAAGTGTATAGTGCTCTATTCTTGTTTGGCTACCAATTCAATTATTAGGCTTTCATTTTAAAGATAAATTTTGACAATGGGAAATGATATCAATGGTTATTAGTTTGTAAGTAGAGGTGATAAATTATTATATATTCCTTTTTAGTGTACAGTTTATCTACCTGAAGGACTCTGAGATGCATGGGAGGAGTACTTGAGTTCTGTTACATATTTTTTCCTTCAGTATCATTATCACTCTTTTTGTTCACCTTTATGTCTTGTTGCCTCTATTATAGAGAGCTGAAAGTAAAGTAAAAATACTATACATATTTTATTAAACGTGATAGCAAAATAAATGTGTTACTGATACACATTGTTCATCATGAGTTATCAAGAAGATATAATTTTCTTTTTTGAGACTTGATATACATACAGGAAGAAAAACAATTTACGTGGCATATGCAGGGAGAATATTTGCAAGAGCTGTCTATTGACGGTTTTTTTTTTTTTTTGCAGGCCCCTGTTTAATGCATGAGACAGTGATTTAGTTTAAAACTCAAAGCCTTTGTTTAAATTCTGCCTCTATCCTCAATACTTGTATGTTTATCTGGTACCTAATGGATGTTCAGTAAATTGCTTAATATAAGTGGATGGATATTGTTGTTTAATTGTTCAGTTATGTTAATGTTTCTTTTGTGTTTGATATGTTTTGTGGTATATTTGGTTCCATCAAACAAAATATTTAAATTTTGCACCCAGCCTAGCAGAGACATACTCAATTGTGCAACCCTCTTTAAAATTTGCTTACATTTTTTGTTTAAAACAAAACTTAAGAATGAAGGTTTTTTTTTTTTTTTTAAGCAGATAGAACAATATCCTCCTCCTAGGACTCTTTGAGTAGCCCATTTATATTTTAAGAAGTTAGATAAATGTAATGAATCTCCTATAGTCTATGTTGCTTATATTTTCTGCACAATTCTCCGTCAAATGAGAGAAATGTTTGTCAGCAAGTGGGTTACTGTTGCCAAAAATGCACTGCTAGGAGATGGAAATGACATAATCTCGGTCTTCAAATATCATTTCAGGACAAGATCTGAAGATCTAGAATTATGTGCTATAAGCTCAGAGCACCTCATAAAATTGAGGCCTAGAGTGATCTGGAAAGTAGGGGACCTAGAAATATCTCTGATGGCTGGAGATTTGTTGCGACTGTTGTGGGGAATTGAGAAAGAGTGAACATTCTTATGAATAGAATAGTGATAAATCACTTCCTGAACAGGTTTTATCTGAGGCTTATTAAATAGTTCTTCATTTAAGCTAGTGGCCATCAAACTTCAGTGAACCTAAGATATACTTGAAGAAAATTGTTAGAATACAGATTCCTGGGCCTCATCCTCAGAGGGTCTGGTTTAGTAGATCCAGTTAGGGACCCAGAATACATTTTGAACAAAATGCTAGGTGATTTCTAGGCACACTAAAATTGTGTCAAAGGGTGACTGAATTCCACACCTTGGGGACCATTGATCTAAGCTCACTGAGCTCTGCAGACTGATATTTGGAAAGAGTGATCCTGGAAATGGCTCCTTTGGGATGGATTTATCCCAGGCAGCTATTGCCTTAACAGGGACAGGGATAAAGGTGGTGAGTTGGTGCTATTATTGCCACATCTATGACTATATCCTTTGTGGTCAAAATAATCTTATTGGTTGTGTGGTAGAAGGCATTTGAGGTTTCACCATTTGTAGCTTTAATTATTGTGGACTCTTTTCCTATTTTTCTTGAGGGTGTTTTGTTAACTGCCCTATGTTTATGTTCAGGAGGTCACATGGCATTGCTGCAAGAGTTTTGTGACCTCTTCCCTAAGAATAAAGAAACCAATATTCGAAAAGATTGGGGATTGTAGAGGAAAAGGGAGAAGAAGGGTTGTCGTGAGGGTCAATTTGACATTACCATCAGCTTTTGTGTTTTTTAGAGCGAGATTGACCCAGCAGTTCTCACATGGTCCATCTGCTGGTTCACTTTGGAGGAATGATTTGTTTATATGCCAATGAAAAAATTAAAAAGGTGAAGGGAGAAAGAAACACATCTGAATACCAGAATTTTTTTTTTTCTAGAAAAGAAGCAATAGGAGGTTCAGATATCAGATGTATAGGGTCACCTTCAAACCCTACCAAAATATGACAAAAATAGTAATGGTTGCTGATCTCTACATCTTTAGCCAATTAGTCCTGTCATTCAGTGGCCAAGTTGGATAAGGTCTAGTTGAACTCTCCAAATAAATGGTGATCTTGGTGATCTAACATTTGTAGAATTTGCATTTGCAGACAGCTCTCCAACCAACCAGTCATGAGAGGAGGCTATCTGTGTGGAAGTCCTGATGTTATGTTCACCGTAAGTCCTTGAAGTCACTTGCCTCCTTTTCCACTGACCATACCATATTTGTTATGTGTGAGTCTACTGTGGCCAGTGGCGACAATCAAAATGTTCTAAGACATGCTTACATTCTTTGTTCCTGTATGCCTATCCTTCTTCATGCATGAACCCTTCATCTGAATACTGGGAAAGGATGGTTTTTCTGACTATTTTTATGTATACACATACACACACACACACACACACACACACGTATCCTGTTTTCAGTCACTACAGTTTTTCTCTGTAGAATACTAAGTTATTGCTCACATATCCATTATAGGACTTATTGTATTGTACTGTGACTTTGGTTTATTCTACCTCTTTAAGACAGAAATCATACCTTATTCATCTCTGTATGCACATGCCTAGCAGAGGGTCTGAATTACAAAGGCACTCAGTCAATGTTTGTTAAAAGAATGAATATTTGATTAAGTCCTTGTGTAGCTTGTGTATCTGGTAGTGCACTGTGGGTTACAATGATTTTGTGCTGCCATATTTTAGTTGATTATTTTATCTACTAGATCTTTTGTAGCTTTTTCTGAGACATAAATGATGGTCAATATAGTCATAACATTATTTTTTAGAATGCTTGAAGATTTTCAAAATACTCCCATACCCGGTGTCTTATTGGAACTTTGTAATAATCTGTAGATTTTATATAAATGGCCTCTAACTTTTGTTAGTAGGATTATCTCTAAATTTCTGTAGATACAACAACTATTTGGGGGAGCATATGTGCTGCTACTTACAGGGTTTGTATATTATCTCTTAAAGAGATGTGTAACTCTGTAAGATACACGGTTGATATCTCTATCATGCTATTTTGTTCATTATCATTTCAGTATGTAAGAAATTCTGCATTACCAAATATCCCATAAAACAAAACTCTGCACACCAGCACATCCGAAGAGCTATCCTACGGTTAACATTGGTGGACATAATAATGGCACTGGAGGGACAGAGTCCTTGGGAGAAGTGGTAGAGGTAGAAATTGCTAATTTACAGAATGTGGAGGAAAACTGACCAGGAATAGGTAGATGTATTACTGGGTATTTTTTAAGGGTCCAATGAGGTTGGAGATAATGAATTTTTAGAACAAACTGAGAGGGTGAGTGTGATGTGCAAGGTATAAAGCAGTGAAGGTATTAAATATATATTAAAAGGCCTATATGTCAGATTTAGCTTGAGGTGTTTAGGGAAAATTTGGTAGAGTGGAGGGTTGTATTTTGGGAAATATGAGAGTGAATGTCAAATGGGGCAGACTGTACTAATTCAAAGGCATTTCTAGTCTTCCTGTTTAGACACAGCTATGATATTAAGATTATTTAGTAAATATCTGGGTCTTATTCTATTCAATTCACTCTTTTAGAATAATTGATTATTTTTTTCCCCACTTCTAAACCAGAATCAAGTAACCTGGTAACTAGTTAGTCATTTCTAACTAGTTAATGATGATAATTAATGATAAGGTCATTAACTCATTTCTAACTGACTGCTTGACTAGTACTTACAAAATTAGAACTAATCCTTGAAAAATATAAGGCTGTTCAGCTACATCATTCAGTGCATTATTTATGGTCCCTATTTGCTACATTGTAAGGTTTCCTTGGGTCAGACTTGATACATCGCTTCCTGAGTATAAGGGAGCCTGTGGGATTTAGAGTAAGGGATGGCTACCAAAACACTTCGTATTGGATTGGAGAGTGCAGTGGATATTTTCTTACCTAAAAAGGTAGAAATTAGTTCTGGATAATCAAACATTTTGACTAAGTGAGCTCTAACGTATGCAGTATCAATTTATAAGTGAGCAGCTGAAATGCAATAAAATACACCTGAGTTAAAGGATCTTAAATTTGTTAATAAGTCTTTGATAATCCAAGACTTTCTTTTGTGTGTTTCAATGCCTCAGTGTTGTCCTTATGAGTATTAATTATACTCTGCTATAGATGTGTTAACATCCCGGTAAGGGTAGTGTTTTAGATGACCCAATGCTTGATGACAGCGAACTTCCTCTACGTAGAAGCGCTGAGGAGCTCAACGGTCCTTGTGGTCTGACAGAGTTAATGTGCATTCTCAGTTTCTCATGTTCCACCAGGGAGTCTCTCAGGCAAGGGAGAAATATTGTGAGTGGATTTTAACAAAAAGTTTTCCTAACTTTTGGAGTTGTGTATATAATTTGGTAAATGTGCTTGTCTTATTTTTCTTGAAAAATGCCTGTAAGCCTGTTTGTGTATGTGTGTGCCCAGTGTGGGCAGGGACTGATAACTACAACTCAATAAATTCTGCATTCTGATTTTTGTTCTAATTTGACTTTGGGGAAATAACTTTGCTGTCTCCACTTTCCATCTCTGAAATCATATTTCTCTCACTAATCTCTTAACTCGAGAGCAAATATGTAATAAAATGAGAACAGTGAATTGAAAACATTATGTTTACTATTATTAATGACTTTGTTGCACTACTTCACTGCTTTCTTGTGGACCAAAGTGTTCGTTGAGATTCCTTAACTCTATATTCTGAGAAAAGAACAGATTTGTAGTCAGCCACACTCCTGTTGTTATCTTGTGCATCTTTGGATAAATTAGCCTCTCCAAGGCTCTATTTCTTCACTGAAAAATGAGGGTAATACTTATTATATAAGATTATGAAGATTAAAAGTATAAAAATGCCTAGCACAGTATTTGGAATACCATAAATGATCAGTAAATATTGGTGCCTTTCTACAACCCCTTCCTACCAGTTATCTTCCTGATTTGCATATTGGTAATCACATTTCCTAATACCTTCAGTTACCTCCAGCCACACTCTTTGGCAAAACTTCTAGATATTGCCTTTCTCTATAGTTCTTGTTTAGCACTCTCATGCTTTCTATGGGAAATATTTTCAACATTTTTGGGCATATGACATTTCAGGGTCATTCTGTTGCTCTTATATATTTACAAATGATGACCCCTTCCAGAAATCTTAAAAACAAATGTGCTCTTACTGGTTTCTTGTTTATTCACTCATTCACTTACCTCTCACTGGTTTCTTGTTTATTCACTCATTCACTTACCTCTCACATTCATTCATTCAGACAGCATTTATCTAGCAAGTGAACACTTTACTGATTCATTCGGCTTGTACTCAATATGCTCTAAACAGATGCCTGAAGTGGGGCACTCAGACAGAAATTTGATATTGTTGTTTTGAATTAAAAAATGTAAACTCACATTTGAAAAATTACTAAATGATGTCCACAACAGCTATTTCTGCCCCTCTATCTCTCTCTGCCCCTCATTAGATCCTGACCATTCCTCATTTGGCATGATGTAGAGGACATATGGTCTGTATGTAAAAAGACCAATTTAACCTATAATGATGATGACAGTAATAATAGTGATGTTGATTTTATTGAGTTCTTACCATGTACCAGGCAGTGCTTAGTGCTCTATGGATTTTATCCATTAAATGCAGCACTAATACAGGGGTGATGCCTTACCATGTTCTACAAGATATCAGGAGTCTATGCCCTTGACCTCATCTCATGATACTCTAATCTGCCATCAAGGTTCTGTGATACACTCCTTGATTATGCCAAGCAAGCATCAACTTACCTTATGACTTTTGTCCCATTCTTCATGTCAGAAATGCCCTACTGCTCACGCCCCTTGCTCAGGTCTCCCCAAGATTGGTCCTTTCTTGGTTTTCAGATTTCAGCTCAGTGTCACCTCATCAGATAGTAGCCTTCTACTAATCATTTTCTCTTGCATCAGTTATTATTTGCTGTTTTCATCATAGCAATCACCATCAGAAGTTATCTTTTTATTTACTGGTTTGCTTATTTATTGCCTGTCTTACCTCATAGTAATTTAAACTCCACAAGTCTAGGGATCTTGTTTGGGTTGATCACTGTGGTCTCTTGTAGCACCTAGAATAATCCTGGCTAGAAGTAGTTTTCAATACATCTTGATTGATGTATTGTGCCATTTTAAAGGAAGGCTTAGGACTTGGAAAAAAAAAGAGAATAGTTTAAAATAACTTAGGAGGTGGGAGAAGGAGAATTAACATGTGTTAGGCCACTAATATGGAGCCAACATTTATTAAGAGTTATCATAATATATATCACTGAATTTTCAAAATAATCTTATAAGAAAATTTAGATTCAGAGTAGTTGGGTAACTTGCCTATGATCACAGTTGCCCAAGGTCATGCCCCATCCCTTGACTAATCAGTGTGGGGCACCTCTGAAGTCAGATCTCCATGTGGGGTTAGCTGAGGCTTCTATTGAGACTGCATCACAGCCCAACTTCTCCTTCTGCCCCATGCTGCTTCCTTTTTTACCTTTTCATGGATGTTGTTCTCAATAGCACTCCCTAATAAATTTGCTGCATGCTGATCTCCTTCTCAGAGTCGCTTCCCAGGGAAGCTAACCTGTGGTAGTGAGTTTGAGAATGGTGTTGGCATTAATACAAGTGCAAAATTCAGCAATGGTAGGGTGGCATTTGGAAAAAATATGATGATAGCCTTGGATTTGGATTTTTTGAATTTAGGTGAAAACGATTTTTTTTTTGAAACTAACATATTTTATTTTAAGTAACAGAAGTAGAGTTAAGTATTTTTTAAAATGTTTTAACATATATCAACAAAAAGTTATCAATAAACTAGTGTGAGGGCCTCATATAGTCTCTATGCAGCCAGTTCTACAATTTCTTGGCGAGATTCATCATCTTCACTTCCTTCTTCACATTCCACAGTCCATGTCTCCAGGTTAAGGTTAGCAGTTTTCCCATCCACTGTGACACTAAGAATAGAGCTGTCTTTCACATTTACACAGTCTTCTCCAAATATGTCCTGGAGCATGATCTCCAATCTCTTGTTATAAACGTGGATTTCTAATCTTTTAGAAATCTGTGAGCTCTTTAAGGGCTTGTATTACTGAATCACCAACCTTAGCACACAGTACCTGTCAGCCGATTTAATAAGTACAGAATTGAAGACTTGGGATTGGAGCTTGGCTAAGGGCTCATGGCTGTAGATAGTGACTTTGGAGGTGATAGCTAATATCTTGAAAATTGACAAACACTCTGAATGAGAGAGAAATAGAACAGCAGAGAATTAGGGAGCAATATACAAAAAGAACCAGAAGAATGAGGTGCTAGGATTATTTTTTGTGTTTGTGGGATGGGAGGAGACTGGGGAGCAGCTGGGAGCAAGGACTCAGGGCTTGACATTTGCAAAATAATGAAGAGAATTGAATAGAACAAGGTTGCTAGTGGCCTTAGAAAAGTGATGTCAATCCTGCCTCTGAGATAGAAACCTATTTATCAAGGTTTAAAGAGGGAATATATGATGGGTAAACAAAGGCTATCATGGGCATACATCTCTGATCCAAGACATTTGACAATAAAAATAGAGAGAGAGAGAGAGAGAGAGAGTGTTAACAGTGCCCATGAGGCCAAATCAGTTTATTAAAGAGATGGAGATTCATGTTTGAAGTGAATAGAGACGTAAAAAAAGCTGGAGATAGATGAGACAGATAGGACTTGGGAAAGAATAGTGTTGCTCTAAAGGCATTCTCTGATTCCTTTTCTAAGAATGAGGACACTTCTTTCTTTATACCAAAGGGAATGCAATATGGCATAGTAGGAGTATAGGTAGTGCAAAGGCTACTGTCAGATTTTGGTTTTATTCACACCTAATTTTTATTACATTCTTTTCTAGATTTTATCATAACTCAGTCATTGGCTAATTTTGTATATCTAGCAACTATCAAATTTAAATTGCCGTGCTCTTCGCAGTTCTCTAGGTAAACATTAACAATGGTAGTGGCACTGACCATGGGGTGTCAAATCAAGTCTGAAATGTCACTCATTCATCCTTCAGTAGTTTTATACTGAAATCATGAAGTGTCCATTTTTTCATTTGTATAATCCACTGCTTAAATAACTTTGGCATATCTTATCAATAGTTGTAGACTTCGGATTTTCTCTTATTCTTCTAAAGATAAGAGTTTATAAATTGAACACTATGTGGCGTGAACGGTTTTTTGATTTGTGTTTATATTAGCTTGTTCTCTGTTATTTATAAAAGTTATGTAAGTTTATATATATGTGAGTTACACAGATACACACACACACTCACATACACCCCTGATCTTATCCTCTCTGTGTCTGATATGACTTTGTTCAGTGTTAGAACTCTTTTTGACACTTTTTTGATACTGGAGAAAAGGTCACTAATGGAAGGAACTCTCAAAGTATTAGGAGCCAAACGAATAGGACTCTATTTTGTTGTTATATTGAATATATTATATTTTATGCAGTTTAAAGGTGGTGTGGAAGGTAAAATAAGGCCAAACAGGACATAACAGAATCAAATGTAGCCTCTTGGCCTCTCCCTTTCCTTTTCTCGGTGAATTTTGCTCAATGTCATAAAGCAAGGATTTTTCTCTGTTTTATATATAGCCAGATTTCATGTCTGCCATGTGCCTGGCACATTGCAATTGGTAAATCAATGTGTTAAATGAATAAATTTAGAGTGAATATAAAGATATTTATTCTAAGTATACCACACAAATGTTGTAAGAAAGAAGTAAGGTAATAATTACAAATGTACTTTAGAAAAATAAAATCAACAACAACAAAAACAAGTAGAAAAATGTAAATAATTATGACCTATTATTTTTATTCTTTGTCATATATTTGTTATATGGCTACTATGCATGCTTCATTTTACTATGTCACGAACCAGAAAACAAGATCTATGGAGCAAAAAGTGGATCTAGTAATCTGCTAAATTAAAAAAAAATTGTTGTATTTTCCTTGAATACTCATGATCTGCTACACTGTTCAACTTATATACTAAGAGGAAAGAATAAGTTATTCCCACACGACCTAACTACATTTTTAAGAAATTCAGTATTATTTCATGAAGTAGATGTTTGTAGTTGGCCCTTTCTGTGTCTGGAATTTGAGATGTCTCAGTTATTCCCACCTCACCCACCCACATTTTTTCTTGTGATTCTGTTGTAAACATTTTTGGAATGAAATTTATGAAAGATTTTATCATTCTTCCAACCTCTTTCTTGTCATCTTAATTCAGTAGGTTTCTGTAGACCTTAACAAAAGAAAGTAAAGTATCTCATTCAAATAAATGCCTATTGACCAAATTCTGTCAGTGCCTGGTCAGTCAGAGTCTGTTAGCCTTCTTCCAATTTCATTTTTCCCTGTGTGATTGGTTTAATTTGTGCATGAGTGATGTCTAAATTTTTAAATGTTGTCTTACCAAATAATTATTTTTTAACTTAAGGAATTTGTTTACTTTCCAGAAAAGAAAGGATGCAGAGATTCTTACAAATTGTGTTATCATAGTATTTACACATGTAAACCCAGATTTATTTTAATAGCATATTGGAAATATCTATCTATATCTATGGTATTTATATATCTATGTATTTATCCACCTATGTACTATTGATCATATGTGGCAGAAGAGAAATGACTCTGTCATTAGATTCTGAATTAAATAATACCATTTAAGTAGAAATCTGGAGTAGGCATAATTACCCTTATTGTGTCTTTTTAAAAAATTTGCCACAGCTAATGAAAATGCCTTTTACTTCCTTAACAAAAGAATCTGCCTCCAAAGGCATTTATTGTAGGGGATGCTAATGATGAGATGATTGTGTTATAATGGAACAGAGATTGAGGGAAAAAGTAAATCTTAGCTAGACACTATAGTAATTCTATTTGAAGCTTCAGACAGATATGAAGGAGTTTCTAGTGTGGAAGCTGGAGAAGAGCCATTTATTGTTTCCACCTGATAACAAAGATCAATAAACGCTTTGTGGACCTGACAGTGTTTGCAAGCTATAAAGTCTCTGTTTTTTCTCCTCTGTTAACTTATTGCCATTATAAACACATTTCAAAGAAAACCGGTCTTTCCTTTTGTTCTGAATTAAATTCTTTCTCTGAAAGTGTACTTGTAACTCACAAACCTAACTTTCCTGCTGAAGGAGAGCAGATGGCCTTCGTCTGCAGCTTATTGCAAGTGGCTGTGTGAATTGTGGTAGATGAGGCTACTGCCTGCTAGGATTCTCTAAGCGCTTGGGCACTTTCTCTTCTTGTTCAGCTGCATTTTTGGATGAGGGTGGTGGAAAACAGAGGGAATCAAATATTAAATTAAGTTGTAAATGTACTTTTCCACTAGCTTTCTTGACTATTAGAAAAATCCAGATGATCTAGGTCACAAACACCTACTTAACAGAGATATCCAATTATTTTGATAATATTGATGGAAGATATCACCTTAATCAATGGCATTAATGGTGATTGTAATGGTAGAAATGAACAATTCCATTGGGTATGTAATTGGAAAAAGCATTTTACTACAAGTTTCCCCAAGAGACATAATAATTTTTCAAAGAATACATACTAGTAAGTCACTTTCAAATACACGTCAACAAAAATATTACCATTGTGTAACTATAAAATAGGGATCTAGCAATAAGGATCTAAAAATAAAATCAGACCAACAAATCTTGGCCATTAGGTTAGGTATTCAGCTACTTTCTGTGACTTACAAATCAAATCAAGATATGCCTGCCTGAAAACATCTTAAAAACCTAAAATAACAGAGTTTATTAGTTTGCTCTTCCAGAGTGACTGACAGAAATGAAAACAAAGGCATATCAAAGTCAAGTCTATTAAAGTTTTTGCCTTGGTATTTTATATTAGTTTAACCTCTGATACATTATAGATTAAGGCTGAGAAAAAATTGTAAAGTAGAGACATTTGTTTTGGTAATCCTTATTCACTATATCTTTCTCTGTTTTGATTCCTGTATCAAAACCTTATGCCACAAAACTATGTGTCTCTCCTATCAGATAAATTGTATTGTATACATTTTAAATACCTTATCATGTTAAATTATTAATTGAAAAACAGCTTTCTTGATTTTAAGCGCCTATGTAGGGGTGGAAACATTGAGGGACATTGAGGGAGGGGTGGGATGGAGAAGCTCTCCTAGTGCTCCTAAAATCAAATCTGGAGTCCGGCCCCACAAGTCTTTGCCGTGTAGTGATGACTATGTAGTAATGATGCTTCTGGGAGCTTCTCAGTTAGCCATCTGGAGATCTCTGTAACTACAGTAAATTATTTAACATTGTTGGTCTGTAGGAATAACATAGTTACATTGGGAAGTAAAAAACAAAATAATGATGTTGAGGCATTATACTTTTAAATTTTAGATCACAAACTATTTTCTCTTATTTTAAAGAACTATTACTGCTACTTTAGAATTCATTTTAAATAAGGCTCATGGGACCAAATGGATCCGATGTTGCCCTTATGTTTTGTAATGCATAGAGATTCCAGAGCTTTTGCTACTTATATGAATAATTTATGGATTAATATGTGTTGTGCTAATTATGGGTGCCCTTGTACTGGGTTTGCCTTGGAAATTCCAGTTAATAGCCCTTATGCTTGCAAGGAAATTAAAATGTTTTTAGAAGCTGGAAAATAGAGAATAATAGCCAATCAGTACCTTGTTTCTAAGTACCGTATCATTAAAATTCCCTGTTTTCTTTGGTATGAATGTATGTACATGCTTATTTACATATCTTGTGCAGGTCAATTTTTGACTATTTGTAAAGCAGAATGGTAGAGCGAGATATTTAAAACTGATACAGTATTCTAGAAAGAATTTGAAAAAAAAAATTATGTCATGCCAGCAACATCCCTTCATCTGTAGGCAACTGTTCCCAATGTCCCTCTCTTATATCCTTTCACCCTCTCATTTTCCTAGTTACTAATTTACCAGTAGGTAATGAGACAAACAAATGGCCAGAAATACTGCATAATTAAAAATTTGGTTCTCATGTGAGCAAGTTTGATGTCTTTTGCTGGAAGTCTTCTAAGGAATTCATGCTTTGATGGCCATTTTGTGGTACACAGTTTATTTTGATTGGTTTTTAGTGTAAGCACATTTGAAGAGAATTTTGAAATGCCAGGGCTTTTACCAGCCATACTGTTTCACAACACCTAAAAACACAAAGCATTAGTGACATTACTGTTTTTGTTCTTTTTAATTTCCCCCACTTCAGGACTATAAGGGAATGATGCGCTGAATCGATACTCAACATACAAAAAAAGCCATTAGCAATAAGTAACATCTGTTTAGAGTTTGCAAAGCATATTTTTAACATACATTATCCCACTCTGATTCATTCAGAAAATGTACAAGGTAGGCAGGGTAAGGATTATTATTAGGCCCAACTTAAGGGTGAGGAAGCTGAAGCTCAGAAAGGAATAGTAACTTGCCCAAAGTCAGGAAGCTGGCAACCACCTACATTTTAGTGCCTGCTTCTCCTGTTTCACATCCTAAGCTCTTTCCACCATGACACCATGTCTCTCAATATGGCCATGAATAGTTCCACCCTCAATATGCAATATGCAATATTTGTTCAGTGTAGGCTCCCTATCTTGCCTCTCATGTGTCTCCTGCTTTATGACTTGCCAAGGAGTGGCTGGTAGCAATTTCCTGTTGGTTTTCTTGAACCTTACTCCTTTTACTAGTTGTTTAGTTCTGGACTGTGTGATGAGTCCACACAACATAGACCTGTGTTAGAAATGGTAAAGAGCTCCTTCTTCATCAGGGTTCTACCTCCAGGCTGACCTAGTTTGCCTGTCCACTGTCATGTTTGTGTGCTCCAGGCTTCTGTGGCTGAGGCAGCTACGAGTAGATCGACAAAAGCCATCATCACTGCCAGCAGCTTAGCTTAAGCTGCAGAGTCCGAGAAGAGCAAATGCCCTTAAATCTGATTTCTGAATATAAAGGAAGTCATGATTATCATAACTATTATGTTACATGATTAAAGGTATATATTTCTCTGCATACATTGTATTAATATATAATTGTGCATACTCATACATCTGCATATCTTGCATAATTAAATTATTAGGAGGAATGAGGAAGCAATGTTTATATGTGCTCAGATAGTTTTGAGTTAAACTAAGAAAAAGTATGACTTTTTATGTCATACAGTATTAGTGTTCTGCATGCATGTTTTTTTATCTCTAACTTAGGAATCTAGTGCATCATAGCCACTGATGATGTGACCGTCATCATCTGCCAAACGTCTGCCTAGTAAGCACGTCTTTTATCTATCTGGATCATCAGATTATAGTCAACAGTCGATCCGATTATATTCAGACTCTTACTGAGTTCTCCTTCCAAGAGAGGTGGAAGCTGTGGAGCTGGGCAGGACCCACCCTGGGTATTATTTTGAAGATTTCTGCATGTTTCAGCATCTGAGACTTTTAAACTCCAAGGACTTGCTCTTGTCAGTGTCCTGAAATAATCAGACTCAGCCACTGACTGGTTAAACAAAATGCCCAGGATGCTTTGGTAGGAATCTGAATGACAATCAGCTTATTTACAATGAGTAATAACTGTGAAATCAGTCTAATTACTCAAAGTGTTAATGGTCAGCACATTTCTTACCTGTTCAGGCTACATGAGAAGCCAAGTCATAATCAGAAATTTGCTTAATCTGTTTAGAGCCAAAGCAAAATGAATGTCATGCCAAATTATTTAATCCAGTTAGGAGCTTTCCAGTTGTAGGTTGTAGAGGAAGCCTGGCCACTGAGACCTGATGCTCTGAGTCCATTCTTAAGACTCCCCTTTTAGTTAAGATGGTTGAAGAATTTTCCTTACTTTAGGAGTAATCTTTCCCAATGTGACAGAGGGCCTGTGTGCCCCTTAATGGTATTAAATGTAATGCTTCATAAACTGTCCCCCTCCCCTTTTTTTCTTATGGGTTGCCCTCTCTAGCTTCACCAGTTCTCCCATGTCCTCCCTGTGTGGGTCACCTTGAGATATGTTGCTTCTATTGTTCAATGGCCTACTTTGCCTGGAGCTAAATCCTGGCAAACGATTGGAGGTAATTCGCTGTCATCCATTTACAATTTATTGTTTAAGTTAGTGCATTTAGGGTTGACAACATATTTCTTTGTTTTATGTGTTAATTTTATCATTTAACTGTCAGACAGAAATATTACTTCCTTTATTCCCAGGCTCTTGTTCAGGAACACCTCACTGTATCTTCCAAATGCTAGAAACAATAGAGAATTCTTTGGAAATGCTCAACTGGAGGCTACAAAGATGTTTTAAAAGGCTAGAAATTATTTCCTTACACAAGGCCCATTGCTATCCAGTAGGGTACCCATGAGTTGAAAAGGCACTAATTAGCTTTGCAGCATTTACTAATTGGCATCTTTGGGCTGTGAGGCATGACTGGCAACATTCCTGGATGTTAGACATGGTTAGTTTAGTTCAATTTAACAATTTTTTGACTATATCATCATCAAGAGATTTATGCATAGAATCACATCATCATATAATGTTTATTATATAATATTGTATAGTTTTATTTCATTTTGACCTTTCAACAACCCTGAGAAATAGTTATTCAGGAAATTTCCCTATTGAAAAAAAAATTGAGGTTCCAAAAAACAAATGCTGTGTCCAAAATCACACAGTCTAGCCAGGAGTTAATCCCTTTCAACTGTAATCTTCTCTGCTATTGGTAAAGATAGAACAATGTATTTTAGTTGAGAGGAGCAGGTTAAAAGGTTGGAGATTTTGGAGGCAGTCAGACCTAGATTACATTCTCAGACACCGACTACCTACGTGACTTTGGGCAAGCTTTTTTTTTTTTTAACTTCTCTGGATTTGTTTTTCACATTTATAAAATTGGGGTAATACTTGTAACTCTCTTATAGGATTATTATGAGGATCAAATGACTTGATCCATGTAGCATGTTGGGCCCCGTGTTTGACAATCAGCACATTGCTGGTTGCTATTACAGTGTTCCACCCAGAAAGCCTGCCCTATTTACACTTTGTAGACTGAGTCAGACCTGTACCACCTGTGAGGTTCTGCTTGGTTTAGGGCTTCAAGACTGGAGCCATGTCCCCCCAAAGGCTTTTGATTCAGCATTACCCATTTTCCTGAGAAAATGTCTAGGAGCAGTGCCATCTTGTCTCATAGTATTTTCATTCAGACTGAGCCACATTGGCCAAGAGGGTGACAAGTGAAGCATGTATCTCCTAAAATCTCCCTAATAAG
This sequence comes from Varecia variegata, assembly GCA_028533085.1. Lineage (NCBI taxonomy): Eukaryota > Metazoa > Chordata > Mammalia > Primates > Lemuridae > Varecia > Varecia variegata. The sequence goes on from CM052438.1 coordinate 114,100,924, forward strand.
TTAATGATCATACCAGAACTATTTAAATAACAATAATACGATTTACAGATTTGAGAAAATGAATTGACAACATCATTTTCATATCCATTAAAGACAGAAAAAAAAGGAAATGAGAAATTTCAGTTAGATACATGGAAGCATGTCCTGATGGTCATGCAGATGAATTAAGTTACTTACGGAGGCGGCAGCGTGTGAGAGAAAGAAGGTAGGAGACCTAATTCCTTGTCTTGTTGGTGCTCTTCTGCAGCTGTGGAGCTGAGGCAAAACACTTCAACCTCTCTGATTCTCAGTTTTCTCTTGTGTAAAATGTGGCTAATTAAATCTGAAACTCATGATGTTGTGAATATCTAGTGGAATGAAAGAAAAAGTGGTTTGTAAACTGTGAAGTGTTATGCAAACTGAGCATGGTGGTATTATTTTCCGGAGTCCTTTGAAAACATTAGAAATTCTTGGATGACTTGCCTGACCGTAGGAGAAGGACTACATAAGAACCCTTTGGATCTATTTCAGTTCAAGGAGTATATGTTTTCAGCTTAAATTGGTATTGATAGAATTAGGTCTTGTATCAAACTGAAATTCAATGGCTGTTTTGGAAAGGCAATACAGTGAAGTAAGAAAGGGGAAAATACTTGGAAAGCGAACAAATACTTTGTATAGGAAGACTTAATTATCATATTGATTATATGTTAAATATATTCAGTTACAACCAATAATTATAATGATGATAACCACTGTGCTTTGCTAATTAGACCATACTCTTAATAAAGTAAAGGTTATCAGTTTGAATGCCCTTATGGCTCAATTAGCATAATGTCAGCCTTCACCCTGAGTTCTGATGAGGTCACTCAAATGTATACTGTGCTCACAAGGAGAATAACATAGATAGTGGATGAAATTGTGCAGATGTTCGACCAGTTTTTTTATATTTAAAAACTCTATATTTGTCAATGGAAAAGAAGCCAAATTCTGTAAAATAGATGTTTATTCTGAGCCAAATTCGAGGACCATAGCCACGAGCTACACCCAAGAAGCCTTGAGCAAGTGGACTCACTGTGGTTGGGTTACAGTTTGGATTTATACATTTCAGGGAGACAGAAATTACACGTAAAGTTGTAAATCAATACATGGAAAGCATACATGGATTTGGCCCCCAAATTTGGGACATCTCAAAGCAGGGGCTTGTAGGTTATAGGTGGGTTTAAAGACTCTTTGATTTGTAATTGGTTAAAGAAATGAAGCTTTGTCTAAAGGCTTGGAATGGTTTATGTTAAGATAAGGAAGTCTGTTAATTAGAGACAAGCTACCGGTGGAATACCCAGACTCAAGTGATTTGTTATGTAAATTGGACCTGCAGGTTTGTGTTGCATAGCCTTAGGCCTGTTAATGAGTTACAAATGGTATCTACAAGAAGGCGGGGGCATGATGAGGTATGTCTGACCTCCCTTCTCATGGCCAGTAACTCAGTTTTAGGGCATCCCCTTGGCCAAGAGGGGGTCCATTCAGTCAGCTGGTGGGGGGGAGCTTAAGATTTTATTGTAGTTCATATATTATAGTGCATCTCTAGCTTTTTATTTTTTCTTTGAGCACACTTAGCACGTTTGCATTTTGTTTAGCAAATTACCAGTTTTGTTTAACACATTAGTGGTGTAGATCACTTGAAATGGTATTCCAACTTTCCTGAGAGGTTGTTACCCTTCTAAAATGTGAAGTTATGACTACCTAGAAAAGGTGGTTTAATCACCAGTATGTTCTGACTCTGTATTTACAAGGCCTTAACTTTGCAATGCTGCATTTGAACATGACCCTGAGAACTATGAGCTTCTTACATGTATTTTTCAGATGGGAAAATGGAGGCGTTTTTTTCCCAAGGTTTCTTACTCCCAGGTGAAGAGATTTGGGCTAATTTTATAAAAAGGTCAGTAGCACAGCTGGGCTTGAAATATAGAGGTCCTGACTCAAAGTTCTATATTTACTTTTTAGTCTGTTTTTTTTTAATATGTAGTAAGTTTAGTCAGAGGCTGGGAAAATGAATATTATTTCTGGATATTTAGCAAGATTGATGATTACCATAATTACCTTCCTTTCAGAAGCAGACTGGTTATTTGAAGAGACTTATTATTTTGATTAGTTTTATTAATAAAGTCAGTTATATAATTTGATCCATTGGTGTCTACAGGCCTAGCTATAAAGATAGGGTATCTAACATTCTAATTCTGATTACTTTAAATTATGGAATTTGGCATATGGTGTACTAATAAACAAAATGCTCTCACGTTGTGGAGAAAGTGGTGATCTCCACATTGCGATTTGGAGGATGATGAGAAGGGTTCCTCACCCACACTGCCAATTGATCTTTCACTGACAAGCCTATTCATCCAAATTAAACTGTTAGAGGTCTGACCATCTTAGATATTATAGAGAAGCTCATTCATACCATCATCTACCTAAGGAAGGACTGAGGGTGGAGTATTTGGTGAATAGAGTTAGGATTCCTCCTAAGCACCACCTTGAGAGCAAGATACTAAGGGCATTTGAAATTTTGATGGGGGAAAGAAAGGGAATGTGCAATAAATGAGTTTTAGATACCTGTTTTGGGAGTTTAGATTATGGTGGTGGGGATTTGGCCTAGCAGGAAGGGACCATACAGAGACTGGGTGCCCAGAGGGTTGGAAAGAGATGAGCCAGAGGATGAGAGAAAGCTAAGGAAGGGAAAATGGAAGCGCCTTTAAGAAAAGACTTACTTCACGACTTTGCCTATGGCCTTCCGTGTTGATACAGATTTGATTTAAAGAGTGTTGTGTGCTCTCAAGAAGCATTCAATTAATTTGAATACATGTGATTCTTCAATTTTATGTTAACATTAAAAAACTGCTTTCTTATTGAAGACAGTTTCCTAGGGGGAAGAGATGCTCTTTTTGTAAAGGAGGGTTTCCTTACATATTAGCCGTGTGATTTTGAGCAGATCACCTAATCTCTCTAACTTTGGTTCTTTTTCAGTGATAATAACACCAGGCTGACTATTTCACTGGATTAGTGTAAGGATCAATTATGATAATATGTATTAAAAATGTGAACTTTAAAGTGCTTAATCAAATAAATGTGCAGCATAGGTTGCAGGTTATGTGCTTCCATTCTGAAGTCAGATTACCTGGGTTTCAGTTCTGGCTTTGTCCCTTTTTACCTGTGTGACATAGGGCAACAGAAACCTTCTGTGTCTCAGTTTTCTTATGCATAAAATGAGAAAAATGATAACACCTACTTCATAAGTTGATGTGCAAATCAAAGGAGTTAACATCAGTAATGGGCTTAAAGCAGTGCCTGGCAAAAAGTACAATAATCATACTAGATGTATTTTTATGTGCATGTCGGCACAAAACTGAATGCTGACTTATTTACATGGGAGTAAATTACTTGGAAATTTTTTAAAAAGCCTCTATTTATGCTTCAAGCAATATAGTTTTTTGTTTATCTAACAAATCCATATTTAATTATAAGCCATTAGTGACAGTTAATAAATGGGACTATGTTTGAATTAAGCAGTTATGAGTGAACATCTCTTAGAAGCTCACTTCTTTTGATATTTGAAGATTAGGGATTCAAATATCATTAATACTGACTTATTCAGATAAGGTTATAGTGGATTGGTCTTGTTCATTGTGTTTATACCTCAAATAAAAGGTTTCAACCATGACTACACATTAGAAGTAACTGGGTCCCCCCAGGCCAGTTGAGATGGAAAATCTGGGGGTAGAACTCAGACACTGGTAATTTTTAAGAAGATACCCAGGTGATTTTGATGGGAAGTCAGAGTTCAAACCACTGACCTCGAGCTTTAATAATTAAATCTATATCTGTATCATTTAATTTCTGACCTTGATAGATAATTTTCTCATATTTAAATAAAATGATATGACCGTTTATGGATTTTTTTCAAAAGGCAGATGTATTTTTTCCATTAAATCTGTATCTTATGGGTATGTGCACTAAGCGGAAATGAGAAGTTTGTTTTTAAATTATCTGTGGTTTTATTTTTATTTTTATTTTTGGTATGATGAAGTGCTATGTATATTAAATAAGGATATAGAATCATCCTTATTTGAAATGTGAAAGGTGGGAGGGACCCTCAAAAGCATCTAGTGGGAAGAGGATGCACTTTGAAGCCAGTCCTGGCTTGTAGTGTCTTATTCACTTAACTGGCTGTGTGATCTTGTGGTACTTACTTAACCTCCCTGAGCCTCAGCCTCTTTATCTCTGTGAAATGGAGATGCACATGTATTTTGTGCAGTGACAACTGTGTTTCATGCTGCACACTCACATCTTGACTCTCTGCCTCCTGCCTGATCCCCGCACCATCTGGCACGGATATCCAGGGCAGGGACTGTGTGGGAGCCTCAGCAGGACTGTCTGAGCTTGCAGGGCCAGCTGCTGAGAACTGCTTCCTCCCACTCTTCAGGGATCCTTTCTCTGGCTCTGTTGGGACTGTTTCATGGCTGGCTGTTTGGATTCCACGACCTTTCATGAGCCTAACGGTTAGTCTGTGGGGATCAGTCACTGCTAGCCAAGTGGAGTAAGCTGTTAATGAGAATAGAGATGAGGATGGCCTCTTGTTGCCACATGATGGGAGCTTTAGGGAACCCTCTCTTTGAGGCCCATAAAATAAGTGTGCAGGACGCAGATGTCTCCCTATCCATTGCTTCTCTGTGCTGAGTTGGGACAATAGGAGGCCACTATCTATATTTCAGTTTGGGGAAAGCAGAGAAAAATCACAGACCTCTTTAATTTTCTTTTTATGATAGGAACAGTGAATTCTGTCTCCTTTCCCACTCTTGTCTCTTGGATCCTCAAGGATAGACAGCTATAAAATTATTAGGCCTCCCAGCTCTCCTGTTACACATTCTTTGTGTCCAAGGAAGGCGGTTCATGGCTTGTTTCTTAGTAGTTGTGAAGCATAATGCTTGGGGTCTGGACCTTAGCTATGGTGCTTTAGCATCGGTCCTGCTTGCAGGCCTGGCTTCAGATCTATCCTCAGTCTTAATTTTGAGAATTCTACTTTTGTCACCATTAAAGATCAATCAGATCTGGAATGATCTTAATGTTTCATTGGAAATATTTATAAATTTAACTGCCATCTTCCTAATTTTTCCTCTGTCTCCTGGAATTGGTATCAGTTTTGCATTATTAGAAGTATTGGTAGCTTTACTGATTTTTTTTTTTTTTAAGGTGATGAGGATGTTGAAACATTACACTTGTAGAATGGGTTTTCCAACCTAAACCTGTGCTCCTCCACTATATTATAAGATTCTTGAGTGTAGGAACCAAATTTTCAGCTTGCCATAGCCATAACTATCATTTATTATGCACCTACTATGCACTAGAGATTTTGCTTTAATTATTTCAATTCATTCCCATAAAAATAAAGTTCACATAAGGAATCTTATTTCAGAGAGCTGAAGTAAATTGCCCGAGGTCATCTAGCTGGTGAGTCATGGAGCTTGATTTTGAACTTGGTATGACCTTAAAGCCTCTTTTCTAAATCATCTTTTTAATCTCCTTCTTAAAGGAAAGATGGATACACAAAGAGGAATGGGATCTTGCCTGCCGAAGGTTGGATGGTACTCTTAAGTAGGGGACAGTAGGAAGCAGTATTCTTAAAGAAGAGGATAGAAAATCTGCGTATCTTCAAAGCCCTTGTCCTTTTCCCACTGACCTACACTGACTTGCCTCACTGGCATACACAGGCACTTAGTAAAGGTTTGTCAAAAAAGATGGACCCTACCACCCTCAATGCAGAAGTCACCCAATGGAAGACTTTGGCCCATTTGTGAGTCTTCAGTTCATGCTTTTTATTCATGTCAGTGAGATGGAGCTTATGTGAAGATGTCTCTCACTGATAAGGCCATGGGTTGAGTGAAGACTGGAGTGAATCCATGGCCACATGACAGTCTGTGTTGAGGTCAGCCTTGGCTTGCTGAAGAGCAGGAGATACTCTACAGGCAGTCCCTATGCTTGTGGTTTAGGCCATTAGAACATACCCACTGGCTTTGGCAAGCAACAGAAGTGTCTAAATGCTTTACTAACTTGAAGTTTTGTTGGATGTGCCCAGAAAACATTTTCTTTTAATGTATTTGGAAACTATAAATTTAACTCCTGCTGGGAGTGGAAATAATTGCTTCATACAAGAAAAAAGTCAGCTTTTTTAAAAGGCTTAACTCCTTTCACAAACATGTGCTTTTTAATGACTGGGAAATTCTTGGTACTAGAAAAAAATGTCCTTTTGTACAAATGAGGTCATTCTGGTCTTAACTGGCCCTGTGTACTCCAGTTCCTGCTTTCTGTTCCATGTTTTGTGACCAGAGGTTATTGGAAGGATAATCCCTCTGTGGATATTCACTGCTTTGTGTGGCTGTTGCCAAAGGGAAAGTTATCTTAGCTCAGAAACTGCCAAGCTAGTGCAAGAGGCCCAGATCCCAGGGGTACTGAGCCAGTGACTGATAATGATTTGGTTTAGATTGGCCATGGGTTGGGTTGTTACAGCACACTTTTTATGTGTACTAGAACTGCTGGGTCTGCTTCATTCTCTTTAGATTTCTCAACCACTCCATTGCTTCTTGGTTCAGGAATGATTTTTCTTTCCTAGGTACATTCCATTTACTCTGCTTTGATTTTATCCGGATGAGCAGAAACATCTGTGCCAGTTGGAGGTCTCGTTCATCTTTTTAACCTGATGTAAAGGAAAAACAGCTGCTGAAAGAAGTTGCCCTGTATCTCTTTGAACACTGGGAGGCTGATTATTCCTAAAATTAATTTGTGAATTGGTTGGGCTAGCGTGAAGTGAATGTCTGAGGCTTGTGCCAAGAAAGGGTTCTCTTACATGGTAGTGTAGGGTAAATCTCAGTGTATGTCCCTGATGTAATTTAAGATCACTTTCCTCTAGATTTAAGATAACCATTGCCTGCCAAGGAGGATGTTAAACGTTTAAGAGTGTTAGGTAGGCAGATTGTTACACCTATCCTGGATATTTTTTGTAAAGAGGTGAATATGGAGTAGGTTGAAATGAAATTTGGTATAGACCTCTGTGGTCTCCTTTACATGATATATTTTTGAGACAGGCACTTTGAAGAATTAGGGATTGGAAATTGATATTTATTAGCTGCTTCTTAGGTACTAGCACCATGCTAGACTTTTTCTGCAGATACCTTTTTAGATGTACTAGGTTTGTGCAGTTCATCAGCTGCAGCCTGTGAGATTACCAAGCTACCGTGCTGCCCCGCATCTTGAAGGGTTTGTGTTGCAGTCATGACTTTCCCCTAAAATTCATCCTTGGCTAGAATGGATCAATATTTTAATAAACTTTTAACTACTTTTTTATTGCTTGATTGTCTACAGGTTTTTATTACGTAAAAAATTCACTCTCTTGCCACTGAGAATTTGGTTCTTCTTATAACTTCTTAATAAAATTTATATTCTGGGATCTTGGTGTCCCATTCATGGCTCTCTAAGCCTACAACTCCAAGTCCAGGTTCTGCTGCCTAAATAGGTCTAAGAATAATTTCTGGATCTGAGATTAAGAAACTTTGTCTTGAACAATCACAGGAAAGAGAGGATTATGAAATTCAGTCATGAGCTGCTTAGGTATTTGCTGCAGACCACATTTTTTTTTTTTTTTTTTTTTTTGCCCAAAGCACTTGTGGCCAATTTAGGAGGCTCCAGAAAGGACCCTGGCTTGAAATCTCTTGAGACGTTGAGGAAATCAGGCTGACTTCTGGTGGAAGTGATGGCTATGGGCCCCTGGACTGCCTGCTTCTCACCCTACTCTAGCCTTCCTATTAGTGCCCTCAGATAGAGAACCAATAGGAAAAATAGAAAGATCATCTAACTTTAAAAATATCTTTCATTATAAAGGCGACTATTTTAACTAAATTTATTGTTGCTTGCTAGATCATCCTTGAAAGCCTTGTTAAAACATCAAAGGAAATATTAAGACATGTCATTTCATTTCTGTTGGCCATTACCTCATTGAGATGATACAGCTGGAAAGGAAGAACCATGACCCATGTTTCTGCAGTTCACCCTCCCCACCCCCCCAAGGCCTAGGTTGATTGTAGGCAGGCAATGAGTATTTTATTGAACCTAATAGCTGGTATAAAAGAATTAAAAAAAAATATGGCTAGGAAATACTATCATACTTGAAATTGGGAAATTCTGGGTAATTGCTGAGTGCCTCATATTAGCTCCTGTGGGGGAAATACATGGCACGATGCAAAATGGGTTAATATTGTAAAATGAAAACCCTCATGAGATAAATCAGAAGCTTACCTCTCTGCCTACGATGTTCAGAATGGGAATGGCACTGATTTGCTGATAACGTATTTTTTTATTATTATTATTCTGTAGCCTCAGACGATACAGCAAACTCTCAAGAGGACATTGCAGTATTATGAGCATCAAGTTATTGGGTAAGTAAAAATGGATTTTGGCTATTATTTGGGCAAATTAAAGGTAATTACTCAAACATAGATGTTGAACATGTGGTTTTCTGCTACCCAGGTCAACCTTATTTCATAGTGGCTATGTTCTCACAGTGTGAGAGGTAGGGGCTCCAGGGTCCCCTGGAGTAATTTCCTTTGGCTTACTGTGTTTAATTCTTTTAAATGAAATTCCTTTTTGGCATTGCTTTTCCTTTTTTTTTCCCTCCTATGTTTCAACCCTCTCATTCCAATGTTAGGTCTCATAATTTTGCCTTACTAAAATGTGGTAAGGTTTATTGGTACCAACTGAGAGGCTTTGACTGGGATTTTAGAATCTTTAAGTTAATTTTAATCAAAATCACTACAAACTTAACACAGTTCAATGAGAGGTATTTGTTTAGCTAGAGTCACATGCTACATATTTTTCTTTATTATTCCCTATTTCTTGAAGTAGTTGTGCTATGGTGTAAGGCAAGAAGACCTAAGGTAAAAGGGTAGGAATTCAAGGCCTCCCCAGCACATAGAATTGTTAATAAGTAACTTTATCTCTTTTGTAAAATGTGATGATGGTAATAACTAAATCAAGGATTACATGTTGTGACTAAATGAGATAATTTCAAGGAAAGTATTTTGCAAATAGAAAATTCCAAATGAGTATAAGGTGCACCTTTAATTGGCTATGGCAAAAAGTAATTGGAAAATACAAAAGCCTAAATTTACTTTCTTATGCAATCTAGCTTTTTAAATTAAATTCACTGACATTAGAGACAATGCATATTTTAAGTTTACCTTAAAATTTGTTATATGCTACAGTGATTTATCTTTGTAAGATTTTAAGAACTTTTGAGGAGTCAAAATTCAAATCCTGGTACCTCTTGAAGTGCTATCAGGAATCAGCATTTAGGGCGAATAGGCATTGCCATGGGGATCAAGACCATATTTTTGACTATTAGGGTTTAGTGTGATTTTTTTTTTCATAAAACGGAAGGGAAGAAAACTTAGTGGAAAAATAATCCCACTACCTAGTACAATGTCATATACTTTAAGTGCTCGATGATTATGTTAATTGTCATTTCAAAGGGAATTGCTTTGAAACTTTGTCATACTAATCCTCAAGAGTGCAGTGTAGGAAAAACATATTATTTAAACTCATGAGATGGCTTTTAGTTTGAGGCCATTAGTGATTTTAAACCGTTTATCCTAATGGAGATAAAGAATGTCAAATTAATCTTTCCTCACACGTTCTAAAATAAAACTTAATCACTCTCATTGAATTTGATACTTTCAAAGTATGATGTTTGGATTGAATTAGTCAGTATACTTAGAACAGTTTCTTGTATGTGGTAAGCACTACATACCTGTTTGCTCTTATGTTTTTTATCATTATTATTATTAATATTTTTATGACAATACTGGTTATCAAACTCAAATCGTTCTCTGGAATTATGAATGCTCTTTCTTTTTTGAAATCAAGTAATAACTGATGAAATATTCTCATGTGTAAGCTAAACTCTGTCTTCAAAGCAAATTGGAGTGGGACTCATATTGCGATCAAAATAGATAACCAAACTACATTGCTATAATGAGAAGAACATTCTCTTTTCCATTAGTAGGATGGAGTTCTCTTTTGTTAATTAATTGCTGCGACTTTCCTTTTCTCTCTATCTGTGTAGACATAGCCTGTGGTGATTCTTTGTTCATTGCCTGAATGGTCTTTCCCTAGTTCTGTTCATTGCAGACATAGTACAATATAAAGAAAACAGAGAATTCAACTCCAGTATAAAGAGGTGTGTTGTCCAACTTGATCCAAATAGACCTATTAGCATATTTTTTGCTTGAGTGTTGGCTCACTTCTGGGATTTGAAGTACCTTTGCTTGCTGCCTTTATTTGCACTCATGCTGATGAAGACACAGGGCAGCAGTTTTGCCGTGTTTGCCTTTCTTGACGTTGTCTTCCCCTTTCTTCCCTTTTCCTTGTCCAATTCCCTCTTTTGCCTTTTGGATCCCACCTTTCGGTTTTAGTTTCTTTTTCCAAAATCAAAAAAGGAGAGCAGCTAATATCACTGACACTTAGACTAAGTATTCACACCTACATGTTGTTCCTCTTAAGAAAACACAATTCAAGGCTTCTTTTCCTTAACTGTGAAAAGGAATGTGTTTCTTACAGTTAACGGGATTTCAGAATCCCTTTATTGAGAATTGGGGATAAATGCTGACAAGCATTATTTTATACATGTCTGGGGAGGTGAGGATGGGAAGGAGATGCTTTCCCTCACCTCTGAAATTGGGCTCGCTCAGGCTTGTCTTTGAAGTAGCTCAGCGTTTAGGTGCCTTGGGTTGAAGTGATGAATTAGGATGGGTAACAGAGAGTATGAGCTAGCCCTTCTATTTTTATTTATTTATTTAATTTAAAAATATTAAGGGGGTACACATGTTGTTTTAAATATGGATACATTGTATAACACTGAAGTCAGGGCTTTCAGTGTGCCTGTCACCAGGACAGTGTTCATTGTAACTGATAGGTAAGTTTTATCTCTCATCCCCTCTTCCCGCTTCTTAGTTTCCACTGTTCTTTATATCTCTTTGCATTCATGTGTACCCATCGTTTAGCTCCCACTTATTCGTGAGAACATGTGGTGTTTGGTTTTCCATTCCTGAGATACTTCACTTAGGATAATGTTCTCCAGTTCCATGCAAGTTGCTGCAAAAGACATTATTTCATTCCTTTATATGGCTGAGTAGTACTCAATGGTGTGTGTGTGTGTGTGTGTGTATGTGTATGTGTATGTGTATATATATATATACACAAAATTTTCTTTATCCACTTGTGAATTGATGGGCAGTTAGATTGATTGCATATCTTTGAGATTGTGAATTGTGTTGCGATAAACATTTGAGTGTAGGTGTCTTTTTGATAAAATGATTTCTTTTCCTTTGGGTAGATACCCAGTAGTGGGCTTGCTGGATTGTGTCTACTTTTAGCTCTTTGAGGAATCTCCATATTGTTTTTTATAGAGGTTGTGCTAATTTATAGTCCCATCAATAGTGTATAGGCACAGATATTTCCCTGCATCCACACCAGCATCTGTTTTTTTTTTTTTGACTTTTTAATAATGGCCATTCTGACAGGGGTCAGGTGGTATCACATTGTGGTTTTAATATGCATTTCCCTGATGATTTGTGATATTGAACATTTTTTCATGTTTCTTGGCCATTTATCTATCTTCTTTTGAAAAAATTCTGTTTTTTTTTTTTCCCACTTTTTGATGGTTTTTTTTTTTTTTTTTCTTGATGATTTGTTTGGGTTCTTTGTAGATTCTGGATATTAGTCCTTTGTTGGATGTGTAGTATGTGAATATTTCCTCCCATTCTGTAGGTTGCCTGTTTACTCTGTTGATTACTTCCTTTGCTGTCCACAAGCTTCTTAATTTAATTAAGCTCCAACCGTGGATCTTTCTTTCCTCTCCTTTAAAACTCTGTCTTTAGATCTGCTTTATTTATCAGAGCTCCAGGATTGTATAGTTCTGCTCCTTGAATTCTTTCACTGGTTGCCTATAGAAACTCTCTGAGGCTTTTTTCATCTTCCAAGACAGAAACTTGAATGCAGGGAGCAGCTGTTCAAAGGTCACAGATGGAAGGATTGGGAGGAGGTTGCTGACGGGGCCTCTTGCCAAGATGTGAGATAGCCTCGCGGTACCTCAGCCACTTCATCTTTAAACATTTATTCTATTCTTTAATGTGTCCATTCATTCTTTCATTTATTTATTCATAGAGATCATTCAAGTTGGGAAAATGAGTGCTAAAATAATTTATTCATGCCATGTGATAAATCTTCTTTGGTTCATCTCCACTGATGTCATCATCTCTCAGCAGGAATTCTGGTCTACCTTTCTACTTAGTTTTGTGGCTTCTACTTTTGTCACCCAATATTGTATTTTCACCACAGCAAAGTGATTAAAAATTAGGTTATGGCACTTTCTTACTTGAAGCCAATGGTTCTGGAATGTTAGTGTGCATTGGAGTCACCTGGCAGGCTTGTTAAAACACTGATTGCTAGGCTCTGCTCCCAGAGGTTGTGATTTGGTAGGTACTGGTGGGGTGCAAGCACTGGCATCTCTAACAAGTTCCCAGGTAATGCTGAGGCTGCTTGTCCAGGGATCACACTTTGAAACCCCTGCTTTAAAGAATACAATGGCTTATTATGGTGGAATAAAATCTGAATTCTTTCTGTGATCTGGCCTCTGCTTACCTCTCTAATTTCATTCTTTTTCACTCCCTCCCTCTCTTTCACTTCACTCCAGTCTTCTGTTGAGTTCTCAACTGTACAAAGCTTAGCTTTAGGGCTTTTGCCTGCATTGTTCCTTTTTTGTAGAATGCTCTTTCCCCAGATGTTAGACGAGTTTATTCTTTCTATACATTTAGGTCTCTGTTCAAATGTCATCTTTTCAGAAAAGCCTGTCCTGACCATCCAATCTAAAGTAACCCTCTATCCCCTACCTCAATCTCTAACCCCAGTCATTTTCTATTATGTTGCCCTCTAGTATTTTTTTCATAGTGTCTATCATTACCTTATATTATCTTATCTTTTTATTTGCTTATTTGTCTTGTTTTCTTTTAGATTTCTGTACCTTTATACGTGCTTGTTACACAGGAAGGACTAGCATTTTTATTTTATTTTTTGCAGTGATGGTGAATAAATGAATAAATTTGCACCCTAGAGGTATATACTCAGACTTTTTAGGAGCATATGGATAAAAGAGTTAATTATGCTTGGGAAAGGGGTGTACAACGACGGGTTGAAATAATCCCCAGAGTCCTTTACAATTCTAAAATTTATAGTTCTATTATCCAGGGTCCTTTTATTTATGGAATAAATTATGCTGATGTATCTGCATAGTTTTCCATTTATACTTAATGTTCTGCTACTGTGTGTCAGTTGACCTTGTGATAAATTTTGATTACTAAATAAATGGTACACATTCTTGTTCATTTGATGAGCTGCTTGTTCGTGTAGCATAGTCTTCTTCCCTCCACCTGTAACGAGTAAGGGGGCATTCAATGTACATCTTTATGCTAGTTGCTCTTTAACTCAAGCTTCTAGGGAGTGGACTAGTTTTCTGTCAGTGTGGGGTGGAAGGAATAGTGAGAAGCAGAAGGATCAGTAGGAGATAGGCAGGGTTCACTTTAGGAATTAAAAGGGACTAGGGATAGAGGAATATTTGTTTACCATAGCATTTTTTTTTCTGATTTCATTCTTGCCATTATCTTGTGCCCTTTCTTCTCTCTGTATGTCTTTGTTCGGAAGAGATTGTGCTTTGAAGGTAGACATGTAAGACTTACTAGTCTCAAAGTCAAGTTTTGCTATTGAATAGTCTTGGGCAGATTACTTAAAATGCTGAGCCTCAGTTTTCTCATTTAAAAAATGGGCATAATAACAGGGTTGAGGGTGAAGTTTAAATGTAATGTTAATGATAACAATGTGTTAAGTTGCATAATCATGTAAAGTGGTTAGTACAGTGCCTGGTACACAAAAGTCATCAATATATTAGTTGATTTATTATTAGTACTATTAGTATCTGACTCTTGCACTCAATTTTTGTTAATTGTCTTCCCTTCATCTTCCTGTTGTATCTTTTCCCTGTTTTCCCAGGACCTTTAAAAGTTTGGAAATCAGTTGTTTGGCATCAGAAGCTGGGCATGCCCAGTTCATGTTCCAGCTACCGTTTTCTTCTTACAGAGAATTCCTTTTGCTTTGGATTTTGTTTTTTAATCTAAATTTCTGTCTCTAGAGTGTTCAACCCAACTGCTCTTACTCATGTTTGTACTACATGACTCCTACTGGTCTACAGCTCACAAAATGGATTACTATGGCAGTGTAGACAAAGCAGAGATTTCTTTAGTAAGCTATCATGAAAAACATGATAATTGATTTTTCTGAGATACAATGTTCACTTATTATATATTTTGAACAATAAAGCATAAGGAAATATGTATTCAGAATCATGCCACTCATTTTATACTTTTTTGCCAGAATAAGCATTGTTGTGTTAATATTATGGGTAGGGCTGCTGCCAAACTCTTATTAATCTGGGACACCATTTACTGTAGTCCTCTAAAATTAAAGTCTATTGCTCCGATTATCACTGTGGGACCCATGTTTGTTTTATACAGCCAACCTTCTGTTCTCTTTTTCTTTTGACAATTGAAGAGAAATTAAGCCAGAATATTTTCAATAGAATCTTAGAAGTGAAATTAAGAGTGGGTGAACTCTGATTACTCCAGGAAACAAACTTCAACGATGTTACTTATGCTTCCATGGTCAGATTTTGTGCCTTAAATTATTTTATCTAAAAAATGACCTACCTTCTTTTTCATATATTTACATAGAAAAACTATATATTTTTGAACATAAACAACAAATTAGGCAAAAGCTAATATCCGTTGATTACTTTCAGGCAATCTGCTGGGTGCTTTACATCTGTTATTTTATTTAATCCTAATTGTATATTTCATAAAATTGTATTAAGCTCATTTTACAGATGAGGAAATTGAGGCTGAGAGAAAAAATATTTTGGCTAAAGTCACTCTCATAAAAACGATGGAGGTTGATTTAAAAATAACCCTGTATTTGTCTGCATTTAATGTCTGTGCTCCCTGTTCCACGTTATTGATTCCTGCGTTATTGAAACTGTGGTAAGCATTTTGCTTAGGTTTATTGGAGTCTGATCTCAGTGAGGTGTACACAGTGAAACCATTTTATTTTTTCTCTCCAATTGTGCCAGACATGGTAGGATGAATCCCCTTTGATATTAGCTTGTACAGATTGCTCTGTTTTCTGAGTACTTCCAGGGATTATGAAG
This sequence comes from Varecia variegata, assembly GCA_028533085.1. Classification (NCBI taxonomy): domain Eukaryota; kingdom Metazoa; phylum Chordata; class Mammalia; order Primates; family Lemuridae; genus Varecia; species Varecia variegata. Next base: position 114,116,252 of record CM052438.1, read on the forward strand.
TCCACTCCCGACCAATTTGAATCTTCACTCTCATATCCAGGCTAACTCTCATGTCCCTCTCTCTGCCTGGGTCAGGTCTTGGCCTGAGGAACTTGGATGAAATGCAGAGAGGGTATGATATGGGTTTTTACTCTTCTTTTTCAGACCATTCCTTTCTGGGTTCCTTTCTCTTCTGATGTGTCAGGCAGGAATGAAATGGAAAATGGCAGAAGCCTTCCTTAATTCACCAGTGGTTGTACGGTCCTCCCTTGGCTGTGATGCCTTCAGTGAGCTGTATGTATGGGCTCTGCCCTCACTGCTTCCGATGCCCCAGCTCCTGTGTTATGGGCAGCACTCACATGGTCTTGCTACTGGGATTCCTGCCCCTGGCCGGCAGCCTCTAGAATGGGAAAGCAGCACGACAGCTGGACATCTCAAGCTTTCTTCTCTTTAGGGGCATCTTCCTAACCCATGTGAAACTCATATTTTTGTCTTGCCAAATGGTGGGCCTGTAGGTTGCCCCCAATTTTGCTCTATTTCTTTTTCTTGTGAATAATTCTCTCCAGAATCTTCTTCTACTGAGTCAGACACAGGGGTATGATCAGGAATCTGCTGTCTTTGCAGATGTTCACTGGGGAATGAGATTCCCAACCCCTAATTTCTACCAGCTGTGGACCCTTCACTTACCAACTGGGCTTCTGCAGGGAACACTCCCTTCTCTCCTTTTCCAGGAGGGGAGGGAGAAATACAATAGCACATTCTTCCTAGGCTGACTACTCACTCTTCCGAGAATTTCCTTTGGAATTCTTTCTATCCCTTTGCTTCTGTAAGCTGCTGGTGGGTGACAGGGCACTGGCTATTTATTTAGTTACTTCTTAGGTCCTGAATGAGAGCTTTGGTCTTGGCCACTCTTTTGGAATGTGGGAGCACTTGGCCTTGATGGTTCTCAGTGTTGGTGTCTTGGCTCTCATTCAGAGGCAACTCTAAAATCCCAGCCAACAGCCAGTTACACAGGCATTGTGTCCTCAAAAGAACTCAGGAGGCACCTCTGTTTTTGTAAGGGAGGAAAGTTAAGACTAACAGAGATTAGTTTACTTTCCCAAGGTCTTGCAGGTGGAAAATGGTGAGACTATGACTCAGATTCTGCCAGACTCCAGACACTTTATTTGTTATTTGTTATCCATACACCATACTACTATCTTCTTGACTGTAATAGAGGTTAAGATGTGTTTATTTTCAACACAGTTGAACGCCAGTGCACCAAATTAGTACTGTTGATTTTTGTTTTTCTAGGCAACTTCCTTATAGAAATAGATGATCAGCAGTGACGAAATGCTTACACAGGGATATTAGCTCTACAAAGCTGATGTATTTTTTTGGTTTTCCTTAATTTTTTTCACACATAGCCTCCAGACCCAGGTCTGTACTGCTAATGCTGATATGAATGGTGGGTTACTCCAGAATTATGTCTTAAAGCCTCGATTATTTTTTTTTTATTTCAGCTTATTATGGGGGTATAAAAGTTCTGGTTATATATATTGCCCATGCCCCTCCCATTCCCCCGAGTCTGAGCTTCAAGCGTGCCCATTCCCCAGACAGTGCACATCGCACTCTTCTTGTAGGTATACACCCATCCCCTGCCCCCACCCCCCACCTCTGTCCGATACCCAATTGGTGTTATTCCCAAGCCTCAGTTATTTTAAAATGTGATTACGCCAAAAGCATAGACTGTGTGTGCTTTGTGTGTGTATATATGAGCACATACGCAAATGTGTGTTCAAAAATTTCTCCTGCTAATTTTGTTTTCTTCTTAGTTATAGGGATGCAGAAAAGAATTTCCACAATATCTCTAACAGATGCTCCTATGCAGACCATTCTAACAAAGAGGAAATTGAAGACGTCTCAGGAATTCTTCAGTGTACTGCTAATATCCTAGGTATATTAACTATATATTTATATGGTTGAGAGAGAATGAAAGAGGGGAAAGGAAAGGTGTAAATATTTCATTTTCTACTAAGAAGAGGTTTGGAGAATATTGCAAATCGTGACCAAGACCTTGTTTATAAGTGATTTAATTTTAATACTCCTGATGATGTTTGAGTGGAAATTATATGCATGCTATTTACTTGGAGACTGAAAAACATTAAAACAAAAATACTGAACAATCCCTAGGGAAACTTTTTCAAATATTCATATGTTAGTAGCATTAGCTTTGTGTAATCTATGTTTCTCTGGCCCTTACCCTCAGCTGAAATTGTAGGATATTTCTTTCCTCTCAAAGTCATACTCTTACTATTTCTGGGAGGTCCTGGTTGGGGCTGGAGGTGGCTCACAGGTTCTCATAACAGATTCTACAACTCAGAGGCCCCTTCTGTGGCTTTATTAGTGAAGGCAGGTCATCTACTCAGGTCTCTGTGCCCCGCTTGAGGCCAGGGGTGTGCTCACTTTAAAGTTATTTGTTTTTATGACAGAGGGGAAGTTTTTGGATGCTCCCAACATGGCAAACAAGTACTGTTGTCAACTGCACCCAATCCTGCAGCCTTAAGGAACTGTAACTGGGCTGCACTATCACTCTCTAAAGTTCTTGGTGGGTGAGAGCTGCATTGTATTCCATGCATAATAGATACCAAAGAAGGAATATTTTTTGCCCTAATGTCTTACAGAAGTTTTTAGTGAAAAATATTTCTTTCAGTTCTTCTTGGAATCCTTTTACCTTATGACCCAGATAGGAGTCTGTGGGGTGCTGGAGGGTGGTGGTGGAGAAAAACAAATCTTAGTGACCAACTCCATACAGAATGCAGAGTCACCCTTCTCTCAGACTCGGGTGATGGAGACCAGGCAAACTTGTTTGCATGTTTTTCTTTTCCTTTAGGGTAAGTACCTTTCCTGGAGATACCTGAGTTTCTTCTACAAACAGATTCCAGATCACCTCAACCCATGAGTCTACTAGATCTTTCTAAGCATGTCTGACCACTTTTACACTCAAGCTGGGAATCCAGCTGCCCATTGATTACATTTTCATCCTAAGTAACTTCTGTAAACACAAAATAGTATAATAAGAAAATAGATCTTTTGTGAGATGAGGTATATAGATGTAAGTGTTTTTTTCTCTAATAACATACAGGACAGTGGCAGATCATGAAGAGGAAGGCCAAAGATTCATTTACCTCAATCTCAGCACAGTGCAGGGACGTTGTACTACCCAAATGAACCTTACTATTGGAAAAGATGAGGGACGAGAATAAAAGGGGCATTACCCAAGAGCTGTTTAAAATTTTCTGATTTTGCCCTTTCGAGAACTCTCCTTTCAGTAACATCTATTTCTCTTGACACATTGTGATTTAAAGGGGTGGGGTGAGATGATGCCCCCCTAAGAGGATGTATCAGAATCTCAGTGGCGGGATGTTTAATATTTCGCAAAGTTGCTTCTTACTGACCCAGTTTCTAAACGTTTCCCTGACTCTCATATCTCCTTTCCTTATGCTCCATGCCTTGAGAATCACTGAGTTAGAGGAAGTAGGAGGTCTTCAAAGATAATGAAGATAGAGGGGGTGCTAGAGGAATCTGAGGTGGCTTGTAAATGAGTGTACAGAATCCCCACAGAGAGAAGAAAACCTGGGTCAGGCAATTTGACGTGGTGACCACCAGGGGACAGTGTTGGCCTAGCACAGCTTAGTTGCCCTTCCAAAGTTGCCATGAGATACAGAGTAGGTGGTGAGTGAACAGGGCAGCAACCAGGTAATATTAGGGAAACAGTACTTGTAAGTGACGTGTTTATAATTCAGAAGGTGACTGTAAAACAGGGTTTAGAGTTCCATAAACATTAACTTTTTCTACAAAAGAAATATTAGCTCTGATTATTTTCTCCCTCTAAGTAGTGATAGGTTGTTAAGATTTAAAGCACAATCTTATAAAATTGAAATTTCTGGACAATAAAACTAAACTCAATGCCTGCCACCTGTTGACCAAATGCTGGCACAGATGATTGTGTACCTAAGATGTAGCTATTCTTTTTTGAATAGTGTCCTTTCATAACTCTTGAAATATAAACTCTCTGAGGACAAAGGTAGTGGCTTTACTGGTCATATTCAATGAAAGCTTTGTTTTTAACAAGTCACTGAACTATGACTAATCTTGACTTGCTTAGATTCCATCTTTTTAAAAAAGATGCATTTAAATTCTCTTGTGTAATCATTTATGAGAATGAAAAGAATTGGTTAGCCCACTAAACAGAAAAGTAGCATAAAAGAAAATATTTAATAAGTGGTTTGAGGGCGGTATGGTGGGAGGGTGGCACAGAAAAATAGTGTTTCAACCAGGTTAAGAAAAATTTTGATGCCTAGCAGCCTTCTCTGTGGATGCCAGAGGGCAGTGTTCCGACTCCATGATTTATATTTGTCACCTTTGGGGAGTGTGGTTAGAATATTGGTGGGTTGAGATTGGCAAATTTATATGTCTCTTACCTCTTAACTTGTTATAAGGTTGTAATAGAGACTAGAAATGTGTTAATTATTCACTCATTTGTATGTTATTTATACTTTACTTACCATCAATAAAGACTTGAAGTAATAGATAACAAAATACAATCACAGTAGCAAATTTTTCTCCTTCCAAAATGACCGTCTCTAGCTACTTAGTATTAATAACTCCTCTAGATAGTTTGAGTTTCTACTGGCTGTTCAGGTTGAAGTGTGAGTTTAGGGGGTGGCATGGAATACAAAAGGGGACCTGAAGAAAGGGAGAAAGTGAGTTGGTGAAGACTAGTTATGCCTCTGTCATGCATTTGTTCTCTCATCTCCTCTATAGGATTTCCTGGATACACATGTGCACTACAGAGAGGTTCATGCCCCTGGAGTAATGGGAAAGAACTGTTTCTAGATATCAATTTTTTTCCCCATCCGTTTCACTTTTATTGGCTTAGAAACCAGTTGTTTCTGTTTTCTGTCTCATCGCTGACAAATTAGGGATATTGATGACAGTCTGCTCCTTGCCTTCTATTCACCTCATTGTGGTGCCCTGATAATCACTGTGATAATGAAGAACAGTACTTGAAAGAGGCCCTTAAAACCCTGACCATGCAAAGAAAGATGGTTGTGAGCGATGCTCTCCCTGCCGAAGGCTTTTAGTGTTAAATTTACTGCTTTATTTGCTACATAATGTCTTTTGCATACCCAAATGGTCTAATTTTAGTTGTCTGAAAAATGTAAACCTTTTCTATCCCTAATCTGCAAAGCTCATTTTTAGCTCCAATTAAATAGTAAAAATGTGTTTATGCTCTTATGAGGCATGGAATTTAATATTTTCTTGGAAATTGCAATGGTTGAATGTGATGCTGAAACATGTATGAAAGGGTCTATACCATGGTTGCTGCTGAGATGTTGCCACTTGTTTCTATGGCTTGAATTTAGGTAGGCAGGGAGACAGAGAATGAGTAGGAGAGTTAAGGGAGAAGGATGATAAATTGCAGTCTTCTTTGTCATAATAAGTTAAATATAAATGGGGTTATGACTATTTCAGTTTTAACAAGTTTTAATACTATTAAGGGGGCTGTGGGTGTTTCAGTTGTTGTAGAGCTTCAAGAGCTGCAAGATGGGGCAGATGGGGTGTAGGAAAAAGACTTCCCACAGTAAGTTAGAGAACAAATAGAAATGGGAGCTTTAGTTTAATCCATTTACTGATGAATTATAGCAAACTGAACATCAGTTATTTGCTAGGTATTGCACAAAGCATGGTTTTATACTGCTCTTGCTAAGTGTATTTTCTCTTAAAAATAATTAAGTACATGAGTTGTGAAAGGATATTCATTAATGTTTTCTCTGTTTTAAAGATCTCTGTCAGGGTGTGCTTTGTCTTCTTTAAAAACTTAATACGTTGAAGTCAGAATGGGATTAATGTTATCATGGAATTATGCTAGTGGGGCTTATTTCTCACAATATTTTCTTGGTGTCAGGGATTCTGAAATTCTGTGAGATCAGAACCCTTTATAAAGTGCCACAGATTCCAGAATCTTTAGCTGGTATGAAGCTTTCGGTTGTTATTTTTTATTAGTAATAATTTATTGTTTATATGGCAGCCTGTATGTACTTTTTTGTTACACTGTGATTTGGAATGTGCTTTTAGAAGCCTTTTAATTGGTAATAAAACTGTAAAGAATTAGTTAGCCTTACTTAGGGTTAAGACTACCTTGCGGGTTTTCTTAAAATAACTCTAAATTATATAATTAGAATATGTTTAACATCTTGGAGAACGAGTTGGTGCAGTAACAATTTACTATTTTTGTTGGTGAATTAAGATTGATAACAATAAGTAACTCCTGCCATTATAGTTCTTGTTACTCTAACTTGGTAATGGATCAGTTTTCTCTTTCATTAAATGTAAATACTTTAAGTATTTTAATAAGATGAATTAGAATTAAGCTGGTTGGAGGGGAAAGAACTTAATGGTGTTGTTATAATGTAGTGATTTAGAGCTAAGATTAGAACTAGACTACTTGGGTTGAAAACACAGCTCAGCTACTTACTAGCTGTACCAACTGGAGTGATTTACTTAATCTTTCTATACCTCATATTTCTCATTTGTAAAATGGAGATGATGTAATTACACATCTCCTAGATTTGTTAGGAAGATTAAATGAGTTAATTTATACAAAGTACATACTTAGAACAGCCTGGTATATAACAAACAAATGCCACATAAATGTTTGCTCTTGTTAGTATTGAGTATGCACAAAATAATGTTTGCGTCAGATCCAGGAGGTCAATACTGCTTACTTTTTAAGGTGAGGAAACGGATACTTTGCAAGGTCAACTTGTTAACGACTTTGTAAGACTTAACAAGCCACAGAGGCAGGATTTAAATACAGTTCAGTTTGATTCCAAACCCCGTGTTCTTCCCACTACTTCGTGCTGCCTTCCAGAGTCGTCGGACTGAGATTATCAAGTCAGCACCCCTCTGATGCTAATTGCACACAGTCTTTCTAGTTGTCTGAATTATTAGAATTGTCATGATGTCACATTTTGCTTAGTTCATTGCTCTTTCAGAATATACTTGGAATACTTGCTTGCATGTGACAGTGTCAAAAATGTGTATTTCTCATCAGTATTGAGGAGAGTGAAGTTTAATTGTAATTTGGATCATTTTAAGTTTAGAAACTGTGATTTTCTTTAGACTTCAGGTGTTGCAAAGAAGGGGTGATAGTGTTTCCCATCATGGCATGAACACGGTTTCACAGTTATGCCATGGTAAACACTGGGCCAGTTCTGTTGGCAGGAACATTTCAAGCTGGTCTTGCTATGTAGGTGGCCTAACGTGTTAGACATCATTGGGCCAGCACAAAGTCTACAAAAAGGCTGTGTTTATGATGCCATTATTTTTTTATGGACAAGTTTAGGAATATTGCCACGGTATCTCATTTAATAATTTCTAACAGAGACCTTGGGTTGTGGTTCTATGTAAATTAGAGAGAACTGTTTTCTTCTCCCCTGAAATGATTAGATGTAGCAGGTAAGCCTGAGAAGGAATGAGAACACTGAGTGGGGACACTGCCTCCTATATGTATAAAATAAACATTTTAATAAATACTGATCCTTAAATTATACAAATCAGTTTTAGAAGTTACAAGGAAATTGAGGTCAGGCGCTTGCATGGGGCCACACCATTAGCCTGTGGGGAAGGCAGGATTTGGAGTAGGAGGCTGTGATGGGACAGTCTGTTGCATTATTTATTGACACCTCAACTGCTTCTGTTATAAAAGAGAATGGTTACTTTTGGGTTTTCTTTGAGTTAGAAGAAAGTTTATTCTTTCCTTACTATGTGAGAAACATGATTATAGACTCATCATCATTTCAGATGTCAAACTCATAACTCATTTTGCTTGCTATCTCGCGGAGCAGATTTATAGTGATTTGGCTCATTTGCTTTTTTAAATGCTGGTTTTTTTTTTTCATCTTTAATACTTTTGAATCTTTTAGCTCAAGTGAAACCTTTCCTTCTCTTCCCACTGTTTTCCTCTGTATTTGATGACTTTTATTAATTCAATTAATCATTTCCTACCTCTGGGTCTAATTTTTTTTTGTCCATTATGTTATTTTTCTGTTTTCATTGTTCTTTGCTGCATAATTCTATAATAACTTTGACTCAACTGTAAATTTTAATAACATACTGTTTAATTCTTCTGACAATTAGTGAAAACTTTAAGTAAGATTAGAATTAAACTCAAGCATCCTAGGTTCTAGGCTAGATGAGTTGTCATTCTTATTAGCCTTGAGTTTGGATCTTTAGTCAATTTTAAATGCTTTTGACAGGATTTCTATTGTAATTGATTTAAATTAATTTGGTGAGTAGAGTTTTATGAGTCACAATAAAGATGTTACTCAAATGAAGGCATTTTATATATGGTGAATTCCCTTAACCCCGTTAGTTCATTTTTCAAAAGCAAATATATTAATCTCTTTTATTTTTCAGCAGCCTGTTCAGTTAAAGATTTCCATAGGTTATATTTTCCATGTGGAGAACTCTGGACCACTATGTATTGTGGGTGATTTTTATAGGTGTTTTGGAATTCTCTTTCCCTATTTCTGTTGCCTGTAATGGTCTCTATTTAAAGTGAGATCTTCAAATCTAATATGTTTGATCTCAAACTTCCAATTCTTGCCTATTATACTTTTTCCTATATTCCCACCAAGTCTGGTAATTTTTCAGTGTGAAGAAAGAAGTTGTAGAATTGGAAATACCATCCAGAATTTTCCTCTGTGAAAAAAATGAGTTTTATTTTAGCCTTTGTGGGCAGCTTACACATTGTTATGTGCCACAGTTATGATCTAGAATCCGGTGGGGTAAAGAGATGTTGGGACGTAGAGCATGGTGGGAGTGTGAGGAATTCGACTTTACTTCCACATAGAAAAGGGGAGTCAGAGGAACTAGCTGTGGGTCCCCATGGAAGGATGAATCACTGATGGTATGGAGTGAGTACCTCAAATGTTGATGACAGGTAGGGAAAGAAACCAATGGAGCATATATAGGAGTTGGTTGAAGGAGACACCAGTGTGATTTTCATAAGCAAGAATGCTAAAGTAATTCCTGATTCATACATAATGGTCAGGATTGAACATTGTCCAGAGCCATATAAGGAAACGAGGAAAAACCAACTCTGAAAATATCAGTTTTTATTTTGATATTTATAAACTTATGCTTTTATCCTTCTGAGGGAAATACAATTGCCTTATTGATTTGAATCCTAATCCCAGAAGTGATTATCGCTACTCCAGACTCTACATTGGTGGATTCCACATTCTACAAGTGATTGTACAGTAGGGTCATCTAGAGACATTAAAAAATAAAAGAAGCCTGTAGATATTATTCCCAGATATTCTGATTCATCATATCTAGGGCAGGGCCCAGGACTTTGTATTTTAAAAATATGCTCCACAGATAGTCCGGTGTGTGTTCATGACTTTTAACCCCTGAACTGTAAGGCTAATCCTGCTCCTGGGTAAGGATGTTCAAGAAGCTCCAGTTCAGTTCTTAGGACACTTGATACCAAATCACATTTACTGTTAGTTGAGATTCTAAAATCTGTGTTTCCCTTTCTGTCTTATTTCTGAAAGTGAGTTGTTGCCTTGTACGCCACCCAATTCTTTTTACTGATTCCCACTTCTCTTTAGGACTTTAGTTCTGCTTCTGAACCCTAGAGAGGAACTGGATCCCTGCTTGCATTCAGTGCCCTTTGTCTTCCAGAACCTCCTGCTGCTAGATGTTCAGTGCTCCATTCATGCCCTCCCCTCCCCTCCCCTCTCCTCCCCTTCCCTCCACTCCTCTCCTCTCCCCTCTCCTCCCCTTCCCTCCTCTCCTCTCCTCTCCTCCTCTTCCTCTCTCTTTCTTTCTTTCTTCCTTTTCTTTTCTTTTTTTTGTATTTTTGCCTTTTCTGTATCTCTTTGCCAAATCTCCTTCATGATGATGACTGTTGGCTTAGACTGCCATCGTCTACACCATACAATTAGAATATCATTTTTTTTTTCCGATTTTCTCCTGTCTCTGCTTAAGTGGGCATATTGAGTTTTGGGAAAATCCCTCCCTTTATTCATCCAGTGTCATTAACTCTGCACAGACTTGGGGTAGATTTTTGTTGAAACCAATGTCAGAAATAGTGGGTCAAATACAGTTTTAGTAAAATGCTGGTTTGCTGCTGGATTCTTTTACTTGAAAACTTAGCATTTTTCTCTCCGCTACTACTGTTAGGAGCAGAAATCTTATTAATCTCCAGAGGAAAAAATTCACCCTAGGGGGAAAATAAAGTGGGCAATAGAGTTTGCTGCTGCAGTAGGAAAGCAAAGTCTGTACTTGTCTGTGAGCTTTCATAAAGCACAGAGTTGTTTTAGGGTCTTTATAAAGAAGAGATCAAGAGGGATTTCAGCCAGAGAACAAACAGAGCAGTGACAAATGATCCTGATTCTTGCGAGTTCCTCCACTGAGTGATCGTGCCTAGAAAAATTTTAACTGAAAATAACCAGTTGCTATCATTTTCCTACTACTTTTCCTTCTCTTTCTTCTGATTGTATGTACTTCCCCACAACACCCTGTGTACTCGCCCATAACAAGACACTTCTTTCACCTCTTCATTCACTTACAGTACCTCAGACTCTTTTTCATTTATCTCATTTAGTTTTTATAATTTTTCATTTTTTTACTCTGATTCTCACTCTTACATTTTAATAAAAAGCAGCAATGCAAATCTGCCAAACATTTAAGTTTGCTTTGTTAATTTCTCATCACATTTTTACTTTAGGGCCATATTTAAGCTTAATATTTTAGGTGGGAAATTTAGTGATCAAGAGACTGTCACTTATTGCAAATCTATAATGTCTTTAATTTAGAGTTCTAAGTGACTGCTGGGGCTTTAGCTGGGCTAAAGTTTATTGTTGTATTAACTGCAGGAAAAGGCTGATTAATCCAGAGAAGTCTGTATATAACATTGTAGAGAAAATGTTTGCTCTGTTAAAGGAACATTTCTCAAGTGCTTTGTTGTAGCAACACAAATATTTGTTGGATATCTTATATTTTCAGGTACTGTTCTAGGTACTGGTTATCAGCAGGGAGAAAAACAGAAAGTGGGGAGGTGAACAATAAAAAGCCACATACAAATAACAAATAAACAAATAAGATAACTTTAGAGTGATGCACGCTGTGAAGAAAAATAAGATAGAATGTAAAAGTGAGTGGGAAGGGCTTAAATAAGGAATATGTTAATGATAATTTTTAATTCATTTAAGCAATTCTAATAGGATTTCTATTAATACATGACCATAGAATTTATGCTGTTTCAAGAGTACTTCTGCATTTAAAGCTCCAGGGGTGAACTCTCTTTTTGTTTTTTAAACATCATTCACCTTAACCTGGAGGAGGTTGATGAAAGTTCTGGTTTCCCCACTGATGTCTAAGTAGCAGTTGCTACTCTGGATCTATTGAAAATCAGTGGAAGGAGGCAGTGAGGCTCTATCAGTGTATTTTTGGCTGGTGTTCATCCACTCCCCTAGCGTTTGTTGAGTACCTCCACGTGCCAGGCCTGAGCTGGCTATGGCGATCTGACAGTGAGTAAGGCAGATGGAATCTCTGCCCTCCCAGCCTTATCAGTCTAGAAGCTAATGGGAAAACCACATGATATGAGGTATAAAGCTTCTCTACTCAGTGGACAGGGCGGAAGGCTTCTTAGGTGTGGCCACTAGAATAGAGCCATCCCAAGAAAAGTGGAAGTACCATGCCCACATGGGCTGGGAAACTTGAGATTCAAAACTTTTCTAGTGACCCTGTCAGAAAAGAAAATCCACAAATCAAACTCATCCTTAAGCTTTCTCTCACTCTTATTCTGTTTCTATCTTTTTCTGTATACATAGACATAAGTACATATACACACATATATATACACACACACATATAAGCTATCTATGTTTTACTACTTATAAAGAACTTACACATATATTATTTTGTACCTTGTTAAATTCAATAGTTGGGTATTATTATTCCCATATTATAGATGTAGTAATTAAGTCCCAGAGTGCAAATGACTTACCCCAAATCACTTAGCTAACAAATGATTGAGGTTGGATTTGAATATAGCTTTTTAAACCATAGGAAAAGAGCACAGATTTTCTCTGTTTCTGAAAATAAGTGGTGACTGTAACACATTTTCCATTAAAAGAACCACCTCTGTTTCTTAAAAAACTTAACAGAAACCCTTAGTGTATGTATTACTATATACTGCTGTATGGTACTGTATATTACTTCAGCCAACTCCTTGAATTAGAAATTATTTCATAAATACCCTTTGCCATTGATTATTCTGTGTATGTGCTGCCAAAGTGAGCACTGCCAATGATTATTCTGGCTATGGTAGTATTTTCCCAGTTTCAAATGAGAGATAGAAAAAAGATCCAGAAAGCAAGAGTTTTGAGCTGATAAAAATAGAATGAATAAAGTCCATATTTCTATTAAAGCACATTTCATCATGTGCTTCCTAATTGTTTACATGGCTTTCTCTCCAACTTGACTGTGACTACCTAGTTGTTAGGTGCCATATTTAACTCATTGTGACCACAGCACCAAGACCAGAGTGCCTGGAAGAATACCCATCCAAGAATTATTGTTTGAAATACAAAGAAAGGCTAAGGAATGTTCTAGACCAGTAGTCCCCAACTTTTTTGGCACCAGGGACCCGTTTCATGGAAGACAATTTTTCCATGGACCCAGAGTGGGCGATGGTTTTGGGATGATTCAAACTCATTACATTTATTGTGCAGTAAAACATCTCTGGTAATGATAATCTGTATTTGCAGCTGCTCCCCAGCACTAGCATCACTGCCTCAGCTCCACCTCAGATCATCAGGCATTAGATTCTCATAAGGAGTGTGCAACCTAGAACCCTCGCATGCGCGGTGATGCAGTGATTGGGAGCGGCTGTAAATATAGATGAAGCTTTTCCACTAGCTCTTCTGCTGTTCACATTCTGCTGTGCAGCCTGGTTCCTAACAAAGGAAGGGAGACTAAAAACACAAACAAACAAATGCGAAGTGCAATCCTGTACTGGATCCTGGGCTAGGAAAATATGTAGCCATGAAGTACATTACTGGGACAATAAACAAAATTTGAATATGGACTGTAGATTAGATGATAGTATTCTATCAAAATATACACTGAACTCTTTAGAGATAAAGGGGCATAATGCCTGCTACTTACTCTCAAATGGTGTGTGGGGGTGTGTGTGTGTTTGTGTGTGTACAGAAAGAGAGAAGAGAGAGCAAGAGAGAGGAAGAGTAAGAGAATAAGAAGACAAGTGGAGCAAATTGTTAACAAATTGGTGAAACTTGGAAAAGGAATATGGGAATTTTTTTGCACTATTCTTGCAACTAACTTTCCTCTAAGTCTGAAATTATATCAAAATAAACATTTCCAAAAACTGCTGAATACAGTTCAACTTAAAACAGACCGTAAGTCCAAAGGGACTTTCTGTTTCTATTGTGTTGTTGCCTCAACTAAAAACAAGCCATACAAAACTAAACTAAAATAACATAAGTGAATTTAAGAGCTTGTAGTCTATTTTTATACTTAAGTGTATTTTGTTTCTTCTTGTATCATCCATGTAATCACTAAATCCTATATAATTAGTGTCCAGATTGGAGCCCATCTATGGAGTTTATTTTCCTCAAGTTTTGTCATCTTCCTTATAACCTGATTTAGTGATATGGAGATGAAAGAAGAAATTGGAATAGTGTTTGAACATAGTCCCACTCTGTTTATGTAATATTTCAGGGCAATTGATGTCAGAATAGG
>CM052438.1:114130551-114159184 GCA_028533085.1 Varecia variegata
ACCAAAAGATCCATGTGGGCAGAGACAATGTCTCCTTTATCAACAATATCTACCTAGTGCCTTCTACAGTGTGTGGCATGTGGGAGTTCAATTAATTAATAGAGGAAAGTAATTATAGTCTTCCATAAAAGACTAACTATTCAGACAACAATTGTGTGACTATATACCATGGGCAGTATCAAGTTTAGATTCAATATGAGATTTTTAAAAATATTACCCATTTTGAAGTTGCATATACCATCGGATGATGAATCAAGATTTTATTGGCTTTCTAATATTGATGATTTGAAGTGCTAGGTACATTGTACACTTGAGTTGGTGACTACTGCATAATTCATTGACTGAAAAGAAAGATAAAAAGCTGTTAAAATAACTTTTTTATTTGTTATTAGAAGAATTATGCACAATAAATACTACTTTTGTCTTTTCAGTTCTTTGCAGGGGTAAGTGATCTGACAGTCACAGATCTTGTAAGAATTTTTCTGTAGGATGAAAATTTCCTTTCATTTTTTTCCTTAATTTGAAATTAATGTGACATTGGTGTATGTGTGTATGTGCGTATGAACATATGTGTGTGTGAAAGAGAGAATTTTGATGTGTTTATGCATGGGTAATGCCCATAGCAAGGAAGAACAAGGAGAGAAATTTGGGTTCTCTTATCTCCTTACAAGTAAGTATGTAGAATTATGTATTTGTTTAAAAATGGAATTTAAAAAAAATAGTCTGTTGGGTAAAATATTTTCTTTTGAAGAGTAGAATTAAAGGGAAGGCAAATGGGACAGTTTTCAGGTGCTCTGTCCAATGCAGGGCTCTGAAATGTCGCTGCAAATGTAATAAGTGGAAAAAATTGCATTTACCAGATTTTTTTTGAGAAGAGGGCACAGGTGGTTGGAGGGAAAACTGTGGTATGCTCCATCACAACAAATGACAGTGCCCTCCAAGGAGCACTGGTGAATGGCAGGCGTGTTTTGCTGAGTGAGGGATGCAAACAGGGGCATTGTGCCATTAGTTCTCTCTCTCTCCTGTTACCCAGGGCAGTACTTAGTTCCTACTCAGTGTTTAAATAATGTTTAAATGATGTTATGAAAAATCTAAAAACAATACTTATTTGAAGAGGAATCAAATAATATATTTGTTATTTCAGGCTCCTTCTGGTTAACACAGGGCCTTTGAACATGTCGCTTGTTTGGTCTGAAATGCTTGTTCGCTAGCTCTTTACATGGCTTCTCAGTGCTCACAATACAGCTTACCCATCAGCTCCTCAGAGGGGCCTTCCTCTTGATCTATGTAAAGTGGAAGTGCCCAGTCACTGTGCTCTGTTCATTTTTTTATAGCACTATTTGCTATCTGTAATGATTTGTTTCTTTATTGTCTTGTGTCCTCACTAAAGATGTTAGGTGACATAAAGTCAAAGGCCCGACTGTCTTGTTTTGTTTTACATCTTATATTGCTAGTTAGTTCCTAGAATAATAGTTTAATTACAGAGTGGATCCTCATTAAATATTATAAAAATCAATTTGAAATGATTTCAGTTCTGCAGTTTCTAGTTTGTACATTCTAATTTGTTTCATATCAGCAAAATGTTTTATTTCTGCAAGGGCTTATGAATTTTGGGTAAGTTGCTTTTCATATGATAGGATAGACTCAGCCCAGGTTTTCCTATGATGATATCTGTAACCAAGATATATCTGGACTGAACCAAGAAGTCAGTTTACTTACTAGTAGATAAAAACATGACAGACCCTGCTAAACTAATTTGCTTCTTGTCCTTCCTTGATATAAATTTTAGTATGTTACATTTATCTAAAAATATGCATATAAATATATGTACATGTGTACTTAAAAATTGCTTTTCACTCAAGTTGTAATATGGTTCATCTGGTTTAGGAATAGTCTTTCTTGAAGCAGGAACATAGAGGATATCTTGAAATCCATTCCATATTTATAACTGCTGATATTTGAGAGCATATACTATGTTCCAGGCCCAGGGCTACTTGCTTTGATTTATTACTTACATTTAATATTCATAACAACCAAATGAGATAAGTATTATCATTTCCATTTTTCCAGTGGGGATTAGAGAGTCAGTAAATAATAGCATTTATTATCAGCATATACAGACTAATAATTTTGCAATCATAAAATTTTGGGGTTTTGCTAAACAAATCTTTTTTTTCCCTGTGCAACTAAAACTGATAATAAGCAGGATTGATGTAACAGCTGCTGTCATTTATTATTTGCTAAGTAGTCTAAATTTAATACTTAACCAAAAAGTGCTTTATGCTTATGACTAAACTGTCAAATAAATCTTTTGTCATTTCAGCTTTAATCAAAGGAATGCTTCTTGTGACTAGTGTTTAGAAAGCTGTCTTTATAATCAGAGTCACAAATTAGTGTGTTAATCTTAGTACAGTTTGATCATATCCTTTATATATCTCATCCACCTGGGTTCCCTCATTCCCCATCATGTATTTGTTTACAATGAGAGTGGCAATAGCTGTGATAGGTAAAAAATACCATGTGTGAAGTAGCTCCTCTATTTCAGGTTAGGTCCCACAAGGCTGTTTGTCAGTTGTTCCTGAGTCCAAAGTGGCTGAAGAGGTTTCAGCTTGTAATGCTCAAATGCCTTTCCGACAAGCAGGTATACGATTTAAAATATACAAATAGTATGAAATCTTATAATCAGGCATAGTCACTTTTCACTTGGTTTACATGGTTCATCTATATTAAAATTGGGTTGAAGCAAGAAGCCTCCCTTCTTGATAATCTCCAGAAGTGCTGTAGAAATGCTTCAGTGACTACAGAATCCCCAGCAAGGCAGTCACCGGGTTTCCTTCATGTTCTTGGATAAGATTTTACCTTGCGCAGGAATAAAATTAAGCCCAGAAGTATGCAATGTTCTAGTCACATTTTCAAAAGGTTTTTTTTTTTTTTCCCCATCTCTTGCTGATAAATTGCCAATTGTATAAGCATGGCACTTTTCACATGTGTTGTCACTTACTATTAGTGGTTGCCCTAGATTTTTCAGTATGTATTTACAAATAAACTAAGTCTACTTTCAAGTGACATACCTTCCTTTGCAGGTAGTGGGTGGTGCAGGTAGCTTATAGCAAGAGTATGCCTAATTACTCCCTCCCTACCCTTTATGACATTGCTGTCATTTATTTCATTTATCCATATACTTTGGTCCATATGCTATAATCACACAATACATTGTTATATTATTACTTTGAGAAAACAGCTATTAGGTCAATTAAGAATAAGGAAAATAAAAGATTTTATTTTACCTTTGCTTATTCTTTCTAAAGTCTCTTTCTTCACATAGATCCATGTTTCTGACGTATATAATTTCCCATCTTCCTGAAGAACTTCTTTTAATATTTCCTGCACAGCAGATCTGCTAGCAATGAATTTCCTGTTTTTATTTGTCTGAGAAAGTCTTTTTTTCTCCTTTACTTTTGCAGGATTACTGGATACAGAATTCTAGGTTGGTGTTTTTTAAAATTTCAACAGAAAATATTTCAGTCCGCTCTCTTTTTTTGCTTGCATTGTTCAATTCAATAAAATTTGTTGATTTTCAGTTTGTTCATCTTTTTTCTTGTTGGAAAATGGAGTGAGAACTTGCAAAATTTTTACATGTCAGAGCTGAAACTGGAAGTCCCTTCGTGACCTACTCTTTTGCCCTTCAAAATACTTTTTACTATTGGACAATTCCAAACACCCATGCAACATTAAAATGTTATTATCATTATTTTTATTTCATTTCCCTTGTAATTATTTCTCTTTTTATTAGCTCTTTTAATATTGTTACTATATTTGTACTTAATGGAAATGGAATGGCTATTAATATTCTTAAAATACCTCAGAATGAAACACAGAAACAAACCAACGGAGGACTGTTTACACCATGATAAGGCAACTAAACGTGAGCCCACATGGATATCAGCATTTGCTGATGGCACCAGAGTAATTCTGCAGCTGAATTTTGTTTGTCTGTATAAAAATTTTTAAAGTAGAGTCATTTTGACATTAATTATGTAGACCAGAAGTGGAACTGTGAATGGATATTTGGTGGGAGTAGATAAGGGATAGCGTGGCCCAGTAAGTTCAAGGATATGTCTTTGGTTGAAAACCTGTTAGAACCCTTCCAGTCTTTGCCCAAGTTATATGTGATGGTCAGTACCGAATAAGGTTCAGTATTCTTTCTGTGTCGTGGCTAAGGAATACTTGGGCCCTCAAGTATAAGGTATTTTCTCCTATAGGAAATCTATTTGGAATTTAAGAATAATTTGGCGGGATAGACTTAAACATTTTAATTTAAATGATATTAAGATGAAGTAAATCATGCTTATAAATTTACATAGCACATTAGGTCTACATGTATCCAGCCTCACTTGGCTACTAGATTTGTATTTTGAAGAACTGCACTTTGATGTTTGTGTGCATGTGTGCTATGTGTGCTAGTTTAGATACGGCCTGTTTGACACCTTCAAATCTCCTGTTGAAATTTAATCCCCAGTGTGGCTGTGTTGGGAGGTGGGGCCTAATGGGAGCTATTTGGGTCATGGGGGCAGATCCCTCATCAATGGCTTGGTGCCATCCTCATGGTAATGAGTGAGCTCTTGCTCTATTAGCTTCTTTGAGAGTTGTTTGTTAAAAAGAGCCCAAGATCTCCCCAGTCCCCTTGCTTCTGCTCTCGCCATGTGATTTCTACACACACGGACTCTCCTTTGCCTTCTGCTATGAGTGGAAACAGCCTGAAACCTTCACTGGAAGCTGAGCAGATGCCCGCATCATGCTTCTAGTACAGCTGGCAGAACCGTGAGTTAAATAAACCTCTTTTCTTTACAAATTGCTCAGCCTCAGGTATTCCTTTATAGCAACACACACATACTAAGACAAAAAGGTGTGTATGTGTTTCATAGATTAGTACAAATTGTGTTGAAACATTTGGATGCTTTTAGATTTATTTCTTTTGAAAAAAACTATCCCTTAACATAAGCAAAACATCAACTTACATTTGTAACTGTGTGTAGAATGTTGGTACTGTGTCTAAAACCAACAAGTTTCCTGAGGTTTGGCAAATGTTGCCAGAGTATGTTTGCCAAAGGCAAATAGATTGTGTCTATATGATGCAGAAATATTTGGCTTTTATGAAAAATTCAAGGGTAGAAGTCAGCACAGGCTGTTTGGAAGCTGGCTGATCAAACTCCTAGTTGGCTGACAATATTTTTCATTGATCAGCTGATTCTTCTGATGCTGTGTAGACATAACTTTAGGCAAGCAGAGAAACAAAAGCTTTCATTAAAGGGCAGAGTTAACAATATTCTTTTTGTGTAGCACTGTGCTTTTTCTCTTCAGAGATTGATATTTCATCTGCCGTATTTTAGCATCCAAGTGCTGTTAGGGCCTTGAGAAATCATTTAATCTATTCTGTTGGTAAGATTGTGCTGAGGTTCTCAAGCCTTCATAATGATTGAACATAGAGAATCTCAGAGTCAAACATCACCCTACAGTTTTCTCCAATTGAAAAGGACGAGTTAGTTCATGACTGTCTGTAGGTAGAAAATACCCTAGAATAGAGACTTATACTGTTCCCTGTCCCTCATAACTGCTTATGTGATTCTGGCAAGAATATTCTTTTAAACAAGAGAATATGTATGTGGGTCAGAGGGAAAGGCTTGGGTTCAAATGGAATTTTGGCCTTCCCTCCAGAGATTATATTTTTTAATGCTGGAAAGATTCATGGGCCAGTGAATGGCTCAACAAGTATTTTTTAATATTTTTTATTAATGGTGGGCAGAAATCTAAGCTGTGATGAGAACTGTTTTTGAGAAAATTTAATCTTATATTTTTGAGGATAGATTTTCATTGAGAGCCAGTTTAAAAAAACAAAGATGAGAGTTGATGTAGAATTTAGGTGTCAATTAATAAGAACCCATGAGTTAATATGAGCTATAAAAGTATGTAGAAAGAATTCAGGTGACTTTCAATATAAAACTTGTATTTATTTTTAGCTTCTTCCAGAAGTTGGTTTGCTGGAAGAATAAAGAAACAAGAATAGGCAAATGACTATGGAGTATAAATTTCCTGCAGTTTTTGATTTCTACTCAGACTAATTCTTAACAATAAATATATTAGTTCTTTTAAATATTCTATATTGATTCAATAATTAGAGCAACCAATTAGATGCAAGTGATTAATGAAAGTACTGAAAATACTAGAATATTTGGTTATTTTTCATCCAAGTATAATCTAAGTGATTATATGGTATAATTTCAAATTTTATTTTAGCAACATCTAAATTCCCAAGCTAAATACAAATTTTATGTATTTAATTATATATAGCTTTGAATAGTTTGCTTTAAAAAGAATTTTTTAATATTTTCAAAGCATAGTTCATATTTGTACCAAAAAAAAAAGCTCTTTTCTTCTTGATGGCAGAACAAAAATATTAGGTACTGTGCATACAACTTAGTATCACTTTGTGCAACTCTCAGACCTTATAGCCTGTGGGATCTTCAAATTGCAATTTACATGCAAAACCAATGTTTGGGCATTTAAAGAATGATTGTCAAATCTGAGGATTATCTAAATCCCGTGGTTTAACTTTTACTGCTTCTGTTTATTGTTTATTTCTTTACTAATCGATTCTCTGAGGAAGACGTGGGGGAAGAAAGAAGTCCTACAATACAAATTAGTACTTGTAGTACTGATGGTTAGTGTTTGGAGAAAGTTTAAACAAAGTGGTTAAAGTAAGGTTTAACATGATCTGTGGCTTTCATATAGTTTATGTTTTCCATTTTCCTGGATCATTAAGAATTTGCTTTTACTTTGGGCTTAGTATTCTAGTAGTCTTCAGTAGAAGTGGCTATTGTGAGAACTTAAAACATTTTTAATGCATTTTTATCTTTGGTATAGTGAAGTTACTTCTGGGCAAAAAATTTTAAATTGTGCAGTTTTGTATTCAGTATGTTATCCATTTTCCTGAGAGTTTGTTTTCCTTCTTCAAGTGCCTCTTTTCCCCTTTGTTCCCTCCTTTCCTGCCTTGCTTCCTTCTTTTCTTTGACAAATACTTACTGAACTTCACCTATGTGCTAGGCATATAGCACGTCTTAACAGTGGAGCCCTGGGGGAAATTTCAGTTTTCATGGTCAACCGAGAGCACAGTCAGATAACTGTCCTTGTGCCTGTGTCTCTAGCTGACTGGCTTTGTTGTGAGTGAAGTCCTCTTCCCTCAGAGTCATTGTGTTAGCTAGGATAGGCCACATTGCTATAACAAATATAACCAATATGTACTAGCTCGAGGAAAGTTAAAGTCTTTTGCAAGAAACAGTTTCCAGAAAATGTTCCAAATCAGGAGGCTGGGTTTCTGCTCTGCATAGTGGTTGAGGGTCCCAGGCCGAGGCATGGCCTCATGAATCTGAGCTGTTTTAGCCCGTGTAAAGAGATAAAAGGAATGGAGTATTGTGTGGGGACTTTATGGACCAGACCTGAGAACAGTATGCATATTTTCATTCATATTTTGCAGTCACATATCCGCACTAACTGCAAGGAAAACTGAAAGGTGGAATATAGTTCTGTGCCTAGAAAGAAGTGGAGAATGGATTTCCATGGATGAAAATGGTCATGGGGCCACTGTCACGGATGGCCATCTTGAGGGAGAATTAACTAATGACTTTCATGAAGATATGCTAGTTTTAATTGTAAAATCTTAAAAATAATTTCTATGCCTTTCCCCCCTCCTGTTTACAAAAAGTACTCCTTGGTCTGTGTAAGACACTTGATACATATATATAAAATTTAGTAGAATGCTAAATCTACCCCTAATCACACAGCCAAGAGAATGTTATAATGCTGTTGCATTTCTTTCTAGTCTTTTACATGCATTTTAAAATATAATTGAGATCATACTACATATAGTTTTGGACTTTTTAATTTAAAATTAATATTTTGAACTTTTTTTCATGCTAGTAAACATACTTGAAAACATTTATTTGTTATGGCCCTACAGATTTTTATCATAAGGATGTACCATAATTTATGTAATCATCCATTTATTGATGGAATTACTGATGTGATGTTTCTATTATTTATTATGTCTTTGGTGAATAACTTTTGTATATAAATCCATGCCTACCTTAGTGGATGTGGTGGCTCAAAGGGTATGAATATGTTTAAGGTTCCCAATACATACTGTTTATGTGATTTTCAAAGAGTTCATACCAATTTACCTTCTCAAGAGCAGGAATGAATGTGCCCATAGGATGTAGGCAGTTACCAGATGACCCAGTAATCACATTCTTCGATAATATCCCAGAGAAATAAGAACTTATGTTCATATGTAATCCTACACAGGAATTTTCACAGCTGCTCTATTCAAGATAGCTTGAAACTAGAAACAACCCAGGTTTCCTTTACTGGGTGAATGATTAAACCTGTGGTACATCCGGATCATGGAATACTACTCAGCAATAAAAAGGATAGAGCAATTGACCCATGCAAAACTTGCATGAATCTGTAGAGAATTATGCTGAGTGTAAAAAAGATAGTCCTAAAAGATGCAATACTACATAATTCAATTTATATAACATTTTTGAAATTAAAAGAAAAAAAACCCAACAAGTTAGTAGTTGCCATGTGTTAAGGACAGGGGGAGGGAAAAGCAGGGAAGTGAGTGTTATTATAAAGGGACAACATGAGGAATCCTGGAAGGGAACTGTTCAGCCTCTTGACTGTGGTGGTGGATACACAAACCTACATGTGATAACACTGCATACAACTGAATACACACACACACACACACACACACACACACACACACGAGTATGTCTGGGGAAACCAGATCAGTAGTGGAGTTTATCTCTGTCAATATTGTTTGTGACATTGTACTATAGTTTTGCAAGATATTGTCCTTGGGGAAATGGGGTAAAGGGCATACAAGATCTCTATTATGTCTTACAACTAACTGCATATGAATCTGCAATTATCTCAAAATACAGTTTTATTAAAAATAATGTATGAAATTTAATTTATCACAGGGCTTTAGTACATTCCATATAATAAAGTTCTGTTGTTTGGTGACTAAGCTTTTCTGTAATTGTAATCAGGAAATTGTCCCTTTCTTATTCACTCTCTACTATCCCTGCCTGGTAGTTAAATGTTCAAAGTACAGCTGAGAGCTTTCCTGTTTGCCTGCCCAAATTTTCTTCTTTTACTTTTTAGTAACTTTTGCACGTAACAGCAATTCCAAAAGTGTTTCTTCACTCTCTGGCCTTTTTGTTTGGACATATCATCACAAATCTATCACTGACCTGTCTGTAGAGCAGCTCTGACATAAGCCTGATTATTTAATTTTTATTTTTGTTTTCTGTAGATGTAATTGCCAACAGACTTCATGGCCAGCACTGATTGTTATAGTGCATAATGACCTGATTGTACCTATTTATATGCTCGTGGTTGGTATGATATGCTGCTAAATGTGATCTTTTATCACAAAAATCTGATTTTGTTCACTTTTTTATTTTAAAAATTGTTCTAAATAGGATAATTGAGTAATGATATTCCTCACATCTTCAGTCTAAAACACTTGATCATCACCTCTCTGTGCAAAGCCCTTCTTTTTGTTCTTTATACATTTGGTTATTTACCACTCCTTTGTTATCACTGGCTCCCATTCCAATACTCCCCATCTCATACTCACTTTTCTGTTTTATGTATGAGTAAATCCTTATAAAATGTGTAGCATTTTATGTACATTTCACATTTACATGAGTATTATTGTGCCGTATCTCATGTCTTTTTAAGTTATTTAATTATATGTGGATCACTATTATTCCGTATAAATTTGCATATGAGTGTGTTGAGTTCTTTAAAATATTCAACTAGAATTTTTATGAGGATTACATTGAATTTATGATTAATTTGAAAAAAATTGAGTTTTTCACTGCATTTAGTGCATACCTCATAAAGAAAGATTTAAGTGATAAGGAATACACTTGATAGTGTTTATGTTTCCTTTCCTTCCTCTAGAGATTTTAAAGAGGAAGTCCTACTGTCATTTGTCTAATATCTCTTTGATGATGCTTTTAATATCCAAGTTTGTATTGTTTTTACCACATTTACTGTACATGAACTAACATTTAAGTGTGTATTATGCTACTAGCATGTAGGTTTCTGTTATAATCCTTATGAATGTTTCCTCATTATTTTATTTTTGATCATGTAATTTTCAATCACAGAAGTCTACCAAAAGAATTCGAAACCCTATTTACATCTTATTGAAATTGTGTGGATAAACTGATTTGCATAAAAATAAAAATTGCTATGTCTTAGCTATAGCTAGGACAATCCCAGGCAAATGAGTTGTCAAACTAAAAAAAGACATCAGAAAAAAAAAATCCCCTAATATAATGAATTTATTCCGGCATAAGCAAAAAGGATTATAATCCCAGATGTACAACTGTGCACCTGAAGAGGGAAGGGTGAAGGGAAGCTTTTATTTGGCAAAAAGGAGAAGTTCACATAAGCTGCTTGGAAACAGAGTTCATTGGTTCTGGGAGCCCAAAGCCAGAGTTGGCATCAGTTCATTGGTGAAGATGCCATTACTGGGCAAGTGTTCTTCTGAGAACATCTTATCTGAATTGCTATAGTACTAAAGAATGTCTAGTGATAAACATAAAAATATGTGCATACATGCAAACCTTAGATCATGAAGAGCATGAGATGCATTAAGGACATGAAGGATTTCTTCCTGGGGTTATTTTAGAAAGTCCTTGAGACAGTTCTTATCTCAGACATGTAAGCATCAACTCTCCTTTGTGCTTTCCCGGCTCCAATTTGTCTGAGTCTGACAAGAGTGATTTCATCCTGGTACCTGCAACTTTCACAGATTCTTGGCTTATTTGGACTTCTATTCTTGCCAGTGATGTGTGCTTGATCCCAGTTCTCTAAATGCTAAGGACTGAATTGTGTTGCCCCCAAAATTCGTATGTTGAAGCCCTAACCTCTCATGTGACTGTATTGGAGATAGGGCCTTTAAGGAAGTGATTAAGGTGAAAGGAAGTTATAGTGGTCGAGCCCTGGTCTTATAGAACTGGTACCCTTATAGGAAAAGCAAGAGGCACCAGACCTCTCTCTCCACCATGTGAGGACACAATGAGAAGACGGCTGATTGCAAGCAAGAAAGAGAGCCCTCGTCAGAACCTGACCATGCTAGCACCCTGAGCTTTTAACTTCCAGCTTGCAGAACTGTGGGAAAATAAATTTCTGTTGTTTGAGCCACCCAGTCTATGGTTTTATGGCAGCCTGGCTGACTAAGACACTAAGTCTGACATTAGAGTGATTGCCATATTAATTAATGCTCTGGCAGATAGAATTATGAGTCAGCTTTCCGTTAGAAATCATTTTGTGACAGTCTATTTTTGTTCTAGGATATTTAGGCATTAAACAAAATAAACGAGCCATTGGTTGTATCTTTCCATATTGCTAACTCCTAATAAAGTGCATGAAATGGCAGCTACTTTTTCTAGCCACCTCAGTGCCTTATATTCATGATTAGGCATAATGCATCATTTCCTGTCTTTTCTGACACTCAGGATATGATATTATTTTGCTATGTAATCTAATTAGGTCACCTGAATCACCTTGCGAGCTAGAATTCTGAAATGCAAAATAGTATTGCTTATACATCTTAATTTTTCTTTCAGAGCTGGAGCCATTTCATGTGTCAGAGCCACCTAGAAGATTAGATAATTGTTCTTCATTATTTTTGACATCAATTGGCATCATACATTTTTGTCCTCAAGGGGGTATGCCATAGAAATCTGATGTTTTCTCATATCTGTTTTTGAGACCTCACTCTCAGATTGAATATATTAAATTTACAGTAGATTTTGGACCTAAATAAAACATGGATTCAGTGATAAATATAGGAAAAAAATTTTATTTCATTTAGCTTTCTTTAACCTACTTCAGTGCCTGAAACATATTAGGAGAATGGATGGATAGATATTTTTTTATACATTATAAAACAACTAAAAAACCCCTTCATATCAAAACTAATGCATGCGAAGATTTGAAACATTTCAAAATTGATTTTTAAAGTGCTTCTCAAAGAGTAATTTTGGTAAACATCTCCAAAGAGTTTCATGGAAAATTTTGTGTTACTGGGATATAGATGTTTATTAACACAATAATCAATGATTACACATTCTAAACATTTCATCAACATAATGGAATATTGAGATAGCTATGGGAATTAGACACTGCCATTATCATTGTAGGTAAGGAAGACAGTGAAAACTTACCGTGATAAACACTTTGAGGATGTTACTCATCTCCATTTTCAAGGAGATGCAGGCCAAGTCCTGTATATATTTTGCTCTGTATTGTGGAGAATCAGCCACTGCTTTTCTCTGGAGGTGTAGGTCAACTGAGGAATAGTTAGAAGGCATCTGTATTTTGTTTAGCTTTTTTTTTTTTTTTTTTTTTTGGTAAAGCACATTATTAGTAGTAGCTTTGGCTTTATGGCTACTATCAGAGAAGTTTGGTTGCTTATAAAGAACCTTAGGACAGACTATGATAGCTTTGAGAGACTTGATAATTTTCTGTTTAGTGAAGCAGAGTATAATTCTGGTTACTCCAGTTTCCTTTATTTAGCCACAGATTGTGATTTAACAAAGGTATTGGATTGGAAAA
Organism: Varecia variegata; assembly: GCA_028533085.1. Taxonomy (NCBI): domain Eukaryota; kingdom Metazoa; phylum Chordata; class Mammalia; order Primates; family Lemuridae; genus Varecia; species Varecia variegata. The sequence continues at coordinate 114,143,251 of CM052438.1, forward strand.
ATGCTTTTTATGTTCGAAGAAAATGTTCCACATAAGCTATGTCATCTTTATATTATTAGCTGGGAATTATGAGGTGCTATGTTGTGAGTATTCTCACAAGAAGGCTTACAAGCAATTGTGGACAATTTTACTCAATGGTGACCATGCTATGGTTTAATGGTAAATTAGAAGATAAAGGTGATATACTTCACTGAAATTCCTTTGTCACTTTCTAGTCTCCTTTGCTATTTAGATGACAATACATGCTCAGAGTTCTTATTTAAAAAATCGTGACTCTCTGTTTTAGTGGTATCTAGCAATTTCAAACTCGGTAGTGAAATCATAAAAAACCTGGCTTTCCTTTGAATGGGCAGCTGTAGATTCAAATAAGGCCTGAGGGCTATAATGGTTTAAAATAAACCCTGACCAAAGACTCATGGTTTTGTCTGAAAAGGGAACTTTGTTCTGGTTAAATCAAAATTGATTGGGGGAAAGTTATAGCAAACAGTTGTTTGGTGTGGGAAACTGAAATTTACTGGACTCCAAGGAGAAATCCTAAAGGGTTATTGGTGGCCTTGCTTTTATGTTTTCGTGCAATATAATTCATAATGGGACATGTAAAGCTGAAATGTAATAGAAAGAAATTCCATATCATTGTTTCTCTAGACACAGTTCAGTAGGGGTCAAAGTAGATTGAATCAAGATAGAGAGGCAATGCAATTGAACTGAGAAAATTGGATATGGCTAGACAACATTAGAGAACAGGAGAATGAAATTGACTGGCTGTGAAAAGTTTTGGAAATTGGTAATGAATTTTCTTTTTTTGTAATTTCGAGAGATGTAATAATTGTTAAATATTTATTTAGTACTCTACTGTTCTTGGGCCTGTGGCTGCATCTCCTTGATATTTTATGGATTTATTTTTTATGCTTTAGAAGTTTATTTTCTAAAGAATAAACTCAGAGTTTGAGGACAGAGTAAGTCATTGAACATGTCTCAAATTGGGTTAGAGTTCTTATATTTGAACAGTTTGTGCAGGACACAGATTCTTAATCGAGTGACATGTTCAGTCATTGCTCAGTGTCCTTGGGGGATTGATTCTAGGACCTCCTTTGGATACCAAAATCCACAGATGGTCAAGTCCCTGGATAAAATGGGGTAGTATTTGTATATAACCTATGCACATCCTCCCCTATACTTTAAATCATGTCTAGATTGCTAATAATACTCAATACAATATAAATAATGCTATGTAAATAGTTGTTATACTGTATTGTTTATGTAACAATGACAAGGAAGAAAGTCTAGATGTTCAGTACAATTTTTTTTTTTCAAATATTTTCAATGCATGCTTGGTTGATTTATGGATGTGGAACCCATGGGTATGGAGGGCTGACTGTAAATACTTTAACTATTATGATAGAAAACGATACTACTGGTACAGTTTGCAGCCACTGCCTTGATTTGTGATAAGGTGCCTCCAGTTTTACCCACTATGGTTTTGCACCATCCATGAAAATGTCAACACAGTAAAAAAGACAAATAATGTCTTGCTATTATTATAAATATTGTTTTGACTTAAAGATTCCCTGAGATGATCTCAGGGACTTCTGGAGATCTGAGGATCAAATTTTTAGTGCAGAAGTTCTAGATCTAGGGTATCCAAGGAAAAGAGGTGGCATCCCCCTTCTTTTTAGAGATTTCTTCTGTTTGAGCTTGAAAGTACAACTCTCCTGTTTCAAAAGTCTCTAAATTTCATAGTGCTGAGAATATTTATGTTCTTTAGTGCCAAAGTTTCTTTTCTTTAATGCTATAATTCGTCTCCTTCAGAAGAATTATAATGACTTTTTTGAAAAATATTACTTGCACATATTTGATTAAGGGTAAGAATAAACAACAATTTCTTGTATTATTGATTTCTTTTTAATTTACATTTAAAAAATTTACTAGCATTTATATAGGAATCCCATGGGAAATACAGGCATACCTTGTTTTAGTGCATGTCACTTTATCTCACTTTGCAGATATTACATTTTTTTACAAATTGAAGGTTTGTAGCAGCCCTGTGTCGAGTGAGTCTGTAGGTGCTATTTTTCCAACAGCATGTGCTAACTTCATGTCTGTGTGTCACATTTTGGTAATTCTCACAATATTTGAAATTTTATTATTATTAAAATATCTGTTATAGTGATTATGATCAGTGATTTTTGATGTTACTATTAAAATTGTTTTGCAGCACCACAAACTATGCCCACATAAGACAGCAAATTTAATCAGTAAGTGTTGTATGTGTTCTCTTTCAACAACCAGCTATTTTCTTGTCTCTCTCCCTCTCCTCAGGCCTCCCTATTCCCTGAGACACAGCAGTATTGAAATTAGGCCAGTTAATAATCCTGCAATGGCCTCTAAGTGTTTCAGTGAAAGGAAGAGTTGCATGTCTCTCACTTTAAATCAAAAGCTAGAAATGATTAAGCTTAGTGAAGAAGGCATGTCTAAAGCTGAGATAGGCTGAAAGCTAGGCCTTTTGCATTGAAAAGTTAGCCAAGTTGTTTGAATGCAAACAAAAAGTTCTTGGAGGAAGTTAAAAGTGCTACTCCAGTGAACACACAAATAATATGAAAGGGAAACAGCCTTCCTGCTAGATGGAGAAAGATTTAGTGGTCTGGTTAGAAGATCAAATTGGCCACAATATTCCCTAAAGCCAAAGCCTAATCCAGAGTAAGGCCCAAACTCTCTTCAATTCTGTGAAGGCTGAGAAAGTTTAGGAAGCAGTAGAAGAAGAGTTTGTAGCTAACAGAGATTGGTTCATGAGGTTTAAGGAAAGAAGCTGCCAGTCATAATGGCTCGCGCCTATAATCCTAGCAATTTGGGAGACTGAGGCAGTAGGATCTTTTGAGGCCAGGAGTTTGAGACCAGCCTGAGCAGCATGTCTACAAAAAATAGAAAAATTAGCTGGATGTGGTAGCATGTATCTATAGTCCCATCTACTTGGGAGGATCACCTGAGCCCGGGAGTTCCAGGCTGTAGTGAGCTATGATCACACCACTGAACTCTAGCCTGAGAAAAGATCAAGAAAGAAAGAGAGAGAGAGAGAGAGAGAGAAAGAGAGAGAGAGAAAGGAAAGAAAGAAAGAAAGAAAGAAAGAAAGAAAGAAAGAAAAGAGAGAGAAAGAAAGAGACAAGAAAGAAAGAGAGAGGAGGGGAGGGAGGAAGGAAAGTAAAGGAAGGAAGGAAGGGAGGAAGGGAGGAAGGAACGAAGGAACGAAGGAACGAAGGAAAAAGCAGTCTCCATAGCATAAAAGTCTAAGGTGAAGCAGCATATGCTGATGTAGAAGCTGCAGCAAGTTATCCAGAAGATCTAGCTAAGATAATTGATGAGGGTTGATGAAGGTGCTACACTAAATAACAGATTTCAATGTACATGAACAGCTTCTATTGGAAGAAGATGTCATCTAGGATTTTCATAGCTAGAGAGGAAAAGTCATTGCCTGCCTTTACAACTTCAAAAGACAGCCTGACTCTCTTGTTAGGTGCTAATGTAGATGGTGACTTTAAATCAAAAGCAATGCTCATTTACCATTTTGAAATCCTAGGGCCCTTAGGAATGATTCTAAATCTACTCTGCTTTTTATAAATGCAACAACAAAGCCTGAATGACAGCACACCTGTTTACAGTGTGGTTTACTGAATATTTTAAACCCACTGTTGAGACCTACTGCTCAGAAAAAAAAAATCCTTTCTAAATATTACTGCTCATTGATAATGTACGTGATCACTCAAGAGCTCTGATGTACAAGGAGATTAATGTTGTTTTCGTGCCTGGCAACACAACATCCACTCTGCAGCTCATGGAGCAAGGAGTAATTTTGACTTTCAAGTCTTATTATTTAACAAGTGCATTCTGTAAGGCTATAGCTGTTATACATAGTGATTCCTCTGATGGATCTGGGCAAAGTAAATTGAAAACCCTCTGGAAAGGATTTATCATTGCAGGTGCCATTGAGAACATTCATGATTCATGGGAGTAGTTCAAAATGTCAACATTAACAGAAGTTTAGAAGGAATTAATTCCAACTCAACTCTCATGGATAACTGAGGGATTCAAGACTTCAGTGAAGAAAGTAACTGCTGATGTGGTGAAAATTACAAGAGAACTAGAATTAGAAGTGGGGCCTGAAGAGGTGACTTGTTTGTTGCAATCTCATGATCAAACTTGAGTGGACAAGGAGTTGCTTCTTATGGATGAGCACAGAAAGTGGTTTCTTGAGATGGAATCTCCTCCTCCCAATGATGCTTTAAACATTGTTGACATGACAACAAAGTATTTAGACTAGTATAATAAACTTAGTTGATAAAGCAGCAGTAGGGTTTGAGAAAATTGTTCAATTTTGAAAGAAGTTCTACTGTGGGTAAAATGCTATTAATCAGCATCATATGTTACAGAGACATCTTTTATGAAAGGAAGAGTCAGTCAATGCAGCAAACTTCATCGTTTTATTTTAAGAAAGTGATGCAGCTTCACTTCACTACCCCAACCTTCAGCAACCACCACACTTATCAGTCAGTTGCCATCAATAATTAGGCAAAACCTTCCACCAGCAAAAAGATTCAACTCACTGAAGGCTCAGATGATCATTAGCATTATTTAGCAATAAAGTGTTTTTAAAATAAAGTATGTACATTGTGTAGATATAATGCTGTTGCATAATTACTATAGTCCAGAGTAAACGTAACTTTTGTATGTGGTGAACAACCAAAAATTCATATGCTTGCTTTATTGCAGTGGTCTGGAACTGAACTTGCAATATCCCTGAGGTATTACTGTATAGAAAAACTGGAAATATAGAAAATGTTTTTAGAAATTGTTCAAAAAAAGGAAGCTTATCCTTAGAAACATAAGAGTCTTCAGATTTAGTACAGATGTTATGTGCTTATTCAAATGTATTTTATTTTTAGTTTCTTCATTAAATTGAGCCATGCAATTATGACTTTTATATTTAATAACTATGTTTGTTTTGTTAGAACATTTTAACAGTTGCCAGATATCATACATTGACTGACTAAATATATCATAGGTTCTTAATGTAGGGTGCATGGATGTGTTTCAGGGGCCCCATGAAACCTCTGCATTTTTAATATCAAAATTTGGTATATAATTACTTTTACTGGGATGAAGGTCCATCAGATTATCAACAGAATTTCTTAGAAATACTTAGTTCCAATTATTCTGTATTTAAAGAAATGACTGTAAGTACTTTATTTCAATTCTCTGGGGAGGAAAATAAGATTTTAATATAGGATAGATTAAACAATTGGTTGCTTGAATTTTCTCTCTGTAACTGTTGTTTGGCATTATGTAGACAAAGCCCAAGTCCTTTAATTATGTCTGAATTAATTTACAATACATGAAATTCACCCACACTTGCTCTATTTATCTCTCCATGGAAACAGCATGCTTTGGGCTGCTACTAAATTTTCCACATGCAGGACATTTTCACTTTTATATTTAACAATATATTCCTCTAGATTATATTGTCTCATTTAAACTCTTTCTGGTAATGCAGTAAAGTTTAATGTTCTTTTAAAAAATGCATTTTGAACCAGTCAGCTTTTCAGTCTATGGATTAATTTCCTTGCTATCACTCATTGCAATGTTTTTTGTTTGGTTGTTTCCTAATGATATTTTTTAGTGTCTTTTTTTTGCAAAAATTCTCATTTTGGGGGCCTCATTACAAAGTGTTTTTTATATTCATATCCCACCATATTTTTTATTTTAATTTTTAAAAGTGTATTTTACATAAAGAACTCAAATCTTAAATATACAGCTTGATGTATTTTTTAGAACAGTTTTAGGTTCACAGCAAAATTGAGTGGAAGGTACAGAGATTTCCCATATAACTCTGCCCCCACATATGCATAGCCTCCCCCATTATCAGCATCCCTTATTAGAGTGGTATATTTGTTATAGTTGAAGAACCTGTATTGACACATTATTATAACTCAAAAGTCCGTAGTTTACGTTATGGTTTACTCTTGGTGTTGTATGTTCTATGGGTTTGGACAAATGTATGACATGTGTCCACCATTACAGCATCAAGCAGAGTATTTTCCCTGCCTAAAAATCCTCTGTGCCACCTATTTATCCCTCCCTATCTCTTAACCCCTGGAAACCATTGATCTTTTTATTATCTCCCTATTTTTTATTTTTCCAGAATATCATACAATTGGAATTATACAGTATGTAGACTTTTCAGATTAGCTTCTTTCACTTAGTATGTTTCCTCCATGTCTTTTCATGGCTTGCTAGCTAATTTCTTTTTAGTGCTGAATAATGTTTTGTTGTCTGGGTGTATCACAGTTTATTTATTCACTTACCTATGGAAGGACATCTTGGTTGCATCCCAGTTTTGGCAATTATGAATAGAGCCACAAGAAACATCCATATGCAGGTTTTTGTGTTTTCAATTCATTTAGGTAAATATCAACAAGCACAATTGCTGGATCATATGGTTTTAAGAATATGTTTAACTTTGTAAGAAACTGCCAAGCTGCCATCTAAAATGTGCTAGTCTTTAGTCCCAACATCAGTGAATGAAAGTTCCTGTTGCTCCACAGCCTCCTGAACATTTGATTTTGTCAGTGTTCTGGATTTTGGCCATTCTTGTAGGTATGTAGTCATATCTCATTGTTTTAATTTGCATTTCCCTGGTGACATATGTTGTGGAACATCTATTGATGTTCTTATTTAATACCTCTATTTTAGTATTTTATGATTTTAGTATTTTGTATCCTTTCTCTTTTTTTTCTTGTTTCAAGTTAGCTTGGCTGGAGGCATCTTAATTTTATTGACCTTTTCAAAGAACCACTGCCACTAAGAAATAATGTGTTCTTTGTTGAGGTGTCTGTTAGGGTCTTTGGCCCATTTTTTAATTGGGTTTTTTTTTCCTATTATTGAGTTTTAGGAGTTCTTTGTATATTTTGGATAATAGTCCTTTACCAAATATGACTTTTGCAAATATTTCCTCCCAGTCTGTGTCTTATCTTTTCATTCTCCTGATGGTGTCTTTATGGAGCATAATTTTTTTATTTTAATGAAGTCCAGCTTATCAGTTCATTCTTTTAGGATCATGCCTTTGGTGTTGTACCTAAGAAGTCATGGCCAAACTCAAGTTAATCTAGATTTTCTCATATTATCTTCTAGGAATTTTATAGTTTCACATTTTATATTAGGTCTATGATCCCTTTTTGCATTATTTTTTGTGAAGGGTGTGAGGTCTGTGTTTCATTTTTTTGCATGTGGATATCCAGTTGTCCCAGAACCATTTGTTGAAAGGACTATCTTTTTTTCATTGTATTGACTTTGCACCTTTGTCAAAGATCAGTTTATGTAGGTCTATTTCTGGGCTCTTTATTCTATTCCATTGATATGTTTGTCTATTCTTTTGCCAATACCACACTGTCGTGATTACTGTAGCTCTATAGTAAGTCTTGAAGTCAGGTAGTGTCAGTCCTCTAACTTCATTCTTCTCCATCAATACTGTGTTGGATATTCTGGGTCTTTTGCCTCTCCATGTAAATGTAAGAATCAGTTTGTTGATATCCACAAAGTAATATGCTGGCATTTTGATTGAGATTTCATTGATTCTATGGAAAAGTGGGGAAGAAGTGATTTCTTGACAATATTGAGTCTTCCTACCCATGAACACGGGATATCTCTTTATTTCTTTCATCAGAATTTTGTAGTTTTCCTCATATAGATCTTGTACATATTTTGTTAGACTTATACCTAAATATTTTATTTTGGGGGGTGCTAATGTAAGTAGCATTATATTTTTATTTTCAGATTCCACTTGTTCATTGCTGGTATATAGAATAGTGATGGACTTTTGTAGTAACCTTGTATCCTGCAACTTTGCTATAATCACTTATTAGTTCCAGGAATCTTTTTGTTGATTCTTTTAGATTTTTCTACATAGACCACCATGTCATCTGTGAACAGAAAGAGTTATATTTCTTCCTTCCCAATCACTACATCTTTTTGTCTTAGTCTGTTTGTTCTGCTACAACACAGATGGGGTAATTTATAAAAGACAGAAAATTATCTCTCATAGTTTGGAGGCTGGATGGAGGCTGGGGAGTCCAAGATCAAGGTGTTGGCAGGATTGGTGTCTGACGAGGGTTGCTCTCTGCATTTAATATGGCGCCTTGTTGCTGCATCCTCTGGAGGGAAGGAACACTGTATCCTCACATGCCAGAAGGGATGGAAGAGCAAGAGAGCACTTCTTCAACCTCAAGCCCTTCTATAAAGATGCTAATTTTATTTAAGAGATTGGAGCCCTCAAAACTTAGTCACCCCCCAAAGACCACACTTCTTAATACTTTTGTATTGGGAATTAAGTTTCAACATGAATTTTGGAGGGGATATCATCATTCAAATCATAGAAATTTTATTTACTTTTTCTTGACTTATTTCTTCAGCTAGGACTTCCAGTACAATATTGAAAAGAAGTAGTGAGAAAGTACATCCTTGCCTTGTTCCTTATCTTAGTGGGAAAGCTTTTAGTGTCTTGCCATTAAGTATGATGTTAGCTGTTGAATTTTTGTAGATATTCTTGATCAAGTTGAGAAAGTTCCCGTCTATTCCTAGTTTGCTGAAAGTTTGTATAATGAATGGGTTTTGGGTTTTGTCAAATGCTTTTCCTGCATCTATTAATATGATCATGTGATTTTTTTTTCTTTTTAGCCTGTTGATATGATGGATTACATTAATTGACTTTTGAATGTTGGACTAGCCTTGCATGCTTGAAATAAGTCTCACTTGGTCGTAGTGTATAATTATTTTTATACATTATTGGATTTGGTTTGCTAATACTTTGAGAATTTTTGCATTTATGTTCATGAGAGATATTGGTCTGTACTTTTCTTTTCTTGTAATGTCTTTGACTGGTTTTGCTATTAGGGTGATTCTGGTCTCAGAATGAGTTAGGGTATATTCCTTTTGCTTTTATCTTCTGGAAAAAGATTGTAGAAAAATGGTATCTCTTCCTTAAATATTTGGTAGAATTCACCAGTAAACCTATCTGGGCCTACTGCTTTCTGTTTTGAAAAGATATTAATTATTGATTCAATTTTAAAAACAGATATAGACTTATTCAGATTATCTTTCTTCATGTGTGAGTTTTGGCAGATTATGTCTTTAAGGAATTGGTTCATTTCATCTAGGTTACCAAATTTGTGGGCACAGAGTTAGTTATAGTATTTTTTTATTATCCATTTAATGTCCATAGGATTTATAGTGATGTCTTTTTTTAAATTCTGATTTTAGTATTTTGTATCCTTTCTCTTTTTTTCTTAGTTAGCTTGGCTGGAGGCATCTTAATTTTATTGACCTTTTCAAAGAACCAACTTTTGGTTTCATTGACTTTTCTCTATTCACTTCCTTTGTTCAATCACATAGATTTCTATCCTAATTTTATTTCTTTTCTTCTCCTTACTTTGGATTTAATTTGCTCTTTTTCTAGTTTCCTAATGTGGAAGCTTAGATAATTGTTCTTTCTTTGCTAATATATGTATTCAATGCTATTAGTTATCTTATAAGCAGTGCTTTCACTGATTCACAAATTTTGATGTTACGTCTTTATTTTTAGTTAGTTCAAAATATTTTAAAATTTTTCTTCAGAGATTTTAGACATGTATTATTTAGTTTATTCTTTAATTTCCAAGTATTTGGGGATTTTTTTTGGCTATCTCTCTGTTAATGATTCATAGTTTTAAATTCTACTGTGGTCTAAGAACAGACATTGTAATACTTTTATTCTTTTGAATTTGTTAAGGTGTATTGCTATTTTATAGCCCAGCATGTGGTATAACTTAGTGAATGTTCTATGTGAGTTAAGAAGAATGTGTATTCTGCTCTTGTTGGATGCAGTAGCCTTTAGATGTCCATTATATCCAGTTGATTGTTGTTGAATTCAACTGTGTCTTTCCTGATTTTTTTGCATGCTGGATCTGTCCATTTCTGGTAGAGGGGTGTGAAGTCTCTAACTGAAATAGTGGATTCATCTATTTCCCTTTGCAGTTTTGTCAGTTTTTGCTTTAACTGTTTGGATACTCTGTTGTTAGGCACATACCCATTAAGACTGTTATGTGTTCTTAGAAAATTGGCCCCTTTATCATTCTGTAATGCCCCTTTTTATCTCTGATAACTTTGCTCTGTTCCTTGCCTTGTTGGTTATTTTCCTTCCCGCACATGGAAAGGTGGAGCTTATTGGAGTTGAATATTTTCTTTCTCCCAAGTTGGTTAGGCTCTGATAAAACGGCAGCAAGACAGGCTGTGATTAAATAGTTTCTCCTGAGGGCAGACTTTTTAAAGAAGTACAGAATGCTCTGGTATATTTCAAAATGGTTCCTTTTCCCCTCCCTCTAATGGAATCAAGAGGGGATTTTTAACAGGTGAGAACCTGGTAAAGCTCCAGGAGGTAATACAAAAGTGTGCAGGCCCTGGGGCAACTGGGTCCCTTTAAAGTTTTTAATCTCTCGAACTTGTCCACACTGAGCCTCCAGCAGTTTGTCAATTACTGTTTAGGTTTTTCTACTGCAGCACTTGTCCCAAGGAGGTTTTTGCTTGTGGGTTGCTGCTCTGGTAAGTTGTGATTCTCTGTATCTGCCTATCTTTTTCTCCAATTTGGGAAGCAGTGGTTTGCCCTGTGACCTCATTTCCCTTATGGATTTAAGAAGAGTTGTTAAGTGTTTAGTTTGTTCAGCTTCTTACTTGTTAGAATGGAGTAGTGACTTCTAAGCGCTTTACATGCAGGACCAAAAACTGGAGGTCACCACCATATATTTTTAAGGTATATAGCTCATAGAGTAATCTACAATTTTATATTTTAATATAGATGGTATATATATTTTCCTTAGAGACATTATGTAACAGAAATATAAAACAAACAAATAAAATTTATATTATTTCTTCCCCCAAATGTTGAAGTAGTTTTGTTTAAACACCAAATACTTTTGTCTTTTATTCTCTGAAATATTTGAGTTCAGCTAAATGCCTTTAGCCAAAATGCTTTTGATTCAGTGATTACAAATAAATATGTTGTGCTTGTCATTGTCAAAGCCCTTCCTAGCTTAGCCCAAAATTATGTCATATATTTGATGCTAGTTCCCTAGGGCTACAGAGATTTTCAGGAATGATCTTGTAAGGTTATTTATCTGGTTTTGGTTTGTATACTTGACATATCAAAAAAAAATCCCTATAAAGAGCTCCTTATGTATTTTTCCTGATAATTTTTGTAAAGAAGAATTTACTATGTGAATATCTTTCTTTGCAGGACACTTTTTGTTGTTGTTGTTAATGTTTCTTTGTAAAGAAACACATCTGCCCCATTTTTCTAGTCTCTAAACCCCAAAACTCGACTGGTGATTTAAACACAATTATTTTATTTAATAATTGTTTCTAGAAATCATTACTTTTCGGTGTTGGAAAGGACTTTAACAATCATCTTGACTTGGCTTCAGTCAAGTTCACGGAATATAAATTTCTTGCCAACTCCAATTGTTTTCTATACATTTGATAATTTTCATTCCAAGACCAACATCACACTTCAATACATTTTACAGTGATTCTTTGAGCATTCTTTACTAGAAGAAAGAAATAATGAAGAAATGTTTTGAACATTACTTACAGGAAAAATGACATAAAACCTTTTTTTTAAACATCCTTTATTGGAGGAGGAAAGGCATTAAATAAACAAGGAAACTTGCATGGGCAGGATGCCGGAAGTAGCTAACTTGATATCAGTTGTAAGAACAAAGGTGGGAGGCAGCAGAGATTTCAGGACTGAGGCCTAGGTTAGTTCTTGAGAAAGTAAACTCATATCCATTAAAAAAGAAAAGTAACATCTCTCCTATGTGTTTAGTTGAAAGTCCTGAAACAAGAAATGATTGTAAAAGTTCCATTTTTGTCCAGGTAGGATGATGATTACAAATATACTATAGGTCGAGAATAAGGGAAAAAGATCTCAAAATGAGAGATAGTCAGGGGAAAATACCCCTAAGTTTGTAGTTATTGCTTACTGTGCCGATGCAGACATGTATATATGCTATAAACAAACCATTTGGAAAATGGAATAAATAAAAATAAATAAATAATTTTAAAATGTCATTTGTAAGAGCATGAAATAATATCTAGGAAATACCTAGGATACAAATACCTAGTAAAAAATTTAATAGAAGATATTCAAGTCCTCTATACTCAAAACTGCAAAATTTTGCTAAGAGAAATTAAGGAAGACTTAAATAAATGGTGAAATATATCAGTTCATGGATTTGAAAACTCTATAATTGAGATGCTATTTCTCAACACATTGATGTATAGCTTCAGAAGCGGCTAATTCTAAAATTTATATGAAAATGAAAAATGCCTATAATAGCCAAGATAGTCTTAGGAAAAATAAGAACAAAGTTGGAGAACAAGCCAGACTAAGATTTATTATAAAGCAATAGTAATTAACACAGTGTAGGACTGGCATAATAATTGATAAATAGATCAATGCAACAGAATAGTTCGGAAGTAGACCCAAATATGTATTTGATTTTTGACAAAGACACCAAAGCAATTCAATAAAGGGTAGAAGAACTTTATATTGAATAAATGCAGTAACTGGATACTTACATGGGAAAGAATAAACCTTGATACCTACCTCATATATAAACAAAAATTAATTCAAGATGGATTATAGACACAAATATGAAAGCTAAAATTATAAACCTTCTAGAACAAATTACAAAATATATTCATGACCTTGGAGAAGGCAAAGATTTCTTAGCAGTGTATAATAAGCACTAACAATAACAAAATAATAATTAAAAACTGAATTTCATCAAAACTAAAAATTTTTCTCATCATTTAAATATTTTCAATACATATATCTGTCAATAGACTTGTATTCAGAGTCTATAAAAAATTCATATAACTCAAGAAAAAGACAACCCAATTGAAACACGGACAAAAGTCTTGATGACATTTTGGTAAATGGACAAAAAGTATAGGAAAATATGCTTAATGTTGTCATCAAGGAAATGTAAATAAAAACACAGTGGCATACCACAGGTGGCTCACATTAGAAAGACTGACAATACTGAATGTCAGCAAGGATGAGGAGCAAATGGAACTTATACTTTGCTGGTGGCAATGTTATTGGTACAACCACTTTGCCAAACTGTTTGCCAGTCACTAGTAATGTGACCTACCTTATGACCTAACGATTTCAGTACTAGGAATATACTCAAGGGAAATAAGTACAATATTCATAAAAAGATTTGCACAGGAATGTTTATAACAAGTTTATGACTAACTTCCCAAACCTGGAAACCACTTGAATGTTCTTTAATATGTTATAACGTTATTTATAATGCCCTCTTTTACCTTTTGTCATCATTGCAATTTGATGAAACTTCATTGGTTTCTCCAGGCTTAAGCTTAAGAGTCATCTTGAACAGAAGTCTAATGCTCTTCAGATGGTGTCTTATGCATTGTTTATGTAGTACGTGGAGCTGTGAAAATTGCAGTTATGGATGAGGTAGTTGTGGGTGACTCAACTAGATGAAATTCTATGTAAAAATGATTAGACAGCATAGTATTCAAATGTTTCTATTCTGGAACCAGCAAGAAATATAGTGGTGAGGTGTGGCAGGTTAAAGTCATGAACCTACAGGAGGGAATCAGGATCTTACACTTCCCAAAGAGTGAGCAGAGAAGCCATGTAATAACGGCCATTTGCTTGGCCTTCTAAAGAACTCAAACTTCAGGTGGAAGAAGTGAAGAGCAGTCAGCCAAAGAGCCAGAACTAGCCTTCTGGAGAGTATCCACTGAAGAAGAAAGGGTTGTATTGCTGGTGTCCTCTCTTGGTATTATTACAGGTAGTGAGATTGAAAAGCATAATAAAGGAAAAAGTTACTCAAATTAGCTAGAACAGCTTGCTGGTTATGTAGTCACAAATTAAGACTAGAGAAACTTTTAGTGAAGAGTTGAGTTTGAATGGAGTAGATTTATTGAGTATAGATAATAAATTGATAGATCTTGACCTTAAAAAAGATAGGCAAAATATATAGTAGCAGATTTCATGGGCAATAAGATCAGGTAATGATTTATTATTACTTAATTGGGATGGTTAAAATCAGAAGAAAGGTAGCCTGGGGCAGGTGAAGTGATGAATTAGGTGATGATATTAGAATATACTATATGGTAGAAACAATATTGTCATATAGTTGGAGATGCATCATTTTAGCAAAGTGAGAGTCTGTCAGGTTAAGAGATTTAATATTCATATAAAATGGGCTCTTGGGAAGTTTTTGCAAGATTGTATTTTTGGTAACTGCTTTTCTATTATAAATAAAAATCAGTATTAAAGAATTCTCTGAAAGACATTAAATTGCATTATGCCAAAAATAATATGCTTTGTCACATTGGAGGAGCTTTGGTTGTAATAAAAGCTTCTGTTTCTTTAGACGCTTTTCAGCAGGTGTGTAAAACCGCACGTGCAAGATGTCATTGACTGGTACTGTGAAATGACTGGAAGTTTATTAGACAGCAGGAGGTGAAGCAGCCAAGACATATAATAGTTCTGCAGATGTCTCAAGAGATTTCGAAATGAAAAAACACCCCAACAGTTTTAGCACTTGAGTAAAATAAAATTATGTTTCATCTTTGTTCCAAAATTTCTTCAGGTTTCAAAAGTCCTGCAATAAATGTGTTAGTGCTGGATGTTTTTCTTGCTGCGGAAGTGAGCTGTGAGACAGTAGAAATAGATTTTGAAATACTGTGACTTGTGAGGGGTTGGATTTAGGTAGATCTGAGATTAGAAAGCCAGGACTGCATGTTCTCTTCAAAAGTTTAAGAGAAGCTGTTAACATGGCCACGTCATTTATTTTCTGTCATTTGGTTTTTTGTCTTTTGATTTGTCCTTCTTTAACCTTCTGTCCCCATGATTTTTCTGGGCCTTTTTAAACACATAGGAGCTCATCCTGGAGAAAATAAAAAAAAAAAACAATAGTAAAAATAATATGTCTAACCTTCCAGGAAATGTATAATATAATTATCCTCTATGAGGTAGGAGTTAAAGTACATTTTATCCTTGGGAATATGGGTAAATGACTTTAATTATCAACAAGAGCAAAAGATAGAACATGCAAACCTAAAGGTATGGCAATGAAAAGACATGCATGGAGCCTAGTTTTTACTTAATAAATGTTTATTATGTCAAGTAGAGATAGGGCATTGCAAATAATTTCTTTTTATCTAATGGAAAATTTTGGAGGTTTTATTTATTTATTTTTATTGAAGAATACTGGATTAGACTATAGCCTTCTCAGTTATGCCTTTGAAGAGGCATAACTTTGTTGCTGTGCCTTGAATAGCCATTTTGTATCATTTAGAGTTCTTCCTGATTTTCCTATATTCAAGAAGCCTTAAAAGAATTGATTGTTTTAAGGTAGAGAATGGGCCAAAGTAGGAAGATATTATCAAGATGCCTAATCAGAAAGGAAATCAATTGTTTTCCCAAGGATCAAAGGAAATATAGCAGCAAGGAAATGAACTTTTCTAACTATTCTTATGGGACACGAAAATAATTGCTGTACCCTTGCTATCCAGTGACCAGAAATGATGAATGAGATGTTTACTAAATCATTACACTTATTGTCGTACAAACACCTGTTGGCTATAAAGGAAAAAATAGCCGTAAAAGAAACCAGAAGGCAAGGGAAATAAAAACAATCATGCTACTTTCCCAGCAGCGTGAGATGATGAATTTCTTGTTCAAAGCCTGTGAAATAAAAATAGGTTGCTCATTCAGAATCATTTTTAGTCTCAGCCTCTTTAAAAGACTTTTTCAGACAACTTTGCCTCAGAACATAGTAGCTAGGCACAGGTGATTATTCATTTTTTTCCCACT
>CM052438.1:114159684-114178481 GCA_028533085.1 Varecia variegata
CTCCAGTCGTCATTCCAATTAATACAAAGTATTTTTAGCCTTTTGTCTGTGGGAATAAATTTTCTGAAAATACATTTGTCTTAAAGATAGCAAAGAAAAAGGAAAGCTATTGAGTTGCTGAGTAGGCCAGAGATTCAGCCACCTCTTTTGAAAAGACTGAATTTTTGGTTAAAAAATTGAGAGATATTATTTAAATCTTAAACTTTCCTTTGGGCCAAAAACAAACTATCACCACTAAATAAAGGGTAAAACAAGGTAATCTGGTATGAAGCATTTTTCTTTGTTTTTAAATAGGTTACAAATTTCAGAAACTAGAAGTATAGCTTCTTGTTAACATTCATTATCTCCAGGGACATTTTCCAGTCCTTATCACACTTCTTTGTTCAGTAATATTAACTTTTATTAAATACTCTACTTCTGGAAACATTTTCTTTCTTTGATTTCTGCAACTTTACTTTTTTTTTTTCTCTTTCCAACCCACTTTCCCTGCTCCTTCTTTGCTTACTGTGCAGGCTCATCCTTGTCCACTCCGCCTTTGGCTGTGGCTTGTTCCAGCCCTGCCTTTCCTCCTTCCCCTCCCAAACTCCCTTATGTTCTTCCCACCCTCCCTCACCTGAGAGACATCGTACATGCTATTTTCTCTTAAATGTTCTTCTTTCCAATGATTGCTTGCTTAACTTCTATTAGTGTTTTGGATCTAAATTTCATCAGCACTTATTCAGAGAAGGCTTCCCTGAATTCTGATTGGTAAAATTGCCTGTTCTCTCTCTCATAGCATCATTTAGCTCTTCTTAACACACATGACATAGGAAGCTCCAGGGGACAGAAACTGTATTGTTTTTCTCACAGCATAATCTCCAGTGTGCAATGTTTGCCACATGCTAAGTGCCTAGTAAATATTTCTGAATAAATGAGTACATTTTCATAGGTATAAATAACACAGTATTAAAATATCTTTTGTGTGAGGTATACACATGGAGATAAATACATCTGGAAGTCTCTTTATTTGTTGGCTGGGTTGAGATTTAAACATAGTCAAAAAATGAAAGGTGAATATCAAATCATCAGGTTTCCCGAGTGGGATGTGGGCTTTGTTCTGAGTGTTGCAGGACTTAAAAGATGAGATTGCAGGCACAGAACAGAATGTATGTGAATGGTTAGGTAGTTTCACTTTAATCTCCTGTAATAATTATTCACTTTCTCTGGATACCTGCGATATGTAATATCAAAGGCAAATATAATTTTTCTTTATCCAAACACAGGCTTGTGTACATAGAGATGATAATATAGCAATGCTGAAAAGTCTGATAGTTAACTGAATGATGATCTTCAAAGTTCAGTTTTCATGTGTTTTTCTGATGAGGATCTACATGATGGAATGAGGAATTGTGGGACTTCTAACATGGATTAATTTTATAGTTTGGGAGTCAGAACTGATAAAATCTTAATATCACATCCCTAATTAATATGTAAGTTGATTACTTTCTTATATTCTTTTGTTACCAAGCATATGGTTTTTTTCCTCTAGAGACAAATTTTCTTCTTTCCTGGGTACATTTTGATGGCAATAAATGCATATTTTTGACAAGTGTAATTTTCTGTGAAACAATAGTGGGAACATTACACATACTGTTAAATGAGGATGAACATCCATGCCAAGCTCTAGGACCAGATAGCTTCTCTTGGGGATTAGATTCATAAAGTCCTAGGGGAATACTTTGTGTCTGTGTCCACTAGATATTTCAAACCTTATAATGGACATTTTATCTTACCCTAGCCATTGGGAAACACTTTAATGATTGTTCAAACAATTTTTTTCCTGCTTTCCCCCTTCCACTCCTTTATCCCAGTTTTCAGCTACTTTTTATAAATTTTGACTTTATTAAGTTCTTACAAGAACATTTGGGAAACTAGAACGATTAGGGAAAAGTAAAATGTGCAGTTGGCCGTCATCTGAATAATTAGATTCATGTAAAATCCCATTTTGAACAACACAAGTCCTAGCCCACTTTCACTGTGTCTTTCCTGTAGCATCTCCACTTCTTCACAAATTAGGTAATAACCTGGGGTAAATGCTTTGGCCACTTAGATAATGGTGATGTATCTATAAACCTCCCACCTCCAGGTATTATGTACTGAAATGGAGTGTGAAATGCCAAGTCAATTTTTATTTTGTTTTGGAAAAAAGTATAAAAAATGAAGAAATAAGAAAAACAAAACAAAGAGAAGAATTGGTAATAATTGGCATTTACTTTAGAGCTTTCCTTGTGTATTTCCTTGTTTTATTTACTGTGGAGGATATAGTGGATTACCTCTGGGGAGAATGCAGCACAGGCAGGGGGACCCAAGGGCTTCAATCGTTTTGGCAACATTTTACTTCTTTAGGTGGACAATGGGTAAATTGGTATCCATTGTCTTATTTTTTTTTCATAAGTAATAAGTTTTTGATAAGAATACTACAGTACAAGGCAGACAATAATCTCTAGTTTTATGAATTTGAGCAAGCAAGTTGTATAGTCATTCTGGGTCTTAATGGGCTTTCAGTTTAAAAAAAAACTATAAATATGAAAATTCATGAAGTTAGAGGTTGAGTGAGAGTATGACCACCATTTGAAGACTACTCCAGTTCTATGACCAACAATTAGATTATTTGTAATTTGTTTATTCTTTGAACATTTGTGGAGTGGCTAATGTTTACATTCAGGTGACCCTGTAAACAACCTTGCTTCATATGTATATAAAGTTAAAGTTATTATTAGACTTCCAACATTTAAAAGGGATGTGCCTTTTCTAGAATCAAGTGTAATTGGAAATGAAAGTATTAGTTTTTCGTTGTCTGAACACAGTCCAAACTTCTGGACAATTAGGTTAATTTAGGGAAAATAAAATCATAAAAGGTTAGAGCTGGAAGGAACCTCAGAGATAATTTAATTTAGCCCCTTCAGTTATAAATGGGGAAATCATTACAGTCCACAGAAGCTTTAGTCATACAGTTAGTTAGTGGAAGAGCCAGTACTAAAACTAACATTTCAGAGCTTCCTTCTCTTTCCTTTCCACTGTATTGATAGTTCCTAAATTCTCATTTCCAAAATTGCTCATATGAGTGCAACCAAAACAAATAAATCTAACAAACAATAACAACAAAACCAGGATTTGGGGGCAAAGTAAATTTTTGAAATGTTGCATCCTATATACTCCTCGTAGATTCACAACGCACTTTAGTGAAACAAAGGCTCCGAGAAGCCCTCCAGTAAAGGAACCTGTTTAACTGTTTCATCCTCTCTTCCCAAAATTGTTTGACAACTGAACCCCTTTTTTATGAAACACCCAGTACATTTTAAGGAAGAAAGTTTGGATAATGCTATGAAATTAGTCAGATTTCTTTTTATTATCATATAATTTAGTTACATAACAGATCAATTTTTAAAATTAGGTTAACTGATGACCACACATAACTCCACTTTAATATACATGGACAGTTGCTCAATAAGGGAGGTCAGGATTCCACAAATGCTTTCAAATCTTTTCATTTCATGGCTCAGTGAAGGGACTGAGGAGAGAGCATAAGGTTCTCTCTAATGAAAACTGATGGGAGAATGTGCTAATGAAAATGGTCATTAGTAATTAGTAGTATAAATATAGGTCTTAGGCAATGGCAATGGAAACAGAGAGAATAAAGAGAAAGAGAGAGAAAAGAGAGCCTTTTTGAGAGGGACAGGTTGTTTCAGGCCCATCTTTTTCTCCTTGAGGCAACCCTCAAACCAAATAAAAATACCAGAAAGTGACACGAGGAAGATGATTAGTGGGAGGGAAGTAGAAAGGAAGGACATCAAACATAGACATACTAAAGAAAAGTAGGGCATTGTGCCACCACCTCCACGAGGTTATTTTTGAATTTCCCAACAAATTTAACTCTTCCACACGTAAACTCGCTTTTCTTTCTTGACTCTATAATTTTACGTAGCCTGTTCTGGATTTTTCTTTTTCTTTTTTTTTTTATTTCAGAATATTACAGGGGCACAAATGTTTTGGTTACATGGATTGCTTTTGTACTGCTTGAGTCAAAGTTATAGGTGTGCTGGTTGAGTACATGTTTTATCACTCCTAAGATGCTATTCTAGAGGACAAGGACAGTAGCTTGTTTTAGTAAGTTCCATAGGTACTAGCCAGTTACTTTGTACGAATCATGCCCTTGATGAATGTTTGCTTAACGAATATAAGTATGATGAAAGCACTCATTGTTCACAAAGTGCATAACTATGGTTGAGTATGTGAAGCATTAGCTCTGATGATCCCTTCTCTCAAAAGGTTTAGAATCTATTTGAGACAATTAACACACCACAAAAAAAGATTGTTCTTGTGTTAAACCCTTGATATAGGACATATCCATCACAAGGAATAGGTCAGAGAAGGCTTTCTGGAGAAAACAGTGTTGAACATTAGCAGTATTTATTGAAGGCAGCGTTGGTGGTTATATTAGTTTCTGACTGCCATTGTAACAAATTATCACAAACTTCATGTCTTAAAACAACAGAAAATTATTATCTTACAGTTCCGGAGGTCAGAAGACTGAAATGAGTTTCACGGGGCCAAAATTAAGGTATTGGCAGGGCTGCATTACTTCTGCAGGCTCCAGGGAAAAATCCATTTCCTTGTCTTTCCAACCTCTAGTGGCTGCTTGTGTCCTTGGCTTGTGGCCCTTTACTGCATTTTCTTTTTTTTTTTTTATTTTTTATTTTATTTTTTTTTAATTTATTATAGCTTATTATGGGGGAACAACCGTTCTGATTAAGTATATTGCCCATGCCCCTCCCAACCCCCCGAGACTGAGCCTCAAGGGTGTCCATTCCCCCAACAGTGCACATCGCACTCATCATGTAGGTAAACACCTGTCCCCTCCCCCACCCCCAACACCCCGAGTCAGATCTTCAAGTATGTCCATTCCACTGACAGTTCGCTTCGCTCTCATCATGTAGGTATACACCCATCCCCTCCCCCCACCTCTGTCTGCATCACTACATCCTCTGCTTCCTTCTTATAAGGACCGTGTGATTTTATGGGGCCCAACTGAATAATCCAGAATAATATCCCTATCTCAAAGTCTTTAATTCAATGACGTCTGCAAAGTCTCTTTTGCTGTGTTAGGTAACAAAGTCACAAGTTCTGGGCATTAGGATTCGGAAATTTTTGTGGGACCATTATTCTTTCTACCACAGTGGAGAATCAGTGTAAGAAAATTCTGAAAGTAGAAATAAGCATGGAGTGTATAGCTGAATAATAAAAAGATGGAAATGAAATATAAAGTACATGTTAAGAAGTGTGGCAAATAGGATTGCTAAGTAGGCTGGTATAAGCTACAAAGAGCTTTAAAATTCAGGAAGGGAGATTTAGATTTAATGCGGGTAATACCAGGGAACCATTCTAAGTTTTTAAGAAGAGGCTACTGTTGTAAAAATGGTATTTATAAGAGCTTAGTTATGTAGGATTTATAGGAGAGCCTGGTGGAGAGAAAGTTTGAAGGTAGTGAGAATGGCAAAGATACAATTAGATGTAGTACCTTGTGCAGTTCTTTACATAGGTTGGGCACAATACATTTCTCTAGATTGTTTGATTAAAGGCTTGAATTAGAGCAGCAATTATTAAACTTTTTACAACTTGGTAACTTTACATCACATCTGTATTTGGACCATAGTCGTGGTTGTCTTTCATGACGGTGCTGGTCTCATGCTGGTCTTCTGAAGCAGGGCTCTAACTCATTATCTGTCAATGTTTTTTTCTTTGCTTCCTCATCATCTTTTCTTTTGCCTTAACGTCTTGTGCTAATGGCTGTTGTGAAGGGTCTCTTCTTTTTCTCACTTGGAGAAATCTTTCTTGTTCCTGTGACAGTAACTTTATGTCAGGAATGATAAATTACTTCTTGAGATATTATGAATTTTCTTCATTAATTCTTAAATTTGTGATACTAGTGAATACTTCCTAGGTGGAAGATACTTATATTGGACAGAATATTTACTTTGAATGCATCTTAACTGGAGCTTTTTATTGCTTTTATATGGAAAGGGTCAATACTTAATTGGAAAAAAAGGATTCACCTTTCCAATTATAATGGAATATCATCTGTAATGGGGGTTTTGGATTGTTTCAAGGCCATGAAGTCCTAATTATATTTAATATCAGTGTTAAATATAGATTTAACATTTTCTCTGGCACAAGAAGAGAAAGGATGTGTAATAGACATTCATTATTTTTGTTTACCTAGCCTCTATCTTTTTTTCTGTTGGTAATGGGCCCTTCCATCCTTTCCCTATTGCAATCCATGAATTTTGTCCTTCCCCCAACTCCACTCAATCAGTATCTGAGTAATGGATTCTATAATTGGCTCATAACCTGAGTCAAGAAGTGTTAGGCTTGGAGCTTTTGGTAGAACTAGTGAGGATGGGGTAGGACTTAAGTCTGGAGCTGCTGCGAGTCACTGTTGCAGAGAGCTGAGCCCCGGATCCAGCCATGACTGAAGCTGAAATATGTCCCTGCTTCTTTTGGTTTATAAGCCAGTATATTTTCTTTATTATCTAAGCTAATTTTAGGTGTCCATCTATCAATTTGTCAAGAATCTACTCTATATCATACATGTACAACACCCAGAACTGTC
Source organism: Varecia variegata (assembly GCA_028533085.1). Lineage (NCBI taxonomy): Eukaryota > Metazoa > Chordata > Mammalia > Primates > Lemuridae > Varecia > Varecia variegata. Next base: position 114,166,334 of record CM052438.1, read on the forward strand.
ACTTGGGCTTCAGGATCTCTTCAAAATCCTTCTTGGGCACATTGACCAAGGTCTTCAGAGTGTTCCCATTCAGCTTCCTCATTTTGTGTCTTAGCAGAAGGAGTGAGCTGGTTTCCCTCACTACCTCTCGATACTAATAATTTGCTCAGCCATACAACTCTCTGCAAATATGAAACTATTATTAGTAGCGTCAATAAAAATATTTTTTGGGGAAAAATTTTCATTGCCTTAATGGGTGCTGAAACCTGGTTCATGGATCTTCTCATATGTTTCCTGTTGATGGAATTAGAGGAATGGGTGCAAGGCTGGCTTCAGTTTATCCATTATCACTATGGATCACTTCCACATTTTAGTAGTGATGAATTCTTTGCAATTCCTGGAGTATTTATAATGAATGCTTAGATAGTTTTGCTAGAGGAATCTTAGAAGGTTTTATTGAATACATGGTATCCAACAAATGACAGGAATCAGGATTGATTCTCATTCAGACTCTGCTTAGGAAGAAACTTTAACAAAGTTTTTTTTAAACATTAAATATTACAATATTTTGTCCAGGTTTTTTTCTCTCAGGAGCTTTCCATTTTCATCACCCATATAACCAAAGGAGCAGAGGGAATAGTTCTGTTACTAACTCACATAGGAGCTGTGCCCATTCCTCTCTTTTGTTTTGCTAAGATTTTCATGTGAATAATAAAATCTGAAAAATAAAATTCCCTAAATTGTACATATAGGAGGCACTACAGAAATATTTGGGAAACAACATTGACATACTACCAGTATTTGTGAAGACCAAAGGAATAGAGCAAAGTCACTATGCAATGTATGCCATTCAGAACTACTCTGCTTTGAGGCTCTTTGACATAAGATAGGCAGAGGGAAGGAAGATTCAAAAATGTTCTTCTTAGATAGATAATTAGGCCACCTTTTAATTAAGATCAGGCCACTTTATGATTGCTGATTTTATTCCTCCACACTTATACCTGCTGTTTCTGTATTAATCAAGTCCTGGACTGCACAGTTTCTGTATTCAATCCTACTGCAAAAAGGTGAGACGCTAATGGATTTTAAAGGGCCCTTAAAACTTATCCAACACAACATCCCACTCAATGGGAGAGTAAACTCTACAACATTTATTCAGCAAATATTTTTTGGTTACCTATTAATTAGCAGACATTATGCTAGACATTAAGGATGGATAAGATCAATGTACCCTCCCACCAAAGCTCTCAATCTAATGGGGTAGACCAATGAAGTGAACAGACTACAACAATATTCTGCAGTAAAGGATGATATAAATGTGTGTGTGTGTATATATATATACACACACATATATCAGAAGCTCTAGAAAGCTCTGATGTTTGAGTCAGGCTTTGAACATGAAGCTTAGACAACAAAGAACATGCCAGGCACAGGAGACAATAAGCAAAGACACAGAGGCATAGAGAGAATACAGACAATTTGAAGAATTATGAACAGACTGACATGAGATGAAACTGGTCCATTGGTAAAGACTGTATTAAGGAAAGCTTTTGTGTGTGTGCGGGAGTGGGGGGTGTGCACACACCATTCTGAGGAATTGGGGCTTAAATTTGTCATCCAGACAACATGATCACATCCAGAGTTCACAAAGCTGCGCTTACACTTTTGAATAGTGCTAATTGCCAGACATTTTTGCCTATATGCTTTGTTGAGATATGCCACCTTCTGATTTTTTAATTCAGTATTGCTATTCTCAATTACATAAATTAAAATTAGTCTAATTCCCTTTTATATGACCATCCTTCAGATATTTAAAAGTATCTCTTATCTTCTGTTCTCCAAAATTAAAGTTCTAGTCATTTCAACTATTCATCATGCTCTTCTTAGAACATTCCAGCCTCAAAATGTAGCCAGTCCAATTAATAAGGAGCCTGACTGGTGTGTAGCAATGTTCTGACCTTTTTCTGGATTCTGTGAATAGAAAACTGAGTGCTATTTATGATTATATTAGTATTTTTTATTGTTGCCAATGTTAGCTACATTATATTATTAGCATCTATTGACTTTAAAACTCATAGATTGGCTTTCCATGATGCACTACTGGGTTGATTCTGCTCAATTCTGTAATTGCACAGGTGGCTTTTTGAACCTATGTACAAGATTTTACATTTATCCTTTTTCAATTTAAGTCATTTAAATTTAATTTTGGCCTAGCATAATTGTCTGTAGAGATACTTAAATCTTCATTCTGTTTTTCTATGTTATCAACCCCTATTGTTTTTCAATCCTATGCAAATTAGATAAATATACCTTGATCCTAATTTTTGATAAATATGTGGAATTTCAAAGGATGCATTACAGCATCCTGCAGCAGAGCACGATAGAATGCCCATTGAGGCCAATAATATGCAAAATATAATACTTTGAGGATTTGGATAATTAGTTTAACTCATCTAAACCAGCTAATATTTTCCTATCTATTGTCCTAATTCATATTGACTATGTTAACTGTCTCTTAAATCAAAGTACACTGTATCTTTGACATTATCCTGATCAAGCAGTGTAAGAACTTTAAAGCAAATAGAAATAGCGTAAATTTGACATATCTTTTCTCTTAGTGAGCATTTGTTGGGCCCCAGAAATTTCCATATTATTTTTCATGTGAATGTGACTTTATTTGGAAATAAGGTTTTTGCAGATGTAATTAAGTGTAGATGAGGTCATTAGGGTGGGCCCCTAATACAATATAACTGGTGTCCTTATAAGAGGAGGAGAAGAAACACAAAGATAGATACACAGGGAGAATTCACTGTGACCAAGGAGGCAGAGATTGGAGTCATGCATCTACATGCTTAGGGACATCAAGGATTGGTGACACCAGCAGAAGTTAAGAGAACTGCATAGCCTTTAGAGCACATCACCCTGACAACACCTTGATTTTGGACTTCTAACCTCCAAAACTGTGAGAGAATAAGTTTTTATTGTTTTAAGCCTTCAAGTTTGTAGAAAATTAATACTTCTACACATGAATATAAGTGTCCACAATTCACTTTTACTCTGTTTTTGAAATTAGGTCAATATATACTCATCTTAATTCTCCTGGCAATGCTTTGGTTTTCTATGATTCTCCAAAGATTATCGAAGGTGGATTAATAATCACATTATCAAGATATTTTAATGCTCTAGGATACAGTTCTTCTGAGTTTACATAAATTTCAAATAGTCAGATGCTCACTTACCCCACTATTCACTCATTAAAAACTGTTTATTAATTGCTAAATATGTACTTGAGACTAAGGGAGGCTCTGGAAATGCAGATGTAGTCCTTGGACTTGAGAAGTTTATGGATAAATGAGGGTGATAAAATAATTAAAATATCAATATAATATTGATATTTTGTATCAATAGAGCAACAAGTATAATGAAAGAGGATACACATAGTCCTAGGAAAAAGCAAGAATATAGGGCTACCTGAGGAAATTTACCATAGTATTGAATTTAAGGCTCAATGCAATATGATGTGTGGGCTAAGCCAAAAAAAAAAATCAAGTAATTAGTTAAAAATAAAACAAAAAAATTAAAGAACATTGTACAGCATGGAGATGCGAGAGGACAAGAAGCTTTCTGGAAATCTAGCTAAATGTATTTGTTTGAAATGCAGAGTGAGTGGCAGGGAAGAGAGAAACCTGGAAAAGTAGGCCAGAGCTATTTCATGATAGATCTTGGATTTCTTCCTGAAGGTCATAGGCTGCCTAAAATGACTCTCAACCCTTCCAAGCTTGACTTATAAAGCAATTTCTTTCAAAGGAAAGGAAACCAACAACAGCAACAAAACACAAAATAACTTCTTGTTGATCCCTGGTGTTCAGTTCAATTATTTTTATTTTAATGTTAATTTCTTATGTTTAAACACAAAAATAATTTGGAATTCTTGTGCATAAAATTCATATAGAACTATATAATGAAGGTATGTTTATAAACCAAATATTCCCACCACCTCAAAAAACTAATCAATTTAACAATATTAAGTTATGTGAAAGTAAATGTTTGCTGAAACTAAATTGCACCTGCTAGAGTACAGTTTTATTTAAATTTCCTAATTAGTGCTTTATTTTATTTTAGTAACGTTCCTTATCCTGTCCATGTACCATTGTAAAACAGCATGCTACTTTGAACCTTTGAAGGAGAATACCCAATTCCTCCTCTAAGAGTTTCCAACCTACCAAAAGCTGGTAGCAAATATTTAGCAATTTAATAAGATATTATGAAATTCTATGACAGAAATATACATCTTTTGCATTAAAACATTTGTAACCAGACAGGAAGGAATAAAAAGTAATATTATCAGAGACAAAGCTTGACTATTTAACACAAAGATTGAGAAAAGTCTAAAAATTCAACAAAAGTCATAGATTTCTTTTCCACTTAAATGCTTTAAAGACTGTAGTCAAACTAATGGGTTAGCATTATTAGCTGTACTATAGGTTTTACTGCCATGTACCCCACATAATAACTCAGGTCTGGTGCCAATTTTTTTCCTCTTTGAACCATTATAAAATCTTCCCTATCATACCTTTTCTGATATTCTTACATTCATTTAGTGCAAATATAACCTAATTTTTTTCTCAAAAAAATCATGCTATTTAAAGCTAAAGATTACATAAATTCAAATACAAAATCACTTAAATTACATGATAATACACAGTAATCACTCAAAATGTTTGTTATACTAAATGTATTCTATAACATGACAAGTTAAAATTTTGTTACAAGATTTGTGGATTGATCCCATTTTGAAGAAAATATTACATTAATACATTTTAAGGCACAAGATTAGCCTGATCTTGCTTGTCTGCTACCAAGTTTGTTCTCTTCCTCACAGTTGGGAGATTATGCACGTGGATAGTAAAGACAGAGTAAAATAGCAGTGAAAGAGGAATATTTTGCTTTTTTCTTTCATCATTTAATTAATTATTTTATACAATAGTTACTGAGGCATTGTGACAAGTACTGAGGATATAATGGTGGATTAAAAATACCAGATTTTTTCCTTATGGAGTTAAATCTTTTATAAGTAATGAGTCAATAACTTCTAAGGCTGAGCTAGGCTAGTATATTTGGAGGGCAGAATTAAAACACACTAAGTTATATAATAACTTTTTAATGTACAGATCTGCACTTTCCTATATAGTAGCCACTGACCACCTGGACTATGTAGATTTAAATTAATTAAAATTAAATTGAATTGAAAATTAAGTTCCTCAGTCACACAAGCCACATTTCAAGTGTTTAATAGCCCCTCCTATATGGGACAACATGAACATCATGAAATTAAAAAGTGCACATTTGTGACTCACCTAAGAAATAGAACTTCCAGGATTTACTTTTAATTTGCTCTGCATATCTGCTACCAGACTAGAGAGTTTTTTTTTTAGGGTGGGGGGCGGACAGGGGTGAAGGTGGGAGGAGATAATTCTCACACAGATTCCAGAATAAAGTTGGAATTCATGTCATTCCCTATGCAGATTAGTTTATAAATAGTCCTGTGTTTACCAGTGCTGAGCTACCATAGCATGGCCACTAAAAACATCTTAATTCCCTCACATTCCTTTTCTTTCTTTTGTGTCCCAAATGCTTCAAAAATTATTAATAGATAAGGTATTATTTAGATGTAGAAGTTAAACATATTGATATTCTACTCTTTGATTAAAAAAAATCAACTTTTTAGTGTTCTGCATCAAAAATTCATTTGGCCTAACTCTGTTTTGTTTTGAAATTTCTAGCTTATTCTGAGGAGTCTACTTTGAATTTTCCTCTGAACGTGTTATAAAGAGCCCTTAGCATTCATGTTGTGACCTTGAGATGGCATTTACTTTGTTCCATCTTTTGTTAAATATGTTATAAGATGCTGGTTAGATATTTTGGATCTTGGAGGAGGCAGTACTAAAAATTAGCTGGTCTGAGTAAATTATATTTCTAGGGGATTCTGTACACACTGAAAAATTAAAGTGGCTTCTCAACTAATCTCAACCAGAAAGTGATTCTGTTTTAGTGTGTGCTCTGTTTTCTCTTCCTAACTGGGGAGCTCCTATTGCTCATAGTTTATGCTGGTGTCTGATTTATAAGTCTCTATCTCCCAGACCCCGTAGTCTCTTCAGATTGGTAGAAAATAAAATTGAGATTGTGGCAGCAGGCTTATGAATACATGCATGTCTCTTTTATTTTATTCTGTATAGTGCTTATCATATAATATTCTTTGGATGATGTTTCAAAAATAAATCATACATTATTACTGAAAACCAATGATCTTTGTAGTAAACGTCGATTATTGCCTCTCTCTGAGAACCATCAAATATTTTAGCTTCCTGAAAGAGTGAGCTCAGTAGCACTTTATTTTTAATTAATTGATTAATTAATTAATTAATTCAGGGGAAACCCAGTATTATGTGTTGAAGTGTATAAGAAATAGTCTAAAGAAAAATTGGTTAACATTGAAACTTAAGAGAAGGCAGTATTCAGGGCTTGTGGAAATTCGTTGAGCAGATGTGATCTGTGGTATCTTTTACGATAGATTTTATGTGTTGAAAAAGGTTTTACTACTATCAACTAATAGCAACATAATTGATTAGCGGAGGTTGTTACTACAAGATAAGATTCTTGTTATCTGCGTTTCAGAAAAGATTCTTCCTGTGTTAATCCATGGAGCAGCAGACGGCAATTCTAAACCACTGAAGTGCACACCGCTGATACTGTGCATTTTAATTGACTGATTTGGCTCTTCACCTTAGGAATTATAAAGACTAGGAGCTGGAAGAATGCTCAGGCTTTAGCAAACAAAGGGAGAAATTTCGTTATTACCACAGGCCAAATAAAAGGTACAGATGCGCTCACTCAACATAGGAGGACCACCTTGCAGAATGACGTTGGGAATTGGTAGTTTTCAATGGCTCACCCACATTCTCTTCCTTGCTCCACCTGGGCATGGAATAGTTTATTCTCTTTCCAAATCCTTTTCAATTTACTAAAATTTGTCTTTAGTTGCATAGTAACAGTGACTTCCACATTCTCTCAAGCCCCATACTGAAGTCTTTCAATGACAAGGATGCTTCCTTAGGGAATTTTCTGGGATTTGTAAGTCAGACAGAGTACCCTTTCTCTGCTTCCTTCCCTGACTTCTTCCCTGTTCCTTTCCCCCTTCCAGTCCTCCCTTACCTCTTTCCTCTTTTTTTCTTTTGATTTAGAGTCAGAAATTAGACTAGAGACGATCCAATTTAACGTTTTCATTGAGGCAACTAAGGCCCAGACAGGTTCAGCCTTTGCCAGAGCCAGATGTGCCCTTGGATGTTTCTGATCTTTCTTTTTGTTTCACATATACCGCTTCTTTATAATATATGTAGTATAATGAGAGTATAAAAATGTTATACACCTTAACACGTAAGTATTGAGCATTTACTGTGTGTAAGGCTCTATGATAGGTATTGTGGAGGAAACCGAGGTGAGTTGAATGAGACGGGTAATTTCCTCAAGTAGTTTACATTCTAGCAGGAGAATTAAGTCCCATACATAGGATAATTGCCTTAAGAATTAAAAAAAAAAAAACCTTGATAGAAAGGATTTAAGTCTGGGGTTATCTTTCACTCTCCTTCTGTATTTTGGTCTCACTGCAGAGCTCCTTAACTACAGGTTTATCTTTGAGGCCCAGGAGGGAGAGCTGGCCGGCATAGCCAGGGACAGCCTTAGCCTCTTCAGTCCCTGGCCACAGATGATCCACAAATGCCCTAAAATTGGAAGATCCCTCTTCCTCCTAGTTTACAAAGCATGGCATATTTTAAAAAGAAACCTTCTCTAGGAATCTAAATGAAAGCGAAAATATAAAAGTATAGAAACAAAGAACAGTTTATACTTTGCAGGTGTTTTGTCCTAATGTATCTGACTGAAAGTCCAGCCAGAGATCTGCTCGAGCAGGGCAGTTTACGTGCCCCTTCTATGCCTCCTTTCTTTTAAATCCAAACCCTCGGATAGGAACACAGAGAATTTTCTACCCCAGCTCCCTCCTTATTCCAATTTCTGGTCAAGGAAAGCATTGGAACAGAATCTCCCTCAGTCCAGCAAAACTGCAACGCAACCTTAATTGCCTAAGGAAGAAAACAATCACTAAAGTGCAAGCAAAAGTCTTCCATATTTCTTCACTCCTTTAGTGAGGTGCTGCTCCTTCCACTTTTCACAATAGGAGAGCTATTTCTTCACAGAGTTTCGTCAGTTTTATGAGTTGTCCGGAGGAGAACAAGATGCTTCTGGTTGGTATGATGAGGATGGCTAAATAATCATAATAACAAAAAAAAAGTTATAATCAGCTACCATTTAATCTCCTTGTGTGTACCAGAAACAAATCTATTGCCTTATTTTCTGTATCTTATTTAGTCCTCATAACAATTACATGAAATTAGTAGTATTATCTCCATTTTACAAATGAAAGGCTAAGTAACTTGTCTGAGGGCAGTAATTAATAGGTCTTCGATTCAAACACAGATCTTCTCTGACCTCAAAACTCATAGACTTTCCACTGTCAACACCCCCTCTTATGAAGAAAGCAGCATTCCAAACCTGCTGATGGGGTGTGTGCCACAAATCATGTTATCATGCCTTGCTTTCTTAAGGCAGTTAAGGTCATCTGTGTACACTATTACACAGTTTGCTTCCTTTTAAGAGGAAGAAGGGGACTGACTACATAATTGCACAATTTTAGTTTATTGTGTCTCTAAGTACAGTTTTTTTCTACAGTACTTAATGAGGAGGAAAACCAAAAAATGTACTTAACACTTGCTTTTAGAAGTTTTCCTCTTTTCACTATTAGTTTATCAGAGTTTTGTTATTTTACAGAAAATTTGGTAAAAAGAAATGCTTTTCTGTATACTATAAAGGGTGATTTTTACTATATGTAAATCATACCTCAGTTTTAAGAAGAATAAAAGCTAATTTTTGATAATGATAAGTGTTGTTAAAGGACTAAAACAAGGAAATGAGATAGAACAAAAATGTTTTTTAAAAAAACTTAATTTTCCCATGTTTGATTTTGAGCATTTCATTTTTAATAGCTTGTTTGTTCAAGAAAAAATTTGCAATTACCATATTTTAAGATTGAATATATAATATATAAAAGGAAATCCTAATTTTAAATGCTATTCTTTCACACATATCTATGCTGTCAGAATTAGGGATATATTTATTATCCTAAGAACATGCCTGCAACTTGCTAACTATAGCTGTGACAACTCTTGGATAATAGAGCACAAACTTGCACCTAAAGTTGGGGAGGTGGATTATTTCAGGACTGAGAGTTGGTGGGAACATGGCTGACAAATGGGAAGTATATGAGTAAGTTAAACAGTCCTAGCAGCAAAGAGAGAGTCCTATCTACATCAGTACGGAAAAAAAGAACACCGATTTGTTATTGAATAAACACAACAGAGTGCATGCATGTAGACAGCCCACGAAAACTAGGAGGTCAGGATGACCTTTCACACAATTTGTAAAACAAAGCAGAAGAAAATATAACACTTATTTCCTCAGTTATATTTTAAGATAGGCTCCTAGATTAACTCTGGAGCTATGTGTTTATAATATAAGGGGTTATGAGACCTACAACCTTGTATACATCTTTGCATTGTGAAACTAGAGACTGGGTTTGTCTAGATTCCCAAGTGTGGCCCCTTGATTGAATCCAAGCTTCATAGAACAAATCTCTTTACTAAAAGAATCCAGAAAGCCCCATGTGGCCCTAAGGCCGCAGGTTCCCCACCCGCTTTTCGGACTCAAACACATTTTGTGTTCAATGAGACTCTTTCAAGAGGAGAAGAGAAGACAGCTTCCTCCTTTCCTTTATAAGCAAAGAAAATGATTCTCCTCCTCCTTCTTCTCTTTCTCCTCCTTAAAATTTATCTTTATAAGAAGAGTGGAGCTTTCCCTTTCTGATCTGCAGTCCATGCCTTGGACTAGAGTCAAGCTGAAATGAGGGCTGGGCTGGGTACTCTTTAGCTATTTATGATGGCATCACATATTCAGTGGCAGTAACAGAAGATGCACTGTCTTAGTTTTTCTTGGTTAATTCAACCATTATAACAATAACTGAAAGGATAGACATTAGCACTTCCTTTATATAGAGTTGCATTATCTGACAACCTCAAGTTTTATGAACTCAGCTAAGTATGTATGAAAAAGGCAAAAAAATCTGAGAAGCTGAAATATAGGCCACAAAATCTGTGTCATCTAGGCACTTAAATAGAGTCCATTAAGCCCTCACTTAGTGTCCTTACACATGGTTAATATGTTTGGTTGTCTGGTTTCCCAGTCCACAGCAGATTAGATACACTATGGTGAAATGTGCCCTGGATGGGTAGAGTTGTCTCTAATAACCCTGTTTGAGTGATGGGCACACTTAGAGCCCTGACTTAAGTATTATAAAAGCTATCCATGTAACAAAAACATTTGTACTCCCTTAATATTTTGAAATAAAAAAAAATATGTGATTGGAAAAAACCAGTAAATGTTTGACAGTAGAAAAATGTCAGTGAAGCTATAAAGGAAAATGACTTATAATTTGAAAGACAGGAACTCTGATTGTATGGGACATTAAAATATAAATTTTAGTATAGATTTAATATGTGAAGTGTTGGGTAAATACTAGAAACTTAGTTCATGTTAGTTCTTTTCCTTTTTTTTCTCTGAAAGCCTTACTGTATTACATTTCAGCAAAAAAATCAACGTTCAGGCTGGGTACTGTGGCTCACGCCTGTAATCCTAGCACTCTGGGAGGCCGAGGTGGGTGGATTGTTCGAGGTCAGGAGTTCGAGACCAGCCTGAGCAAGAGCGAGACCCCGTCTCTACTAAAAATAGAAAGAAATTATGTGGACAACTAAAAATATATATAGAAAAAATTAGCCGGGCATCGTGGCGCATGCCTGTAGTTCCAGCTACTCGGGAGGCTGAGGCAGGAGGATTGCTTGAGCCCAGGAGTTTTAGGTTGCTGTGAGCGAGGCTGATGCCACGGCACTCACTCTAGCCCGGGAAACAGAGCGAGACTCTGTCTCAAAAAAAAAAAAAAATCAACATTCATAGTATTACTCTTAGTTTTGAGAAATTTTTATTATCAGGTTACTCTATGTAAAATAACAGAACAGTGTGTGTATTTAATGACTCTTTTTAGCCCAAAATGTCACAATTGAAACATATTTTGGTACTTAAAAGTAAAAAGTATAAACTTAAGTAATTCATATAATTTAAATATATTAAGTAATAATAATAGTGACTATATATTAAAAGCTATTTTAAGCACTTTATATGTATTAGCTCATGTTCTTTCATTTATCTTATTTATGCTGAATCAAGTGAAACTCTTTCCATAGCACTAGGTTACACTATAGTCATGCATCACTTAACAATGGTGATACATTCTGAGAAACGTGTCATTTGATGATTTCTTCATTGTGCACACATTATAGAGTGCATTTACATAAATCGAGACAATATAGCCTACTACATACCTAGGCTATATGGTACAGCCTATTACTCCTAGGCTCCTGTACAGCATGTTACTATACTGAATACTGTAGGCAATCATAACACAATGGTAAGTATTTGTGTATCTAAACATAGAAAAGGTACAGTAAAAATATGGTAGTATAATCTTATGGGACCACTATGGCAAATGTGGTTGGTCATTGACCAAAACATCCTTATGTGGAGCATGACTGTGCTTTCTACCTGGTATTATTATTAATATCATTATTTTTCATGTAATATTACCTCACTTTTAAAAATGCAAGTTCCTTGTGGACAGGAACCTGTCTAAATAGTAGCTGAATTTTTTGATCATACATTTTGCACAATAGATGCTTAGTAAACTTTTGTGGAGTTAGTAATTATTATTATTATTTTTTTTTTTTTTGAGACAGAGTCTTGCTTTGTTGCCCGGGCTAGAGTGAGTGCCGTGGCGTCAGCCTAGCTCACAGCAACCTCAAACTCCTGGGCTTAAGCGATCCTACTGCCTCAGCCTCCCGGGTAGCTGGGACTACAGGCATGCGCCACCATGCCTGGCTAATTTTTTCTATATATATTTTAGTTGGCCAGATAATTTCTTTCTATTTTTTTAGTAGAGACGGGGTCTCGCTCT
>CM052438.1:114178981-114209144 GCA_028533085.1 Varecia variegata
CGTGGCGTCAGCCTAGCTCACAGCAACCTCAAACTCCTGGGCTTAAGCGATCCTACTGCCTCAGCCTCCCGGGTAGCTGGGACTACAGGCATGCGCCACCATGCCTGGCTAATTTTTTCTATATATATTTTAGTTGGCCAGATAATTTCTTTCTATTTTTTTAGTAGAGACGGGGTCTCGCTCTTGCTCAGGCTGGTCTTGAACTCCTGACCTCGAGCAATCCACCCGCCTCGGCCTCCCAGAGTGCTAGGATTACAGGCGTGAGCCACCGCGCCCGGCCAGAGTTAGTAATTATTAATGATTAAATTCATTATAAAATTTCATTGACTTATGTCCTTTCTTGTATTTAGTTCTTAACAATACAGGGATAACAGATGTATGAAGTTCAGCAGAACAAATACATAAATAAATTAAGCTTGGATTGCCAGCTCAAGTATGAGACAATATCTATCATCTCTGGTTGGTTGCAAAGTACTATTCTTTAGGGAAGTTCAAATGTTCATACAAAAATACCAAGCCTTAATACAAGATTTAGTTCAGATTTCAAGCTGTCAGTTCAGAACACCTCAAGTTCACAATTAGGTGTCCAGAAATCTAACTTTAGATGTAAGATCATTTACAATTACTGTAATCTTACCTTTTATTTTTATCTGAATTTATTAATTAATTTTATACAATGTCAGTAGTAGTTCAAATTATTGTAACAATAAACTACAGTCCCTAAAAACTATGATAAAAGGAGGCCACTACATTCCCTAAAAACTATGACAAAAGGAGGCCAGTGTTAATTTTAATTTAGAGCTGTTAGATTTCATAACCTCCTTATGTTTATATGTGATCAAGGAATCCTGAACTATTGAATGGCCTTTTTTCCAATGGATCATTTTTAAATCAGCTATTTGCAATTTAGATGACAATTGTCTGTTTACATGACATTATAATTTATCAAATCTTCATGTTACTTTCTGAAAACCTATTATCTCAATAAGGTGGCCTGAGAATGCACTCATCTAAGGTATTGACCTTAAGAATGTGGGGGATGGGCTGGCAGCATAATGATTTTGCTCCCTGTTTCCTAGACCTAGGAGTAGAGCAATATTTAATACCCCTGATTATTGTCAAAAGTATTGTCCCACATACCAGCACTCCATCTTTATCTGCCTTATAAGTCCCAATATTTCTGCTCTTGGGCCTTTAGGTAGCCAGTCCTCATAGAGGTCTAGAACTCATGTTCAAATCCTGGCTCTATCTCTAGACGGTATGTCCCTGGCCAAGTTTTTAAATCTCCCTCAGTCTCAATTTTCTGATCTACAAAACAAAGATAATAATGGTACCTATTTCATAGGTTGTCAAGAGGATTAAATGGAATAACTCACTGGGAGTTGTGCCCAGAACATACTCAATATGTGATGATTGGTAACATTATAGTGCCACAAGTCCTTTACTAAGGTGTACTGCCAAAGCTTTTTAATTTTACAAATTGCTTCTCATTCAAAATGATAATATATTTTCCCCTGCCAAATAAAATTATTCATTCCTCCAATATGACTGATAGAATTTAGGTAGATCTTAGAAGGACAGCAACCTAGTTATCCTAATTTTTACTGAGATGTGATTCACTGTTAACCATACCTCTCCAATAATTATTTGTCTTTAAGAAGAGATTTCTTACTTTTTGCAGTCTTTTAATTATTGAAGATTTAGGCAAGAAATAAATTGAAGTAAAGGCTTTAGACAATATAGGGAATTGGTACTTTTGTGGCTCATTGCCATTCAGTTTGGTTGGCATTGCTCAGAGGCTTATCTTGGATTCAACTCACAGAAGTTTAATCTTTCTGCCATATAGCTTTTTCCTTTCTTTCTTTCCTTCTCTTCTTAAAGTTCTGGATTGGTTCTAAGACCTCCCATAGATACCAAAATCCAAGGCTGCTCAAGTTCCTGATATAAAATGGTGTATTATTTGCTTATAACCTATGCACATCCTCCTCTATACTTTAAATCATCTCTAAATTACTTATAATACCTAATACAGTGTAAATGCTAGGTAAGTAGTTGTTTACTATATTGTTTAGCTGCTAAACAATATATAATCCTTCTGGATCCTTGAGTGTGGCCTTTTGACTGAATCCAACTTTTATATAACAAATCCTTTTAATAAAGGGATTTGTTCTGTGAAATTTGGATTTGGTCAAGGGGCCTCACTTGGGGATCCGGAGGGGACATGTGGCCTTGAGGTTGCAGGTTCCCCACCTCTGATTTAGGGGATAATAAAAAGAAAAAAGTCTGTATATGTTCAGTACAGATGCAATTTTTTTCCAAATATTTCTGATGTTCAGTTGGTTGAATCCATGGATGTAAACCCACAGATACGGAGGGCTGACCATACATTCTCCAGAACCTATGAATCCTTTGGCAGTGGCAATGTGCCCTACAATAGAGGGAAGATATAGGATAAGGATCAGGTGGGTTGGAGGTTAGGAGAGTAGGATATGAGAAGCAGCAAAGGCTGATTTTATGTGAAGTTACGTGTAAGTAGGGGACTGCAATGGACTGAATGTTTGTGTCCCTTTGAAATCCATCTGTTGAAATTCTAATCCAAATACAATGGTATTTGCATGTGGGGCCTTTGGGAGTTAATTAGGCCATGAGAGTGGAGCCCTCATGAATGAGATTGGTGCCCTTGTAAGAAAAGGTCAGAGAGCTAGTTAGCTGTCTTTCTGTCATGTGAGGATATAATGAAAATTCAGCAGTTTGAAACCTGGATGAGTGTCTTCACCAAGAACCCAACTCTGCTGGCTCCCTGACTTTGGACTTCCAACCTCCATAACTATGAGAAATAAATTTTTGTTATTTAAGCCATCCAGTTTATGGTATTTTGTTATAGCAACTCTAGCTAAGACAGGGACTAACTTTATTCTCAAGATTATAAAAATGAATAAGCTAATTCACTTAATGCTAGATTTGGACGTAGAGGTAAATATATAATAGCTCCTTTAAGCAATTCTCTAGGTAGGAAATAGTCCATTTTAGGAGGAACATGCCTATTATTTGGAGATTGGTTCTTTTTTCTTAGCAGTGAAAGCACTATGGGGACTAGTCTAATTGGTCAGTTTATGTGAAAAGAATGTCCAGGTCGTGTCTGATTTTCTTACAAGACAATTGAATCACCAAGTGGGGAAACTGGCAGACCTCTCACTTGTACTTTTGGCACTACAGCGTTGAGAAGAAATAGTAATGGGAAGAAAAAGGAGCTGGGTACATATCTCCATAGGTACTCATTTTAGTACAATGCACACTGTAGGTGCTGTGTTACTTACCCCAGGAACATAGATTAAGATGCCAAGCTTGCTTCTCAGGAACTTAATGGAACTTTTGACTATCTGCTGAGAGACTTTTTCATATTATATTCAAGAAATAATAAATGTAATAGGGTAAAGAAGCATGACACTTTCTGCTTACAGGAAGACATTATATCCATCATTTTACTTAATCTTCAAAATTAATCATGAAAATAGATAGAACTGATGGTTCAGATGATATGGTCTTCTCTATAGAAAAACCCTAAGGAATCCACACACAAAAAATTACAACTGATAAACAAGTTTGTAAGTGTTACAGGATATATGATCACTATACTAATTGCATTTCTATACATTATCAGTGAACAGTCTAAAAATGGAATCAAGAAAATAATTTCATTTACAATACCATCAAAATAAAATACTTAGAAGAAAATTTAACTAAAGAAGTTTAAGACTTGTGCACAGAAATTGCAAAGCATTATTGAAAGAAATTAAAGAAGACCTAAATAATGAAAAGACATCCATGCTCACAGATTGAAAGACTTAATATTGTTAAGATGGCAATGCTACTCAAAGTGATCTACAGATTCAGTTCAATCCATCAAAATTTCAGCTGCCTTTCTTTTTTTTTCTTAAGACATGGAGAAGATGATCCTAAAATTCATATGGAAATACAAGAGAACCCAATAGCTAAAATACTCTTGAAGTGTGAAGGACTCACACTTCTTTTTTATTTTTTTTCATTTTTTTCACACTTTCTGATTGAAAAATTTATTACAAAGCCACAATAGTCAAGATGGTATGATATTGCCATAAAGACAGACATATAGATCAGTAGAATAAACTTGAGAGTTCAGAAATAAACCCATACATTTATGGTCAATTGAGTTTTGACAATGGTGCCAAGACAATTCAATAAGGAAAGAATAATCTTTTTTCAACAAATGGTTTTAGGACAATTGGATACCTGCATGAGATAAACTGCTAGCTAGACTAACCAAGAAAAAAAAAGAGAAAACTAAATAAATAAAATTAGAAAGAAAAAAGGAGACATTACAACTGACCACAGAAATCAAAAAGGATCATTAGAGACTATTATGAACAACTATATGCCAACTTGTTGGAAAACCAAGAGAAATATCCAAATAGATAAATGTGACTATGTAAACTAAAAAGCTTCTGCATAGCAGAGGAAACGATGAACAGAGAGAAAGATACAACCCATAGAATAGGAGAAAATATTTGTACACTATTTATCCAATAAGGGACTAATATCCGGAATATGCACGGAACTCAAACAACTTATCAGTAAGAAAACAAATAATCCTATTAAAAAGTGAGCAAAGGAACTGAACAGACATTTCTCAAAAGAAGACATACATATAACTAACAAATATATGAAAAAAAGCTCAACATCACTAATTATCAGGGAAATGCAAATCAAAACCACAATGACATATCATCTCACCCCAGTTAGAATGGCTATTATCAAAAAGACAAAAAGTAACAAACGCTGGCAAGGATTCAGAGAAAAGGTAATTTTTATATACTGTTGGTGGGAATGTAAATTATTATAGCCATTATGGAAAATTTTTCAGAAAACTGCAAATAAAACTACCATAAGATCCAATAATCCAATTATTGAGTATTTATCTAAAGTAAAGGAAATCAGTATATCAAAGAGATACCTTTACCCTCATGTTTATTATAGCACTCTTTACAATAGCTAATATATGGACTCAACCTAAATGTCCATCAACTGATGAATGGATAACAAAAATATGATCTATATCCACAATGGAATACTATTTGGCCATGAAAAAGAATAAAATCCTGTCATTCAAGGCAACATGGATGAGCCTGGAGGACATTATGTTAGACGAAATAAGTCAGGCACAGAATGATAAATACTGGATGCTCTCACTCATATCTGAGAACTAAAAAAATATTTTGAGCTCATGGAAGTAGAGTAGAATTGTGG
This sequence comes from Varecia variegata, assembly GCA_028533085.1. Taxonomy (NCBI): domain Eukaryota; kingdom Metazoa; phylum Chordata; class Mammalia; order Primates; family Lemuridae; genus Varecia; species Varecia variegata. Next base: position 114,184,265 of record CM052438.1, read on the forward strand.
ATATTAGAGGCTAGGAAGGGTAGGGAGGATGGGAGAGGTTGGTTAACAGATATGAAATTACAGCTAGATAGGAGGAATGAGTTCTGGTGTTCTGCAGCACTGTAGGGTTAATATGGTTAACTATAATTTATTCAAAAAGCTAGAAGAGAGGCTTTTGAATCTTCCCAGCACAAAGCACAAAAAATGATAAATGTTTGAGTTGATTGATAGCTAATTACCCTGATTTGATCATTACACATTGCACACACATACTGAAATATCAGTCTGTATCCCATAAATATGTACAATTATTACATGTCAGCTAAAAGTAAAAGGGAAAAATGAATCATAGATCTAAATGCAAGAGCTAAAATGATTATACTCTCAGAAGAAAACATGGGAGTATGATTCCATTTACATGAAATATCCAGAAGAGGCAAATCTGTGGAGACTGTCAGATTAGTAGTTGCCTGTGGTTGAGGGGAGGAGGAAGGGAGGGATGAAGATTGACAGCTAATGGATACAAAGTTTATTTTTGAGTGATGAAAATGTTCCAAAATTAATTTGTGATGACAATTGCATAACTCTGTGAAATCATTTGTAAAATCCACTGAATTGTACATACTAAGCGAGTGAATTTATTATATGAATTATATCTCAAACTATTAAAAATAAAAAGGGGCCTCCTTACCTCTATCATGTCATTGTTATAATTTTTTCCCTAATTCTCTTCAATAATGCCCAGTTAGAGTTGATTATTAGTTCTCCTTTTGCTGAAATTGTGGTTTTTCCATCAGGTATTTTTCAAAAGAATATCTTAAGGGTTTTCTCCTGGAACATTATAAAATCATTATATAAACATAGCTGTAGATATGTGATAAAAAATTTAAAATGCAATTTTGGAGCTGGGGGAGGGCTCAAATTTTATGTTGTGGCTCATATTTTTCTACTTTATTCCTCAAAGATATACCCAATCAAATAAATTTGCCATAATAACTATTTACTAACTCATAAACGCAACAGTTTAAGTCATGCAATACTAATTGTTACCTCCTGTGAACCTCTGTGATACTTCTTTTTCTACAATTTATTTATCAATTAGCATATGTGGGTTTGAATAGACTTAAATGTATATATTATGTATATTACATATATAACATATATTCTACATATTTAGCTACATTTATAAATTGTAAATCTATAGAAGACATAACCTTTTAAAGTTTCCTAAAGACCTAATACAGTTCCCTATATATGTGAGCTATTTAATAAGTGTTTATAATTATATAATATTTATGCCAGTCTCTACGCCAGAGAAGAGGGATTGAGTAATTAATGTAAATTACTGTAATTTATCAGTAATCCAGAAAATTATAGATTGGGTTAAGATTAAGGATACTCTGTAACCTCTTACAAGGCTTATCATTTAATAGCTGGCTTTTGTCCAGAAAATGGTAGCTCTGTGAAATATAATTGGCCTAGAAGACTTTGACTTACTGGAATTCTAAATAAAATTCAAAGCTTAACTTTTCCTCCTATGCATTTTTTTAAAGTTAAAAACAAATGCTGAAAATACTTCATATGGTATAAGTATGCCACAAATGCAAGGAGTAATATAGCAGGTAAGACGGACTTTTCAATAGATGACCAAAGATTCAAATAAGCATCTTTCATAGGAGATCCTTATGGGGTAGCAGACTTTTTCCACTAATGCTGCTATTTTAAAAGCATTTTTGGAGCTGCTCTTCTAGAACTTCTGTCAAAGCCAGGGTACAAATTACATGAATGAACAATCTTAGTACTTTTTCATCATAACTTGTTTATAACCAAAAGTGTATTACTTGGGTAATCAATCATTTTATTCTAGGCTTAGCTCAGAAATCACTTTAAGATGCTTCCAAAATTATATCCACTCTCAAAACAGGAAGACATTCACAGTTTTTAAAAATGAGTTTTGAGCTTTGCAATATCACTGTGTCAAATGTGTATATTAGTTCACTGCCAGGCAAACGTTGAACACCCAATTAAATGTTGAATGAATGAATTAATATAATTTTTGTGTTACTTTGAAGAGAATAATATTATTTTAACAATATCTGTATATGTTTCTCAAAAAAATCAATTATTTCATATTCACAGTTTGCATATACTCCTTCTATGCTTTTTGTTTGTACTCTTATTTTTTTCCTGCTCATGAAATGGCTTTTGACCTATATATATTGACAAGCATTCTATTCATTTATCTACCTCTGCCTAATTGTGAAGGAAAAAAAAACAAAACTAAGCAATAGGTAAAAAGAAATTTGTTACAGAGTTCTCACTAGCCTTCCACGCCTTCTGTTGTGCTGGTAGAACTCTGTGATGCCTTCAGCCCATTTTGAAATTTCTGCATAAATAAACATCATTTGGCTTACTGATTTGAATGTATTTAATTAGTTTAAGTAATCAGTGTCCACATCTTTCCCTATTTTGTTGTGGTTTCTTGTACTCTTATTGTAGTGGCTGCTATTCTAGTAATTAGATGAGCATTGACTTTCTTTTTGTTTTTTTTTTTTTTTGGAGATAGAGTCTTGTTCTGTTGCCCAGGCTAGAGTGCTAGGGCATCAGCCTAGCTCACAGCAACCTCAAACTCCTGGGCTTAAGCAATCCTTCTGCCTCAGCCTTCCGAGTAGCTGGGACTACAGGTATGGCCCACCATGCCTGGCTAATTTTTTCTATATATTTTTAGTTGTCCAGCTAATTTCTTTCTATTTTTAGTAGAGACGGGGTCTCACTCTTGCTCAGAAAGGTCTCTAACTCCTGACCTTGAGCGATCCTCCCCACTTGGCCTTCCAGAGTGCTAGGATTACAGACGTGAGCCACCACACCCGGCCAGCATTGACTTTTGTAGAGACAGAGTTAAAAGATATTGCTGAAAGTCTATCATTTTCTAGGGTCATTTATACTATTCTTGCCCTCCCCATTTAATAAATTGGGTGACATTTCTCATTTTAAAAAAGTGTTTCTTATTTCTTTTGGTGTCTTTCAAAACTTGCTATTTATTGTTTTGTCTTTCCTTTCTGTAGTCTCTTATTCCCATAAAAATAAGTGTATTTGTTGAAAAAGAATAAAATACAATGGGTTTGTACATGTTTCAAAGATTTTTAGGGCTCTTCCTCTACAGACTCAAATTTTAATTCGGAGAGTTTATATTTTTTTGTGCCACTGAAATTTACTAAGGCATATGGAATGAAACATTGCCTTTTGATGAAGCCTCTACTGATGGGGCTTAGTTTAAATGATCTCTCCATCCTTTGGGTCCCCAAGGCTCTCTTGGCTTTGAATATTTTGCCTTGTATTGCAATAATTTGTGTATAGGTCTTAGTTGTCCTAAATAATAATAAAATTAACAATGACTACTATTGATTAAGCATTTCCTTTGGGCAGACACTTTATACACAATATCCTATTTATTTCAACTCCCTTGTAGTGATTATGATCATTTTATCACACAAACACACACATGTATATATTAATATATATGCATATCATATATATTACTAGTCAGAATGTCTGGGAAGCCCAACCCAAATGTTTCCCCTTAAGATCTCCTTATTGTGTATCAGCCATCATAGACTCCCTGATTTTTAAATTAGTATTTAACCCTTGTTTTGTGTGTATTTACTGTGTCCTAACTTATGTAAAGACATTAATATTTTAGTTCAAAATCTAGAATTTTTTCCACCAACTTTTTATTTTAAAAAATTTTAAGTTTCCAGAAAAGCTGGAAACTATCAAAATGCATTTTTAAAATCTAGATTTGCTAAATAACATTTTCCCATTTGAAATTAAATTCTACCACCTTACCACTAAAATTTCAGCGTATTTCTCATAAGAAGTAGATTCATCTATATATAATCACAATACCATTAACAAAGCCCCAAAATTAACTTTGAAAGTCTATTACCAAAAATGTAATTTATATTCAGATTTCCCCAAGTGTCTGAAAGATTTTATTTATAGCTTATTCCTTCTAGAATTCAATTGAGTATTACACATTGCATTTAGTTTTCATGTTTCTTTAGCACATTGTATTCTAAATAGTCTCCCCTTCTTGTTTTCATGATACTAACATATTTTTTAGGAGTTCTGCGATCTCAATTTTTCTGATTGTTTCTTCATTGTTAGATTAAATTAAATGTCTTTGGCAGGAACACTGAACAGATGATATTGTGTACTTCCTATTGTACCACATCAAGAGGCAGAAAATATTAGTTTATGCTATTCATAATGCTTTCTTGGATCACTTGGTGAAGGTGTCGGCTGCTAATCTCTTCAATGAGAAAGTAACTTTCATTTGATAATTAGCAAGTTATCTGTGGGTGAGACTTTGGACCATGTAAGTATGGCCTGTTCTCCAACAGCCTTTCATTTAATGCATTTGGCATTAATTAATATCCTTGCCTGAATCAATTATTACATTGGTGGTCACAAAATGATGATTTTCTAATTCTAATTGTGACCTCATTAAGAAGGATCTCTAGCTGCCTCAAATTTTCTGGGTCTATTTTTTACTGTCTAGTGGATTACAATGATATCTCTCTTACAGAAAAGAAATAAGTACAGTATTAATAGATGTCTAATGAGCATCAGGAACACAGATAAAGTGCACCTACATTGAACTGCTCTTTAATTTCTTCCATCATGGAAGAGAAATTCATTCAAGAGCACTTGAATGATCTTTCAGGAAAGCAAAGACAATCCAAGTAAGATGTTTTTCTCTTGCGCTAAGCCTTGGATATGTTTCCTGTCCTAGCAAAATGTTAAGAACCACTCAATTGCAAATATCAAAGTCATTCCAAACGAAAACGGGGAAGCACCACTGTAAGAACTTGGGAATTGATTTATTACAGGAAAATAGAGTATTTTTTTTTAAATCCACCTCAGGATTTTTTGTTTGTTTGTTTCTTTTGTTTTAAATAAGAAGAGAACTTTGCTTCTCCAAAACATAAGCCACCTGCTTTCTAATATACTTGGTGTGTGGTGGACTCTGGATATTGACATATCAAAGCATCTCCAGATAATTCCAATGTGCAGCCAGGGATGAGAACTTTTAGGAGAAGAAAAGGTAACTCAGGCTTGAAAAATGGGTGGGATTTGGACATGTGGAGATTGAGGGAGGTGACTCCAGTTGAAGAGAATAGCATGAGCGCAGATAAACCTACTGATGGCAAGAATTTGCCGTTCTTTTCCACAAATGAGGTCTTTTTCCCTGGCATATTTACCTGAAAGTTATCTTGGAAGATGATGCACTAAAGTTTACTCATTTGCAAGACTCCCATGCAGAAGCATTTCTGTGATATTAGAGAGGAGTGAGCGACTGTTCTTGATAACATCCTGCAGCTTATCATTTGTAGCATAATAAGACCTTTCACTCCAGTCCTGTTAGACAGGCCCATTTGTATAAGGAAATTACACCCTTTGTTGCAGGGCAAGATATTAAACAAAACATGGTTTATTGAAAACATGTCTGATATAGCAATGATATTAGAAAAGAGCAAAAAAATACAAACTTGGTTTTCATGTTGCTGCTTCGACCACGTGCTTAAAAGTGAATTTCAAGCATATAAATACTGGTTATGAGACACAAGAAACATAGCATAAATATTTTGAAAGAATAGTAATTAAGAGTGGTGAATCACCGATAGCTTCAAGATGAAAAACATAAAACCAACTTTGTCAGGGTTTCAGATCAGAGTAAGCTTTCAATTTTGATATCCATTTTGATATCCACTGAGAATAGACAAATTGAAGATGACCATGAGTAAATATTGATAATGCACACTACTGAATTTGTCTGATAATAGACGTTTCTTAGGTTTTGCACATATTCCTCATCTAAAAATACATATACTATTGAAAAGATGGAAAGAAACCCTTTGGAATTGTTTTCTGTTCCTGTATTACATTTAAGAAAAACACAAGTTTTAGAGAAATCATACAAGGAGAATGGCAGACAGCATGGACTATATTTTCATGTCCAAAGTAAAATGGAAATCTAAATTAGTACCTGAGGCTGAAAATGTTTATGTCCACAGATTCCAGAATACAGAGGAAGAGTAATGCCAGCCAAATCAGAAGCATAAACAACTACTATTTTTCTTTGTATTTGAAAACATTGCCTAGGAATTCCTTATGAGAAGATGGTTACCTAAAGAGCTCGCCAGCAGAATGGAAAGGTGGTGACCCAGTGGCACACCCCATTCCCTGAAAAGTTCTAGATGCCTTTTGATGAATCAAAGAGTGCTGAGACTCAGCAAACTATGTATTAGGAATTCAAGATTTTGCTCACAGTTTTCAAAGTAACATGGCATTAAAAAAATAGAGATAGGAAGGAGAGCAGGAAAAAGAAAAAAACAGAGTTAATAAAGTAGTAAGAATAACCATGGTATCAGGAGACCTAGATTCTTTTCCCAAGGTTTATTTTTTTTTATTCAATTAAACTTAATGTGCAAAGTTTCAGCTATATTCTAAAAAATTTTTACAATAATTTATAACTGTTTTATCTAATCAGAAACCCAGTCATTTTTAAAAATTGTTTATTTATTTATTTAATTTAAAAATATTACAGGGGTACAAATGTTTGTGTTACATGTATCAATTTTGTTATGCTTGAGTAAGGGTTATAAGTGTGCCCTTCACCTAGATAGTGTTTATTGTGCACATTAGGTAGGGTTTCGCTCATCCCCTCCATCCCCCTTCCCCCTGCTTGATTTCCATTGTGTTTTACTTCCCTCTGTGCACATGTGTGCTCATTGGTTAGTTCCAGTTTAATAGTGAGTACATGTGGTATTTGTTTTTCCATTCTTTAGATATTTCACTTAGGATAATGGTCCCCAGTCCCATCCAAATTGTTGCAAAAGGCCTTAATTCATACTTCCTTATGGCCGAGTAGTATTCCATGGTATGCATATACCACATTTTGTTAATCCACTCATGAATTGATGGGTATTTGGGTTGATTCCACATCTTTGCAATTGTAAATTGTGCTGCAGTAAACATTCAAGTGCAGATGCCTTTTTGGTAAAATGACTTCTCTTCCTTTGGGTAAATACCTAGTAGTGGGATTATGGATTTAATTGTAGGTCTACTTTTAGTTCTTTGAGGAATCTCCATACTGTTTTCCATAGAGGTTGTACTAATTTGTAGTTCTGCCAACAGTGTATAAGCATTCCTTTCTCTCTGCATCCATGCCAGCATCCATCGTTTTTGGACTTTTTAATAAAAGCCATTCTAACTGGTATAAGGTGATATCTCATTGTGGTTTTAATTTGCATTTCCCTGATAATTAGTGATGTTGAGCATTTTTATTTTGTTTTTCTTTCTTCTAAAGCAGGAAAGTATCTGAATTGTTCTGAATTGTCATGTTTTGCTGTACATCAAAGTAATAACATCTTTTTAAAGGAAATTAATAATGGTGTCCTTTATTAATCTTATAAAGCTAGAACCATTTTAAATTGATTGTTGTGAAAAGTAGGATACAAAAAGTATCATAGAATCATGTCAACAATTAGGAAATAAATTTCATGCCTGTATGTGTGTATGTGTGTGTGTGTGTGTGTGCGTGCATGTATTCTTACTGTTGAAATATTCTTAATTTTCTTTGTCAGTAATACTGCTTACTTTCAGATTTATTCATCTACCACCTTGGCTAATTGATACTTCTGTAACAATACAGTCATTTTGCCTTTCTGGAGAAGGTAACTCATGGCCAATATGTATTTCTCTGAATTCTAACCAACTGAGAAGGACATGCAGAGTCTCTCTTGAGCTAGAATCATCTATTCAGGCACTATTATTTCATATAAACATTTATAAAAACCCATGATAAGAGCACTGTCAGAAGTACTGGGGATCCTGCCAATCATATGTGTCTCTACATTGTTATTTTACCAAGTGTCTTCTTTAACCACTATAGTAGCCTTGATGGTTATTAACACAGAAAAAAAGAATAATACAATTAATAGTGCTTTCTTTCCTCCACTATCGAAAGTGTCATTTTTGGTGCAGATGAGAGGTAGTACCTTATTTCTCAGACATGTGAACCTGTAGATGGATGGACATGTTTGAAGGAATGATTTCTTAAGTAGCTTACAATATTCTATTTTCAGGCTTTATGGTTTCAGTGGCCCATTTTAAATGCTTTTAGAGCAGACAATTTTCAAGTCATGAAGAAGCCAGGAAAATTTATATGTGTGTGTGTATATATATATATATATATATATATGGCTCTGATCTTGCCAAATATGAGATTAATATATAATTTATGATAAATTATATCAATTGCTAATGGTCTCTGGTTGCTTATAAAGATGGAATTTTGTCAATTAAATATAGATGTGAATATATAATTATGAAATATACACATAATCTATATAATTTGCAACTGATTGATTCCTCCCAAATTGTTTCTGAAGTTCTACTTGTTTCAGAGATGTTTTTAATTCTTAATCATTCACTTATTCAATTCATACATTGATTCTATAAATATCTACTGAGACACTACTACATATAAAGTACTATGCTAAACTCTATTTTTAAAGTTGACTTTTAGACAGAGAAGTGTTTTGAAAGAGCTTACAGTACAGCAGAGATATAGGACATGAAGGCATACTACAAGAGAAAATGTGCTAAGTACCAAAAGAGAGGCTTGTGCAAAGCCATGCTACATACTTCTGAGGTAAGTGAGGTTATTGCTACTTGAGATGGTTGGATTGTAGGTCAGGGACAATTTCCTAAAGGAGGTGATATTAATATTTGGAAAGCATCTCCTAGAATGGATAGGGCAGAGACATAGGAGGATTGGAGAAAAGCACATTCCAGTCCATGAGTAAAGTATTAGCATAGAATGTGTGCTCAGAATAGAGAAGATGCAAGCATGAAATAAGATAGAATCTTGAAAAGGCTTGGAATGCTGATTTTTGGTTATTTACAAATGGTAAATAACCAAAAACTATTATTCCACAGAAATAACAAAGGTATTCTTCCTAGGAAGAAACTTAGTAATACTCTGGGGATTACTGATTTATTGTTTTATTGATTTGATTTTTGCAGCAATAAAGTGGTGACTACAAAATTGCATGTGCAACACAGATTTGAACTGTGCGGATCTATTTATATGTGGTTTTTTTTCAGTAACTATACTGGAAATTTTTTTAGAGATTTGTGAAGATTTGAAAAAACTTGCAGATGAACCACATAGCCTAGAAATATCAAAAAATTAAGAAAAAGTTAGGTTTGCCATGATGCATAAAATATCTGTAGATCCTAGTCTATTTTATCATTTATTACCATAAATATACACAAATATATTATTAAAAAGTTAAAATTTATCAAAACTTATCCACACAAACACATACTGTACATGACATTATTTGCAGTCAAGAGAAATGTAAACAAATATAAAGATGCAGTATTAAGTCATAACTATATAAAATTAACTACAATATGTACTGTATTGTTCTAATGATTTGGTAGCCGCCTCCTCTGGCTACTGTGGTGAGGTCAAGTGTTGTGAGTATCTGCTTAAAACGCCATGCTACACTAATCATCCCTGTGTGAACAGTTCATCTCTCCAGTAAATTGCCTATTATGATAAAAAGTGATCTCTCGCAGTTCTCCTGTATTTTTTACTGTGTCTATTGCATTACCATAAACCTTAAATAACACCATGGGACCCATACTAAGTGCCACTAATGATGCTGGAAGTGCCCCCAAGAAGCAGAGAAAAGTCATGACATTACAAGAAAAAGTTGAATTTCTTGGTGTGTACCATAAATTGAGATCTGTAGCTGTGGCTGCCTGCCATTTCAGACAGATAATTCGTCTTGTAAACAGACTATGTAAATTTACAGTATCGATAAATATAGTGCTGTACTGTAAATGTATTTTCTCTTCCTTATGACTTTCTTAATAATGCTTTCTTTTACCATTTTTAGCCTCTGTGCTATATAAAACTTTTTAAATTACATCATTGTTTCTTAAATATACCCAATAAAAAGAATTATCTGGGATGCTTATAAAAAATAACATACTACAATTGTTATTAAAATTATTATTATTTTATTTTCTGTAGAAAATGTTTGTTTAGATTTATCTACATTTTTCCAGTTACTTTGTTCCCTTATCATTTTTTCATGGAAAAAATGAAAAGATTCATTTTCCTTGTTTTCAATAATACATTTTTTAGAAGTTTCTTTTGTGTTAAACTGTTAGTAATAAAGTCTCTTGGTTAGTGTTGATCTCATTAGCATTTTAAGAATATAGCTTTTCTGAGTTTGCCATACTGCGATGACAGGTATTAGTTCTCAGCCCATTGAAAATATGATCCCATTGTCTTCTGACTTCTTTTATTGCTATCTGCTGCCAGTCTGTTCTTCATAAGTGATCTTTCCTCTCTGCTTTTACGATCTTTCTGCTGGGTATTCTGCAGATTCACTACTAAGTGTCTAGTTCTGGATTTCTTTTTATTTATATTTCTTGGTGGATGCTGTGCTTAATATTGTGGGTTCGTATTTTCCATTACTTCAGAGAGATTAAAAATCATTGGTGCTTCAAGTATTTCCTTTCCTCTATTCTCTCTATTTTCTCCCCTGGGTATTCTGATTAACTTAGATTCTCACATTCTATCTTTTGTGTCACTCGATCATTCATATTTTCCACTTTCAATTTCTTTGTGCTACATGTTATAGTATTTTCAAATATATCTTCCAGTTCTAGTTCACTAATTTTCTTTAGTGGCATCTAATATTGTATTTAACCCACTTACAGTTTGTTTTACTTTCAACCATTTTTTTTTTAATTTATAAAGGTTCTATTTTCTTTTCCAGATATCCTCAGTCAGTTTTAATTGTGTCTCATTGTTTGCATTTTGTGATGCCACCCTTTATTCCTTAAAATGTGCCATATATATTTTGTATTTTAAATCTGAGAATCCAGTATCTGATTCCTTTGGTTGTCAAAATCTACTGGGGTTTTTTTTTTTTCTTCTGACTCTCATTTTTGGTGGTGAGTTTTCTTGTAAATGTAGTGATTGTTGTTACCTTATATTTGACTTTATTTTATTCTGAGGAAAACCCTGGAGCCTAAATTAAGGGTATATTCCACGTAAGAGAAGGCGCTTGTGTTTCCACAGAGATCTTGGAGGCATTGCAGACCTGGCTGGGACCACTTAGCCCTTTCCAGGGTCTCAGGTACAATCCAGGAATCTCAAGTTCAGCTCCCCTTCTCTGCTGCTAAAGTAAAGCTGTCTCCAGACCTTGGTGCTGAGATTGGCATTTACTCTCAAGGTATCCTATCTTAAATTTGCATTTATAGCTCATAGTGAAGGTTTTAGCTCAAGGTTTTTGCTTTTATTTTTATGTGGGCTTCTTGGAGATTTTCCTCACCTATGTTTTATGCAGGATATACTTTTTTTGTTTGTTTTTCAGGAGGCTCCTTCAGAGTCTCTAATCAGCCTTTTGCCCCAGAGCTGAATGATAGATCATTGTCTGCCGATAGCACTAGATCAGTCTGTGAATTATCAAGTTGATTTGATCAATATAGAGAAGCCAAACCGGAATACTTCAGAACAAACAAAAACTAACTTGGCATCTGATTTATCCAGTTTAGTGGTCTATCTGATCCTTACTACTTTGTCCTTTTGGATGCAACATAAGTTATTGTATTAATAAAACATTTAAAATGAACCCAGAGGACATTATGCTAAGTGAAATAAACCAGACATAGAAAGACAAATACTGCATGATCTCATTTATATGTGGAATCTAAAAAAATCTAATACATAGAAGCAAATAGTAGAGTGCTGGTTACTGGGTGTTCAGGGTGTGGGGAAAATGGAGAGATGTTGGTCAAAGGGTACCAGATTACAATTATAAGATGAATAAGTTTTAGGGACCTAATGCACAGCATGATGAATGTAGTTAATAATAATGTATTGTATACTTGAAATATACCAAGAGAATAGATCTTAAGTCTTCTCAGCACAAATAAGTAAATATGTGAAGTGATGGATATATTAATTAGCTTGATTGTGGTAATCATTTCACAGTGTATATGTGTGCCAAAACATCACGTTGTACACCTTGAAAATATACAAGTTTTATTTGTCAATTATATCTCAATAAAGCTGAAAAAAATTATTCCTCTTTTACAGAAGAGTGAATGGACCACTAGGAGACTACTATAGTGTAGCTCTTCTTAATTTTGTTTCTTTATTCTGATTTGTTTTACAATGTTCAAAGGAAGGGCAAAGAGAGAGATGATCTATTAAAAAGTCTAAGACCTGAAGTGAAGCAAAATATAAGCCTTTTGTCCATTTTTCCATTAGTTAATAATCTTTATCCACTTATGCTTAATTTCATATAGATTCATTTAATCACTCCATTAATATCTACAGAGTGCCTACTATGTGGTATGTGCTATTCCTGATGGTAGAAAACATAGCAAGCAACAAATAGAAATCCCCACACTTATGGATCTTTCATCCTATTATCATGATATAGACATCAATAAGGAAAGTAGTAAAATAAATGGCGTGCTAGATAGTCAGTGCTCAGGAGGAAAGTAAAGCTTGGAAGAGGAATAAGAAATGGTGGGGACTGTTGCAATATTTGATGGGTAGATGGATGTGCTGCTTCTGAGCACTTTATTAATGAACCTTGGCCATCTGTGGAATGTTAGGTCATAGCAGGATCACTCCTGTCACCAGGTGGACAGATTGTTTAGGAGAGTCCGTGTTATGGGTTGAATTGTGTACTGCCCCACCCCCCCAAAATATGTCAGAGTCCTAACCCCCAGTACCTCAGAATGTAACCTTACTTGGAGATAGGATCTTTTCAGAAGTAATCAAGTTTAAATGAGGCCATTAGGGTGGGCCCTACTCCAATATGACCGTTGTCCTTAAAAAAAGGGGGAGAAATTTGGGTGCAGAAACAGAAACATATCCTGGGAGAATGCCATGTGAAAATGAGAGTTGTGCTGCCACAAGCCAAGGAACTACCAGAACCTAGGAGAGAGAACAGGGCTCTGCCAACACCTTGATATCGGACTTCTAGTCTCCGGAACTCTACATTTCTGTTGTTTGAGCACACAATTTGTGGTACTTTGTTACAGCAGTCCTAGCAAACTAATACAGCCACCTTAACCATATGCAGGATAATAGTAGGGGATAAGCTAAAAGGCTTTATCTAAAATTACTTTTAGCCTACTATAAGCCAGGCAGTTTCCATTTAATTTAACAAATACATAATGTTTATTTTATACCAGGGACTGTTCTAAGTACTTTGTAAATAGTAACCAGTATGTACCCAAATAACAATCCTCTTATATAGATTCATGTATTCCCATTATAAAGATACAAGGAAAACATTCAAGCAAACACTACATGACAGGGCAGAGATTCTTGATCTACATATAAGAGACTTTCCTGAGGGTGTTGCATAACACATGTACACATATGCAATTTTTTAAAGAACTATTTTTGGTGATAGTGAAAGATGTGGGCAAAAGACATGCTCAAGATAAGAACACCTGTGTGCTGCATCTGCATTTCCTGAGCCACAGACCTTGGACATGTCAGGTAACTTCTGGTTTCCATTCTTACACCTGCTCATACTAATTAGATTACTGAAAAGTTAAATCACAGGAGAAATTTAAATTTTAAAATAAATGTCACCAAGGAATAAAGTCTCTTAAACATAGTTTGCCCTAGAGATTTTCATTTTCAGAGCGACTATCCCCTCAATATTCCCCCAAATAAGGTATTAATTTATACACTATTTGCGAACATTTAGATTTAAGAAATAAATTATTTACAGTATACTTGAAAGGCTTGAAATCCATCTCACTGGAATGCAAGATACATATGTAATCTAGTTTCAAAGGGATAAAAAATTGATCTCAAGTTATAATTCATGATGATTAATGTTGGATAAGCATACAACCAAGGGCATGTTAGTCCTTTAAGCAAAGCTTTAGATTCAGACTTGAAATATATATTAATTGAAATTGAAATATATATTAATATCAGAACTCTGCCTTTGATTAACTTATGGCATAGAACCTTAAAATGGGAATGATATTAATTAGAATGATAGTGAATATAATCTGGTTGGGATGGAAGAGAATCATGCTGGATTCTTTTCTCCACAGTCCTAGGATGGAGGAGGTGCAAGCTGAGATCACCTCTCAAGTGTACGATGGAGATGGGGAAAAGAAAAAGTGATCTTTTACCCAGACCTGGTATATTAATCAAGGCAAATAGTGTTTGCTGCTGTAACAAACTATTTTCAAATCCCAGTCCCTAAACGCAGTAAATATTTATTTATTGCTCATGTCTTAGATCTGAGGCAGGTTAGGCATCTTTACCGAGCAGCTCTGCTGCAAGAGAGACTGTGGGATCCAGCCTCCTTCTGTCTTATGATTTGACTATCTTCTACAAGGAGGAGAGAGAGAGAGAGAACTGGAGAATCATTTGGGCTAAGCTCATATTCCAATGGTCATAACTTAGTCACATGCCTTAAATTGACTAGACCCTGGTCAATCTCCTTTTGCTCTCTGCTGTAATCAGACTGGACTTTCTTTGGTGACCTAAATATGCTATGTTCTCTTTTCCCACTGGGCCTTTGAACTTTCCTTCACCCATCTTAGCCCAAATGATGGATTGAATCTTGGAGCTACAGATTTTATTTCAGATCTATTCTGTCTAATACATTTAAATTAAAATGTATGTAGACACATAAAACCAGTAGCCTTTTGTGTCTATATACATTTTAATTTCAATTAACAAAAAATAAATAAAATTGAAAATGTAATTCTTTATTTCCATTAGCTATATTTTCATCATTATGGGAATTGCTACTGGACAAGAATCCTCTGTATAAAATTTCGGGTTTAAACTATATTTAGCAGTTCTCAGTATTGCCTTAGCAATAATATATGCCTTAGACTAAGCAATTACCTATTACTCCATTGGAAAATTCCTTCTGCACTCTTATGTCTTTAATTCTGCTTATCCAACAGCCAGAATTCTCAGTATGCAACAAGGGGTTTCGCCAGTCTGGGTCTCAGCACAAATTCTAATTATTTCTTTTAAATATTTAATGTAATTCAGTCAAAATGCCAAAACACTATTTTTATTACCAAGCAATATATTAAATAGCCACCCCTGATTTCTACCTCACCCACGATTCACAGGAATGCAATGAGGGATGGAAGGACAAATATTCTAACAGAAATACACATACACACAAACACATAAATAATAATAATTGGATGTCAGGGTTTAAAAAAATTTTTTTTTTTATTTTGGCCTTAGAATAGTCTTGTGTTAAATTGGCTGGGTCAGAATGGTCGATACGATTTTACAAATCCAAGTGGCTCTCTATTGCTATGAGGAGGCTTTATTCATCCTTATGTAATAATGTGTTAGTGAATTGTGCAGAATGCTATACTCTTCATTTCTTTGAAGAGAATATAGACTTTCCTATCTTTTCACATTTAATGGTGGTGCCATTAAATTGCATATAGAAATAGAACCCAAATCCCCTATGGGATGTGTGAATGACAGTGTGGTAACAAAAGCACCCCAGAAGTGCAGGCTAACTGTGGGTGTTAAAACAAGGAAGACTTTCAGTTCCTTGCCTTTAATGTGTGTGATTTACTGATTGTGTGAATGTGCTGAAAAATAAAATCATTTTTACCCTTAGAGGAAAAAGGCAGTTTGTGTATGTAAGTTATTAAAATTGCATATGAATTTAATATTTCCCACATAGCATGAAATTTAGTGTTTGTTAAATAAAAAATGAATAAAGAATCTAAAAGCAAAACATAAACATTTCACATTTGGAAAATTTGAACAACGGAATGCCAAAACATTTGTTGATACACTTCTTTCAACTATAAAGCACAGACCTATTTCCTTTAAATATTGTATGAATCCTGCTGTGATTTAGTTGGCCAGATAATTTCTTTCTATGTTTAGTAGAGACGGGGTCTCGCTCTTGCTCAGGCTGGTCTCGAACTCCTGTTCTTGAGCGATCCACCCGCCTCGGCCTCCCAGAGTGCTAGGATTACAGGCGTGAGCCACCGCGCCCGGCCGCCTGCTGTGATTTAAAAAGAAAAGTGGCATCTAATCATGGCACATTAAATCAACTTAGTTATGTGCTTTGTGGCTTATCTATCAAAACAGAATTCAAATCCATTTTTAGAATGAATTTCTGAGATTTAAAGAATAGAAATGAAACTAAATACAAACACATGGGAAAATGAGGGAAGCACAGAAAGATAAAATAAAATGTTTGAATGATTATGTTTTGGTTTTTTTGTTGATAATATTGACCATATCAATTGTATAGTTTTTCATTTCAACAAAGGCAACATTTCAATTTTTAATACTTGAAATAAATAGTAGCATAATTAGCTTCATGGTAATATCCCCTCCTCACACATACACCTCTACTATTCGCTTAAGTAAAAAGGCAAAGATGTTCTGATATATTAAATAGTTCCTGCATATTTGAAGTGCTGAGCATGGTACTGGCAGGTTGTATAGTTGACCTTTAACAACATGGTTTTGAACTTCTGGTCCACTTTTATGTGGATTTTCTTCAACCAAAAGTAGATTGAAAATATAGTATTCATAGCTATCTCATTGTGGTTTTAATTTACATCTCTCTAATGATTGGTGATGTTGACCATTTCTTCATATACTCCCTGGTCATTTGTGCATCTTCTTTTTAGAAATGTCTATTCAGGCCCTTTGCCTATTAAAATAGGTTATTTATTTTCCTGCTATTAAGTTGTTTGAATTCCTTATATATTTTGAATATTGATCCCTTATGAGATATATGGTTTGCAAATATATTTTTTTCCCATTCCATAGGTTGTCTTTTTACTCGGTTGATTGTTTCCTTTGTTTTGCAGAGTTTTTTAGTTTGGTGTTATCCTGTTAGTCTATTTTTGCTTTTATTGCCTTTGTTTTTGGGATCATATCCAAAAGATCATTGTCCAGACCAACGTCAAGGAGCTGTTTCCCTATGTTTTGTTTTAGTAGTTTTATAGTTTCAGGTCTTACATTTTAAGTCTTTAATCCTTTTTGAATTGATTTTTGTATATTGTGTGAGATAAGGGTCTAATATTAATATTTTTCTGCATGTGTTTCTACAGTCAGTTTATTCAACACCATTTATTGACGAGATTGTCTTTCCCTATTGTATATTCTTGGCACCTTTGTTGAAAATCAATTGACTGTAAATGTGTGAGTTTATTTCCCAGCTCTCTATTCTGTTTTGTCTAGGTGTCTGTTTTTATGCCAATATCATGCTGGTTTGATTACTACACCTTTGTAGTATATTTTGAAATCAGATAGTGTGATGACTCCAGCTTTGTTCTTTTTGCTCAAAATTGCTTTGGCTATTTGGTTTTTTGTTTGTTTGTTTTTGTATGGTTCCATGCCAATTTTAAGATTGTTTATTCTATTTCTGTGGAAAATGCCATTGGAATTTTAATAGAAATTGCACTGAATCTATAGATCATTTGGATAGTGTGGACATTTTA
The DNA here is from genome assembly GCA_028533085.1 of Varecia variegata. Taxonomy (NCBI): domain Eukaryota; kingdom Metazoa; phylum Chordata; class Mammalia; order Primates; family Lemuridae; genus Varecia; species Varecia variegata. The sequence goes on from CM052438.1 coordinate 114,201,839, forward strand.
ACAATATTGATTCTTCAAGTCCATGAACACGGGGTATCTTTCTCTTTGAGTCTTCTTGAATTTCTTTCATCAATGTTTATAGTTTCAGTGTGAAAGTCTTTCACCTCTTTGGATAAATTTTATTTCTAATACTTTATTCTATTTGATGCTGTTGTAAATGGGACTGTTTTCTTCATTTCTTTTTTAGATAGTTTGTTTTAGTGTATAGAGACACTACTGGGTTTTGTATGCTGATTTTGCATCCTACAACTTCACTAAATCTGTTTATTAGTTCTAACAGTTTTTTGGTTGAGTCTGTAGGGTTTTCTATATATATGATCATGTCATCTGCAAACAGGGACAATTTACTTTCTTCCTGTCCAATTTGGATGCGCTTTATTTCTTTCTCTTGCCTAATTCCTCTGGCTAGGACATCCAGTACTATGCTGCATGGAAGTGGTGAGAGTGGGCATCCTTGTCTTGTTCCTTTCTTCTTTATTAATAACTGAACAGTTAGCAAGTCTATAACATGGAAAAATTATTGTTAAAGCTTTAGGAATTATTTTGGATGAAGGTCCCACTTGAAATAGTTTGGCAAAACAGGATAATCTAGACTTAAATGATAAACTTTACATGAGGATAAATCTTTGGGCTAGATGACATCTATCTACAAGTTTTAAGGAAAACTCATATAGTAATTGTGTAATTTCAGCTAAAATTGCCTCTCATTACATATGGCTTATCATATATATCCTAGCTAGATGATGGATGTGAGAGGACAACTGATGGAATCTTTAGAAAAGGATGGAATTTCACCACATTTAAGTGTCCCCTCTCCTTTTTTTCCTGAAAGACATTGTGTAAAATCATTAATTTTTCTTCCAATATTTGATTTGGTAGAATTCTCCATCAAAACCATCTAGGCCTGGAGATTTCTTTTTGAAGAAATTTTAAATTATAAATTCAACGTCTTTAATGGTTATATAATAAAATGATGCAGATTATCTATTCTATCTCATTTGAGTTTTGGTAGTTTGTGGTTTTCAAGGGGTAGGTTCATTCTTCCAAATTGTCAAATTTTTGAATGTAAAGTTGTTTGTAATAGTTTCTTACTAATCTCTTAATGGTTATATTATTTGTAGTGATATTCCCTATTTTGTTCCTCACATTGATTTGTTATTTCACTTGTTGTTTCTATCAGTCTTGCTGCACTTCTAACTTATTTTATTCATTTTAATTAATTAATTTTTTATTTCAGCATATTATGGGGGTACAAACATTGAGGTCACATATATTGCCTTTGCCCCACCCAAGTCAGAGCTTCAAGTGTGTCCACCCCCCCGATGGGGCACAGTGCACCCATTAGGTGTGAATATACCCATTCGCTCCTTCCCCCTCGCACCTGCCCAACACCCAATGAATGTTACTACTATATGTGTACATAAATGTTGATCAGTTAATACCAGTTTGATGGTGAGTACATGCAATGCTTGTTTTTCCATTCTTGTGGTACTTCACTTAGTAGAATGGGCTCTAGCTCTCTCCAGGATGATACAAGAGGTGCTAGATCACCATTCTTTTTTGTGGCTGAGTAGAACTCTGTGGTATACATATACCACATTTTATTAATCCACTCATGTATTTTTTTTATTTTTTATTTTTACATTTCAGCATATTATGGGGGTACAAATGTTTAGGTTACATATATTGCCCTTGCCCTCCTCCCCCATCAGAGCTTCAAGTGTGTCCATCCCCCAGATGGTGCTCATCACACTCATTATTTTGTATATGTTATTCCTGTATGTGCACTTAGGTGTTGATCAATTAAAACCAATTTGATGGTGAATACATATGGTGCTTATTTTTCGATTCTTGGGATACTTCACTTAGTAGAATGGGTTCCAGCTCTATCCAGGATAATACAAGATGTGCTATATCACCACTGTTTCTTATAGCTGAATAGTACTCCATGGTATACATATACCACATTTTATTAATCCACTCATGTATTGATGGGCACTTGGGTTGTTTCCACATCTTTGTAATTGTGAATTGTGCTGTTATAAACATTCGAGTGCAGATGTCTTTTTTATAGAATGTCTTTTTTTCCTTTGTGTAGATGCCCAGTAATGGGATTGCTACATCAAATGGTAGCTCTACATTTAGCTCTTTGAGGTATCTCAATATTACTTTCCACAGAGGTTGTACTAGTTTGCAGTCCCACTAGCAGTGTATGAGTGTTCCATCCATGCCAACATTTATTGTTTTGGGGACTGAAGTTTTCTTCTTTGGTTGCGTCCTTTCCTGGCTTTGGTATCAGGGTGATGTTGGCTTCAGAAAATATGTTGGGGAGGATTCCTTCCTTCTTTTTTTTTTTATTTCAGATTCCTTCCTTCTTGATGTTGTGGAATAATTTCTGCAGGATAGGCACCAGTTCTTCTTTGCTGATCTGGTAAAATTTGGGTGTGAAAAGATCCGGTCCCAGTATTTTCTGTTTAGAAAAGTTTATTATTGCTGCCTCCATTTTGGTACTTGATAGCAGTCTGTTCAGAAACACTGTTCCTTCCTGATTGAGCCTAGGGAGGCCATGTGTTTCTAAGAGTTTGTCCATTTCCTCCACATTTTCAAGTTTATGTGCATAGAGGTTTTTATAGTATACACAGATGATTTTTGTATTTCCATGGTATCAGTTATAATTTCTCCTTTTTCTTTCCTGATTGAGCTTATTAGAGTCCTTTCTTTTCTGCTTCTGGTTAATCTAGTGAGAGCTGTGTCAATTTTGTTTATCTTTTCAAAGAACTGACTTTTCATTTTATAATCTTCCGTACAGTTTTTTTGTTATTAATTTCATTGAGTTCTGCTCTGATCTCAGTTATTTCTTTTCTTCTGCTGGGTTTGGGGTTGCTTTGATCATCCTTTTTCAGTTTTGAGATGCTTTATCAGATTGTTGCTTTGTGATCTTTCTGTCTTTGATGTAGGCATTTAGGCATTTATGGATATAAATTTTCCTGTCAGGACTGCTTTAGCTGAGTCCCACAGACTTTGATAACTTATGTCTTCTCTATCATTTAGTTAAAACAATCCTTGGATTTCCAACTTAATTTCTTCCTGAACCCAATAATTTTTCAGCAGAACATTGTTTCGTTTTCATGACTTTGTGTAGAGATCAGAATTTCTGTTGGAGTTGATTTCTAATTTTATTCCACTGTGGTTTGAGAAGATGCATAAAAATAGAAAAATAATTTCTATTTGTTTAAATATGTTGACACATGCTTTGTGGCCTAGGATATAGTCAATCTTAGAGAATGTCCTATGAGCTGATGAGAAAAACGTACATTCAGTGTTTTTTGTGTAGAATGCTCTCTGTCAGTCAGGCCTGTTTGTTCTAGAGTTCTGTTTAAGTCCATTGTTTATTTATTTTCTATTTGGAGGATCTGTCATGTTAGGTCAGAGGTGTGTTTAAGTTTCTGGCTATTATAGTGGTGCTGCTTATCATGTTGCTTAGATCAAGTAGGATTTGGTTTATGAATCTGGGTGCACCTGAGTTAGGTGCATAAATATTTAGAATTGTTATATCTTCTTGTTGAATGGTACCCTTCACCATTATATAGTGACTATCTTTGTCTTTCATTACTTTTGTTGAAGAAATAAGTTATCTGAAATCAGAACTGCTACGCCAGCTTTTCTTTGGCTTCCATGTACGTGGAATATTTTTTTCAATCCCTTCACCTTGAGTCTGAATGCATTCTTGTGGGTTAGATGTGTTTCCTGAACACATTAGATACTTGGCTTTTGTATATTTATCCATTCAGCCAGCCTATGTGTCTTCAGTGGGCAGTTCAACCCATTCACATTTATTGAAAGAATTGGTAAGTGGGACAGATTTCTGTTCATCCTGTTGAGTTGAACTTTGTTACTTTGTTTTCCTCTTGAGCCATTGTGATATCTGGCCTTTGTCCTTTAGCTTCTGGATGATTTTACACTGGTGAGTGTTTATTGTGCTGATCCATGTGTAACATTGTTCTGAGTATTTCCTGGAGGGCAGGTCTTGTCTTGATAAATTCCCTCAATCTTTGCTTGTCTGAGAAGGTCTTTATTTCTCCTTCATATAAGAAACTTAGTTTTGCAGGATACAAGATTCTAGGCTGGGCGTTAATGTGTTTGAGAAGAGTGAGAATGGGGCCCCAGTCTCTTCTGGCTTGTAAGGTCCCAGTTGAGAAGTCTACAGTTAGTCTGATGGTTTTCCTTTGTGGGTTACCTGCTTCTTTCACCTTACAGCTCATAGGAGGGGCTTTTATTTTGGCCAGTCTGATGACAATGTGTCATGGTGTATTCCTGTTTGCAATCAATCTCCCAGGATTCCTTTGACTTTCTTGTACCTGGATATCTAGATTTCCAGCAAGGCCAGGGAAGTTGTCCTCCATTATATCCTCAAATAGTTTATCCAACCCTTGTGTATTTTCTTCTTCACCCTCTGGGATGCCCCTGATTATCATGTTAGGCCTCTTCACATAATCTCACATTTCTTGCAGGCTTTACTTCTTTCTCTTATTTCTCTGCTCTATCTCTGCAACTGACTTGTTTAATTGAAAGGTGTTACCTTCAATCCCTGAGATTCTTTCTTCTGTTTGACTACCCTATTCTTGAGGCTTTCCATGGTGTTTTGTTATTTATTTAATAAATTTTTCATTTCCAGAAGTTCTGTTTGATTTTTCTTTTATATTTCAATTTCTTTAGTGAATTTTTCTTCCAAGTCCAAGATTTTGTGTGTGTGTGTGTGTGTGTGTGTGTGTGTGGTTTCTTTGTGTTGGGTATCCATTTTTTCTTGCATATCATTTGGTTTTCTTACAATCCATGTTCAAAATTCTTCTTCTGTCATTTTAGTGTTCTGTATTTGGTTGATATCCATTGTTAGACAGGAGATGTTCCCCTTTGGGGGTGTCCTTTCAGTTTGAGACTTCATACTTCCAGTGTTCTTTCACTGATTCCTTCCCATCTGGAGCAGCTATTGCTTCTTATTTTTGGATTTTCATTTAGATGATGACGTGCCCAGTTTAGTCTCTGAGCTAGTAGGTGGTTCTGGTGAGTGAGATTTGACCACACCCAGTATCATGAGTCAGTAAATGTAGCAAAAGGGCATGCAAATTGACGTCCCTGCAGTAGATGGTGCTTGCTGGAAGGAACAAGCTGCAATGTTGTTTTTGTGTCCTGTAAATAGCTCTCTTTCTTCTGGAGAGGCACTCTAGTGCCTCAGGTGGGACTTCCAGCTGTGTTCTTACTCTCCACTTCAGCAGTGGGAGGTGAGGGAGTGAGGATGGCAGGGCTGGGTTGGGTGAGCCTGCCATCAAGCTCCACAAATGCTTTAGCAGGGGTTAAAGGTCTGTTCTGTGCTTCTGGCAAAGCTGCCAGGGAGGGGCTGAAATGGCCCCACTCAGCCAAAAAGTCTGTGTGTGGAGGTGGGGCTTTCTGAGACCTGCAGTCTGGAAGTCTGGTGCAGGTGGCTCCTTTCCAGCCTCCTCTATTCCATGGTTTTTCCTGGGCCTCTGCCAGCATGCCCTCAAGCCAGCAGAGTTCCTCTGACTGTGATGCCCAGGATCATGGCATGAGCTGGGAGCATGGACCTCCCATGGGAGGAGGATTGCCCCTCGAGCATGCTGCAGCTAGGATGCATTCTGATCTGCCCCTGAAGGCACACACATCTCAGTAGACTAACTCACAAATATCCCATCTGTGCCCCTAGGCAATGAGATCAAGACATGGGTGTACAGGATCTGGCTTGCTGGCCTATCGTCCGGGGCCTGTAGATTAATCCCTGACCCTGCCAAGGGGAAGAATGTTAGTCTCAAGTCATCCATGGGGTGCCCAAGCTGGATCAATAGCTCTCTGTCCTGAGTTTTGCCCTGCTCTACTGGAATCTCCAGGCAAGCAGCACCAGGGAGAGCCAGTGAATAGGGAGATCACAGTCCAAGTAACACTCAGTCCGTTGCAGGGCCTCAAGAGGAAAGGTCCCATTCCCTGTGGATGCTTCTGGGTGGTGGCTAAATTGTCTCTCTCAGCAGCTGCATGTAGAGGAGGAGAAGGGGAGAATGAAGCAATACGGTGCTTGCCGGTCGGCTCGGGTCTATAGGGTGGGGTGTGTCCCGAGAGAGCTGGGAGCCTGGTGCCCTCTCCACAAGAGGTTGACTGCTCATTGGAGAAAGCCTTCTCTGGGCTGGTGTCGGCAAATCTCTCCAGTAGCTTGAGAGTCCACCAGAAGTCCAAGATGCAACAGAGGGAAAATTTAACTTCTCCACCAACCCTTGTCATTGATCTGCAAGACTCTCAGGGTTTAGTCTGCAGATGAGCCCTGATCCCAGAGTAACCCCCAGTGGGGCCCCAGGGCCTGCCTCTCCACCCACAGCAACAGCATCCATGGAGAAGACAAGGAGGAGACACCTCTCTCCAGGCTGGGCAGCCACATGGGAAGACCTTGATCTCTCCTTCTTAAGAGGGCCGGGGCTGGAAGGAGCTCACTAGGAGATTTGCCAACTATATGTTAAGAATGTGCTGTACCCCACCGGGCCCAAAAGATCTGCTGAAGGTGGCTAAACAAGGTGGTGCCAGTGAATGTAGACAGCTGAAGAAGCAAGCACAAGTATGTGGGTGGTCTAGCCACGCTTCCTGCATCTCATTTATTATGGTTTTGCTGATATTGTTTTTAATAGACAAGTCATAGATGTATACATGTATGGGGTACGATGTGAAGTTTCTGTATATGTGCACTATGTGGAATAGTGACCTACAGCTAATTGACACATCCGTCACCTCAGAAAGGGAAATGAAGCATGATGTCACTTACATCTGGAATCTTCAAAGCTGACCTCATAGAAGTAGAGTAGCTTGATGATAACGAGAGGCTGGGGGATGGCAGAGAGAGGGCATTGGATCACAGGGCACAGAGTTTCAGACAGACAGGAGGAAGAAGTCCTGACATCTGTTGCACAGCATGGTGCAAGAGTCAATGAGGATGTCCTGCACATTTCAAAATACCAGAGAGTCTCAATCAAATGTCTCCTTGCCTTTAGAATGCAGAGAAAGAAGTCCCAGAGCTCCCCAGAACCTGACAATACAGAGTGATGTCTGCCAGGGGTGGACTCACAGCTCCGGGTGAGAGCCACCCAGAAGCATCCCGTGGCCTTCAGAGAGGCATACGAGCCACAGTAGAGTGAGCGTCAGCATGGCCTGGAGCCCTGGAGACAAGAGGGGCCCTTCACCCCCACTGGGTCCCCTTTGTTTCCCAGTGTGGAGTTTCTTTATGCTTAACAGCCCAGTGACAGTCACCCAGTGC
>CM052438.1:114209644-114235663 GCA_028533085.1 Varecia variegata
GCACTGGGTGACTGTCACTGGGCTGTTAAGCATAAAGAAACTCCACACTGGGAAACAAAGGGGACCCAGTGGGGGTGAAGGGCCCCTCTTGTCTCCAGGGCTCCAGGCCATGCTGAAGCTCACTCTACTGTGGCTCGTATGCCTCTCTGAAGGCCACGGGATGCTTCTGGGTGGCTCTCACCTGGAGCTGTGAGTCCACCCTTGGCAGACCTCACTCTCTGTGTTCTCAGGTTCTGGGGATCTAAGGATATTCTTTCTCTCCATTCTAAAAGCCAGGAGATGTTTAAAGGGGACTGTGGTATTTTGAAATGTGCAGGACATTCTCATTGACTCTTGCACCATGCTGTGCAACAGATGTCAGGGCTTCCTCCTCCTGTCTGTCTGAAACTCTGTGCCCTGTGACCCAATGCCCTCCCTCTGCCATCCCCCAGCCTCTCATTACCATCAAGCTACTCTACTTCTATGAGGTCAGCTTTGAAGATTCCAGATGTAAGTGACATCATGCTGCAGTTGCCTTTCTGAGGTGATGGATGTGTTAATTAGCTGTAGGTCACTATTCCACATAGTGCACATATACAGAAACTTCACATCGTACCCCATACCTGTATACATCTATGACTTGTCTATTAAAAACAATATCAGCAAAACCATAATACATAAAATGAGATATAGGAAGCATGGCTAGGCCACACCACATACTTGCTCTTGCTTCTTCAGCTGTCCACATTCACTGGCACCACCTTGTTTAGCCACCTGCAGCAGATCTTTTGGGCCGGTGGGGTACAGCACATTCTTAACATATAGTTGGCAAATCCCCCAGCGAGCCCCTTCCAACCCTGGCCCTCTTGAGAGGAAGATATTGAGGTCTTCCCATGTGGCTGCCCAGCCTGGAGAGAGGTGTCTCCTTGTCTTCTCCATGGATGCTGTTGCTGTGGGTGGACAGGGAGGCCCTGGGGCATGCTGGTGGGTATGCTGGGATCAGGACTCATCTGCTGGCTGCATAGAGGACTGGCAGGCAGTTTGGGTTTGCTTGTCTCCTCTGGTGTCTCCTGTCCCTTGATCCAAACATCCCTCAGAATTTCATGGAGGGTGGGCCTCTCCAGGGGGTCAATGGTTAGAAACTTCCTCAAAAGTGTTTTCAATTGTTCAGAAAAGAAAGCAGGTATCTTATACCTTCCATGGGTGATGTTACTTTAAGTTCCTGCCAATTGTTACCATCAAATGGAATATGTCTGGCTGTCATGGTGTAGAGAAAAATGCCCAGGCTGCACACATCCACCTCCGGTCCCGTATATTCCTCACCCAGAAACATTTCTGGGGAACACGAACAAGGAGTTCCACAGAAGTTGTCCAGCTTCTCCCCCTCACTAAAAGTCATGGCAAAGCTGGAGTCAGCTAGTTTAATGTTCTCATGCTCATCAAGTAGGATGTTGGGGGGCTTCAGGGCACAGTGTATGATGTGGTTCTTGTGGAAGTACTGCACCGCAGCCAGGATCTGTTGGAATTTGGCCCAGGCCTCCTCCTCATTCAAGGGGTGGTGTCTCGCTATATGCCAGAAACAGTCTCCACCACTGGCATATTCTGTTAATAAGCAGAGGGTGTCTTCATTCTCGATGATGTCCAGAAGCTTAGGGATGTTCAGATGATTCAGGGCCCTCATGGCTTTGACCTCCATATCAACACTTTCCAGGCTGGGAAGGGTCTTCTTGGACATAAGGTTGATAGTCACCTGCGTCCCAGTAGAAAGGCGCTGAGCCAGCATCACCTTGCCAAAGGCGCCAGAGCCAATTGTCTTGAGGAGCTTCTAATTGTTAAACTCCTCAATGGATAAACTGGAGGCCAAAGACTGCTCCATGGTCACCTCTTCTACCTCCATTAAGATGCCCTTGATTTCCTTCTCTTCTCTGATTGCTCTGGCTAGGACTTCCAGCACTATGTTGAATAAAAGTGGTGAGGGCAACCTTGTCTGGTTTCAGTTCTAAAAGGGAATGCTTTCAATTTTTCCCCATTCAGTATGATGTTGGCTGTGGGTTTGTCATATATGGCTTTTATCTTTTTTAGGTAAATACCATCTATGCCTATTTTGTAAGCATTCTTATCATAGTCCTGGATGCCAAAAACCTAAAATCAAAGTGTCAGTAGGACCATGTTCTCTCCATAGGCTCTGAGGTAGAACCTGTTCCTTGCTTCTTCTGGCTCCTTATGGCTACTGGCATGCCTTGTGTTTTCTTGGTTTGTGGTCACATCACTCCAATCTCTGTGTCTATGCTCATGTCACTTTCTTCTCTTTGTGTGTGTGTATGTGTGTGTGTAATCTCTCTCTGCCTCTCTGGTAAGGACAATCATGATGAGTAACAGAATGTATTATAATTTTTGTTTCAGTCATCACATATGGTTTAGAAAAATCATGAGAAGAGGATAATCAAATGTATTTACCCATATTTTGAGTCTTTCTGTTCTTTATATTTCCTTCCTGATGCTCTAAGATTCTTATCTCATCATTTTCTTTCTGTTTAAAGGTCTTTATTCAGCCATTCTTTAAGAGTAGGTCCACTACAACAAAGATTTTTACATTTTGTTTTTCTGCAAATGTCTTTATTTTCCCCTCATTCTTGAAGGATTGTTTCCCCAGATGTAGAATGCACGGTTGTCAGTTATTTTATTTTAATATTTGAAAAATAATGTGCTACTTTCTGCTGGCCTCTGGAATTTCAGATGAGAAAATAGCTGCCACCTGAATTGGCATTCCCTTTAAGTAATATGTCATTTCTCTCTGGCTGCTTTCAAGATTTTTTCTTTGTATTTAATTTTTAGAAGTTTAATTATGATGTCTTTTGCAGTTGATTTTTTTTTGAGTTTATCCTATTTGGAGTCCATGTAGCTTGAAGAATCTGTAAGTTTATGTCTTTCACCAAATTTGAGACATTTTCAGCCATACTTTCTTCAAATGTTATTTCCCCTCTACTCTATTTCTCCTCTCCTTTTGGAACTCTCATGATATGAATAAGGGATTTTTTTTGTATTATCCTATATAGGTCCCTGAAACTATTTTTTTCAGTCTATTTTCTCTCTGTTGTTTAGATTGAGTAAATTCCCTCAAACTTCCTTAAATTCACTGATTCTATCCTCTGTCATCTACACTCTAATTTTGAGCCCATACAGCAAGTTTTCTATTTTTATTGCTATAATTTTTTCAGTTCTGTAATTTCCATTGGTTATTTTATGTCTTCATTTGCTTACTGAGATGTTGGGCTTTTTAAAATTCATTTTAAAAGAACTTGTTGAAACATTTTGTGATGCCTTCTTTAAAATTCTTGACAGATAATTCCAACATCTGTTTCATTTCAGTGTTGGCATCAATTCTTTGTCTTTTCTCATTTAAGTTGTCATTTTCCTGGTTCTGATTATGATGGTTGATTTTTCTATTATATCCTGGACAGTTTGGCCAAGTGATGAGAAAGAGAGAGACAGACAGAAGGAGAGATAAAGACCAAATGAAGAGAGGAGGGTGAAAAAAAGTACAACTCCAAAAAGCACAAGAGAGAAGGGAGAAGAAAGCAAGATGGGGAAGAAAAAGAAAATAATTGGAAAGAAATGTGAGGGGAGAGAGAAAGAGAGCAAGTTAGACTAGATATAAGTTTAAATCTATGAGCATCAGATGCTATTATTACCATTTAAAAATAATTATCTCTACAAAGCTTATCAAAGGCTTTTGCTCTTTTTGTAAATCTTAAGAAGAAATTTTATATACTAATTTTGAACTATGGGATTGTACATTATATATATCTTCCTTGCTATGCCCTTAATAACCTAACAATGGAAATGTATATATCATTAATAACACCTCTCTCCAAAAAAGCATCTCAATCATATATAAAACAATCTGGCAATACCTCACAGGACAATTATTTTCTTTGTATTCAAACCACAGCCTACAGTCTTTTGAGAGCTCACCTTGGGTGGAGAACTGGTAGTGTCTTCTTCATATTATTCTCAGACCTATATGGATTTGGTTTCCCACCATACTATGATATCTTTGAAGAGGGGAACATATTTTATGTTTTTGTTCTTATCATCCAGAGCAGTACTAGTAAATAGAAGAAAATAAATGCTTCAGTGAATAAATGAGAGTAATATGAAGAAAAGCATGAAATACTAAACTTTAGCAGAAATTTCACATAAGTTAAAGTGACCATTTCATTTCATCAAATTTATAACATCAAGCAAGAATTCAATTTTATTTCCTTATATAAATGAGATCCTCAAGAATTATGCAGGAGAGCAAAGTAAATATATCTGCAAACTTAAAAATCCAAATCCCTGTAGTTTACCGCATATTTGTTCAATGCTTCCAGTTTCATCAACTAGCCTATATACTTCAGGCTATGATGAAGAAAGGAAAATAAATGTATTGAGCACCTCCTGTGTGGTGGTGGAATGTGACACAGATGAAACTGATAACACCCTCTCAGCTGGTCAACTCTTAGCCTGTTCTTTCCAAGTAATTGCAACTAGCTTTCTCTCCAGGTGTGCTGAAATACCTTAGTGTAACCCAAATAGCTATGTTTGGATAGCCATACCCTAAATCCACCTTCCTTTCCTTCTGGAGCTCTTCCTCTCTGAGGTGTTCATTATGTTACCAAACTAAGATAGCATATATCTGTGCTTACTAAGTTTTCCATTAAACATCAGTTCCCCAAATCCTCCAGTGAAAGGGCACAGAAATGAGGAACAGGTTTAAATACTACACCCTCAGATTCCTTATCTTACTAATTAAATTGCTTTAGTGGTATCTTTTTTTTGTTTGTTTGTTTATTCTTAGCTAGTTGAGTGATAGTTATTTTCTAGTGGTACTGGCTTAATAATATCTGGTTTATATTATTATTTTAAAAACTGAGTGAATTTCCACTAATCTAGTCAGTACAATGACTATTACATTTTCAAAGAACTACAACCAGTTGAAAAATGACTTACATAAGGCCAAACAATTATTTTGATTCATTTTAATAACCTAGATTTTCTGTCTGAAAGGAATATTATTTTAATGACAGTTAAATGTAGTTATTTTGACAGATGGATTTATCCTAATTCTATTATTATTAAGCAAGCTAAAAACTTTTGAATTGGCTCATAAACCAGTTGCATGATGTATCTGGGAGTAATTTCATCTTGAATAAAAAATGTTTTTCTGTTTCATTTTTCAATGATCCCATTCACCATTTCATTATTGTCTTTAGAAAATGGCTGAGTGAGACACAAGGCAATTGTTTCTATGCAGAACCATGAATTTTACACCGACTAAAAATCAGATTTAAATTTGTTTATGTGAATGCAGTAAGTCAGTATAGCTAATAAAACATTTCTTTTTCCTCCTATTCATCTAATAAAATACATTAATTTTTGTGAACCTGACATGTAAAGAATACTGATCAAAATTTCATGTTAATTTCTCAGGTGATGGAAGTCAAAGGACAAATGATCCATGTCCCAGAATCAAATTCCATTCTATTTTTGGGCTCTCCATGTGTGGACAAGTTGGATGAACTCATGGGCCGAGGGCTGCATCTCTCAGACATCCCCATCCATGATGCCACCCGAGATGTTATTTTGGTTGGTGAGCAGGCCAAGGCCCAAGATGGCTTGAAGAAGAGGATGGATAAATTAAAGGCAACTTTAGAAAGAACTCACCAGGCCCTTGAAGAAGAGAAAAAGAAGACAGTGGATCTTCTATATTCTATTTTCCCTGGCGATGTAGCCCAGCAGTTGTGGCAAGGGCAGCAAGTGCAGGCCAGAAAGTTTGATGATGTCACCATGCTCTTTTCAGACATTGTTGGCTTCACAGCCATATGTGCCCAGTGTACTCCCATGCAGGTGATTAGCATGCTGAACGAGCTGTACACCAGATTTGACCACCAGTGTGGATTTTTGGATATCTATAAGGTAAGGGGGTTTAGTTACTTATAGATAAATATTATTTAATAGGAAATTATCTTAATTAAAGCACAAGGATACTGTTTTAAACTTAAATTTGATAGTAAATGACATCTCTTTAATTTAGAAATCTTTATACAGAATATAGGTATTTCTGCTTTATAAGTAAACTTTCATTATAAGTTGATTTATAGTGCTGACATAGGTAATTGTGAATCATGATATTGCTCAGTAAGGAAAAATTCTATATAGCCTGTCTTCTAAATTCATTATTATTAAAAAATTAAACTTGCTGAATTCTAGGCAATTATAAACACATAATTATTTTTACTTAGAGTAGACGTTTCCAATATAAACTAAGAATTTTTTGTTGACAGTTAAATAGAAATAGCAAGTTATGTTAAAATATGCATTGCACGATCAATTAAATATGGCTAATCAGCATTTTGCATTGCATTGTCAACTGAGATCCCCTTAATTCTAAAAGAATACATGTAAATATTCTATTTCCCAAAGAACCAATGGTTTTTAGTGGAAGCATCTTAATTTTCCAAGCTACATAATGGAAAAACTTTCAAAATGGGTCCCAGTTGCCATTTGTTTGTTCGATTTGGTGAACTCCTTATTAATTTGTTATTAAAATCATAGCAATATCTTGAGTAATTCAGCCCCATATCTACCTAATGAAGAACTTTTCATAGAAATTCACATGGATTGCACAATGTCATAGCTCATGTTCATACCATGAACTATTTTCTAAATTTTTAACTGCTACTGAAATTTAAAAATCCCAAAGGCTGTACATGTTTAAGGACCACAAATTTGCTGATTTTAAAAAATGAAAGAGTTTTGCTAGATTCAAAATATGTGTAGAATTTTGGGAATTATGTACAATAACCACACCACAGAAAAAAATAAGGTATAGCCCATGTTTGTTTTGTGTTAGAAATGTGAAAGGAAACCAGATAAAGCTGAATGCCCAGAGCAAAGAACTAGAGAGAGTGGTCCACAGGGGACTTTCAAAGTGTGCTACTATGAAGCCCTCATCTCTAAATTTGTGGTCGTCCCCTCTCCATCATCTATTATTCCATGTTTTCCTAACATTAGGGAGATGATGTAGTGACAAATTATAATTTCAGTGGTACAATTGAGCTAAATTAGGCCATAATAAGAATGTTCTGTTAAAATAATCAAGCCTACTATAAATTAGGAGGTTGGTGAAGAAGCTATAGATTTTACAGTGCATATTTCAAGCACTGAGAAAATTAAACCCTTTACAATGCTTGACTGCCCAGATGTTACAGATCTATGACTACTAAGAGCTAGGCAAATTGAAAGAAGCATAGTTATAGTTTTGATTCTCTTGTAATTAGAAAGGCAAATTTTCAACGAAAAGTCAGCATAAATTATGTACTAGATAATATTTTGCTTCTCAGATTGTAGAGAATGGACAAAATAAAGAAGCAGTAACTTTTTAAATGGAATATAGATGATAATAAAAATAATAGTGATGGCATTGGATATTGAAGTGACCTAATGTAAGTTTTGCCTCATTTTATATGTTTGCCATTGGCAAACTCTTTGGTTTGAGATAAGAAGAAGCAAAGGAGAGGATGAGTCCTTCTCCAGTTCCTCTCATTCCTTTCCGCCAAGGTTGTAGCATCCCGATGCTATCTTTAATGCACTCCTTAGAGTTCTCATCTTTTCACCTTTAAGCACTTTCTTAGCTTCACGTTTCTTCAGTTCTATACCCTATAAAATAAAGGTAATAAGTGTATCTATCTCATAGTTACATTGTTACCATTTCAATCAGCCTCTATATGCAAAGCACTTAAAATAACATCTGGTGTATAGTAGTAAATGCAAATGTTAGTTGCCATTAGTATTTCTCAGACAGGTGTATGTGAACATACAGGGGGGTGTGTTATGTGATTATGTTTGAATATGTTTGTGTGTGTGTATAATATATATTATATGTAATACATATTACATATAATATATATGTGTAAATATATAATAATGTTCCCATAGCGTTTTAGAAAAGAATAATATATGAATGAACTTATTTAACCCCTCCATCACTAACATGTGAAATTATCTCCATTTTCATGTAAGGCAACTGAGTTTCTGAAAGGTTAAATAATTCAGATAATATAGGTAATAAATCAGAATTTAAACTGAGGCTTATCTGATTCTAAAGCCTACAGTATTTGCACAAGTTCAGCCTGTCATCAAGACAAAGATAAAATGATAAAAACAAAGAGTGTAAACTGTTTTAAAACTACGTTACATGATCAGTAACTATAGTTATACCATCAAATGATGAGAAAAACTCTTATGACCACCTTACCCAGATCTACCACCCTCTCTTCAGTTGCAATTAGTTCAGAGTTCTGAGGACCTATATCTTTAAAATTGAGGACTCTCCCATCTGCTGCCCTTTCTCTTTGTCAGAAACCAGTTGGCACTTTCTGTCTTCATTTCTCCTATGGAGAAGTAGCATACCAAGAGGGGATAGTGGCAGCAATGGTCCCAGGTGCAGGCAATAAGAGGTATACTTTTAAAATAATGAAACTGGATAAAAGTTGATATGATTTTCTAAAATCATCTTGCCCAGGGAACTCTGCAGTATATTAGTGATAAAATACTTTCTTCTGTTGGGATGAACGTGGAGAGGTGGCATTCCCATCATGAACCCCAAATGTGGTTTGCAATTGTGAAGTTAAACATTTAGTATCAGTGTCAGGCTTGGATTGGGGAGAAGGAGCAGAAAGATAAGATGGAGCAACCAGGAAACACCAGCACCAGAATTCTGTTAGAGCACGGAATCTGATGTTGAGAATGTGAAAAACAACAACAGAAAGTTCATACTGGCAAGGGAATGCAAGTATTATAAGTCCAACTGGAAAAGCAGAGTCCAAGACAATCAGCAGAGTAGGAAAGAACAGAAATCCAGGCACACATGTCTAGGTGCACATATAAAGATGGGCATCAGGATAAAATGTGATACAGATCGAGTCTTTTCCCTGGCCAGGACCAGGCTTAGAGTCAGAGGGTGCACAGCTCGCCTCTGTAGAGTCAGAGGTAAACCAAATGTGACAACCTTATCAAAGGATCTAGAGAGGTCCACAGAGCTTTTAAATGTTAAAAGTGCATTAGACCCACTGAGACACTAGAGTTAGAAGTTTAGTTATATGTGTGTGTGAAAATACATAGAATATATTTGGGCACACTTGACATTAATGAAATTTGAAAATTGCTAGATAACCAGAGTTCTGAAAAATCTCCAAAGACCAATGAAAACATTGTGTTGACTTTATAAACTCAAAACCTCCATGAATACAACACCAATAGAAAGAGCCAGAAAAGCCATTAAGATCACGTACATTTCATTTCATTTATATACGTATATTGTTCGGCTTTAATCTCCTGTTAGCTCATAGACTCCTGTTAACTGTAATTCCTTAACCACTTTGAGGGAAAAAAAGTCTGGACATTCTGTTTTAGTATGTTTTGTGCTGTTATAATAGAATATCTGAGATTAGGTTATTTGCAAAGAACAGAAATTGATTCTTTCAGAGTTCTGAAGGCTGGGAAGTTCAAGATGAAGGTGCTGGCATCTGGAGCGGTCTTCTTGCTGTGGCCTCACATAGTGGAATGCTGAAGGGCAAGAGAGAGTGAAGCCATTCCTACACGCCCTTTGACTGGTGGCATTTATCCGTTCATGGGGGCTCCGTCCTCATGACCTCAACACCTCCCATTAGGCCCTACCTCCCAACTCTGTTGTATTGGAAATTAAGTTTACAGGACATGCATTTTGGAGGACACATTCAACCCATAGCACATTTAAAAATTAAATACAGAATGTAGAAGTAAATAGTAATAAATATTCGTGATAGAAAGACTCATATATAAGGTGATCAGTGTTCACTTTTGAGTGTGTATGTTAATATCCCAGGGAAGCTGAGAGCCAGGCAAGCCCTTCAGGTCTGAGCTTCTTGGTGAAGACTACCGAGGCTTTGCACTGATGTGCTGGCGGCATCCGAGTGTGTATATTGGATAAGTCTACCAGACTTAAATCCCCATCTTTAACCTCCTTTGTAGAAGCTGAAAGCAGACATTTCTCACATAAAGTTTTAAGGATATAGAACTTTATACCTCAAGAATTTCGATTTGTCTTGACTTTTGACAACACAAAGCTACTGAAGCTGTCTGCACTGGACCTTCAGCAGCTTTTGGAAAATGAAGCAGAATCTCGAGGATGTCACTTCACCATGAACTGGATCTTGCAGACATACAAAATGCGTCATTTCCCCCTTGTTTTGTTTTATGATAAAGTAGAAAGCCTTTCAAAGTACTTAGGTACTTAAGTTATTCTTGGGATTTTATAAATATGTATATATCATTTTACTTCATTTCCAAGTACTAAATGTCAATTCCATTTAGTAAAGAGTAACTGGTTCATTTTTCCCCAAGATTTATACCTTTTCGCCTCTAGTGATCAGAGAACATATGTTTGAAATTAAACACTATTAAAGACCTATGCTAGTTCTTTTCAGTAGTCTTCATCAACATCAATGTCACTTACTTTTGTTGCTATTTTATTGGAAATGAAGCAACAGTGTCGTGTAGTAAGTGAGAAAATGGGAATTTCTGAAGTAAAAAAGAATAGTCCATTCATTCACTCACTCAATAAACATTTTTAACTCGTTCACTTGATAAAGGGGCATAACACCCATAGAAGCTTATAAAATGTTATGGAAATTGGCATGTATTTTTAGCATAATTTTAATGAGTAGAAAATAACTAATTTATATGCTTTAGGAGGTAAGGTGAAAATCACAGATAAGCATTCTGTTCTGATGTCTTTTCTACTGAGGGGATTATATTGTCAGTTTCAATATACCATAATGCTCTAAAAATTACCTGAAAAGGGCTTTGCTTCATTTATATTTTTGCCTTTGGCAAGCACTTAGGTTGGAGATAAGGAAGAAGCAAGGGGAAGGATGGATCCTTCCTTATGTTCCTTTCATTCCATTCAGCTGAGGCTGCGAATCCCAGTGCTATCTTAAGTACACTACTTGCAGTTCTCATCTTTCCATCTTTAATTACTTACTTAACCTCTCTGCCTCAGTTTCATCATCTGTAAATAAAGAGACTATTTTTATCTACCTCATAGTTACGTTTCATGAGCTTTGCAATGAGATTTATGTAAAATGCTTACAATAGTGTCTGGTTCATGACAGTAAATATAAATGTTAGCTGTTATTATTTCTCAAACAGGTATATCTGGGCCTGTTTGGGGTGTGTATGTGTGTGCGTGTGAATGTGTAGTTATATATGCATATGTGTGTGCTTTTCTGTGCATGTGTTTGTGTATACATAAACTGTGTGTATCTAGTGCTTACTAGGAATAGATAAAAATGCTTACTTGTTTAGGTTTATTATTTTAGGTTATTAGAATTGCATTGTATACCAGAGAAAGACTGTGAAGGAAGGGTAGGAAGAGAGGTAAAAATGGGGTAGGGGCAAGAGACATTACTTCCTGAAATGCATTATTGGTATCATCTTCATTGGGTCCTCATAGAACTTATTCTTGAAGATGGATCCATAGTCTATCTTCATGGATCATTTTTATCTGAATAATCTGAGTTACAATATAGACTTTATGAGGATGACAGTGGTTCTTAAAGTTATATTGACTCATGTGATGTCTATGGCCAACACTTTGAAACTGAATGAAAAATTTCTATTTTTTATATTCTAATATGATGTCCTGAATTATTTTCTTTCTATATACAGAGAGCATTTCTTTTAGCATTGTAGCAAATTGTGAAGACAGTTAGAAGACTAAAATACTTGGAATTGCTAAGCATAAATCAATATTGATAAAGGATCTTGCTGATTTTTTCAGAGTATTTTGGGATGGCTGTTTTTGTCCCTATTGATATTAATTTTCTAAAACGTGGTGGCAATTGCAAGAAGATTGTTGTTTTTCTATTTTTAAAAGCAAGTGTTATGGACTGTATGTTTTTCACACCCCCCCCCAATTCATATGTTGAAGCCCTAACCCAAATATGATGGTATTTAGAGGTGGGGTCTTTGGGAGTTAATTAGGTTTAGAAGAAGTCTTGAGGGTGAAACCCCCATAGTGGAATTGGTGTCATTATAAAAAAAGGAAGAGACCTGCACTTGCTGTGGACACAGTGAGAAGGCAGCCATCTGTAAGGCAGGAAGAGAGCCCTTACCTGGGAACTGAATTGGCCAGCACCTTGACCTTGGAATTCCTAGCCTCTAAAACTGTGGGTTTAAACCACCCCTTCTATAGTATTTTGTTGTAGCAGCCTGAACAGACTAAGACACCAAGAAAATAGGTATCACTTCTAAAAACAGTGTGGAAATTTCTTTATGATATAAGGTTCTAGAAAATTCTCTTAATAGATTAGACCTTTGTAGCCAGGATTTCCTATATCTAATAAGGATAAATGTTACCCCATGATGCAAGTAAAAGATTTTCACTGGCCTTATAGAGTTAACTGCGTAATTACAGAGAAAAAAAAATGTCTCTTGTGTCTCACTAAGCTGTAAAGAAGTGAAGTTCTAAGCCCAAACTACTTATTTATCTTTACCATTAACTACTTCATCAGAACAATGAGCAACTAGCTTTTAGTTTACATGCATTTTGCAATTTTAAATTTTACTAATAGTTTGTTACTCCAATATGTTTTCTAAAAATATCACTTAAAAAATTGGCTTTTCTTCATAAAGCACTATTGTCATTAAATCATCAGTTGAGACCCTGAGGCCATTTAGCAGAGGATTTCTGGCAAGCTTTAGAATGTGAACAGGTCAGTTGTGTCCCCATCCAGGTTGATGATACCTGGGTACTGGGTGAGTTTACTGAAATGGAAATTGGTCTTCTAGGCAGGACAGCTGTCTCTTACTTATCTGATAGCATTGCCTTAATGCAGTGTGCAAATCTTACTAAATTGGAGTGTTTCTATTACTTTTTCTTTAACCAAACCTTTAATTAATGCTGATATGAAGTAGAAATGCTATAAATAATTCTCCCACTACTTACCACTTAACAACAGTGATTTTAAAAGTGCAAATTTCTTAAAGCAAAATGAAACTAACAGAATTCACATTTACTAAATACAAACTGTGTTCCAGACACAATACTAAATGCTTTAATAGTGATATTTCACTTATTTTCCAGAACAATCCTGTGCTATAAGTGTTACGTCTTTTTTAAAGATGAGTTTAATAAGTGGCAGAGATGTTATTAGAATTTAGTTCTGATTCAGTCAAAAGCTCATATTTTAGAAAATGGTGGCTTCAATCATTCATTTGTCAGGTTGCTAGTGTTCCTGATTAACTGGATACAAAATTGGGACCAGAATTTTTTCTGGAATTTATATATAAAGCTATATATATTTTTAATAAATTGACATTCTATCTCTAGCAACCTTGACAGTTGCCAGTCAGGTTTCATCCCTTTAAAATGAGAACAATAGTATGTGACATTCCTGGAACCCATTCTACTAAGTGAAGTATCCCAAGAATGGAAAAATAAGCACCACATGTACTCACCAGCAAATTGGTTTCACTGATCATCACCTAAGAGCACATTTAGGAATAACACTAATCTGGTGTCGTGCAGATGTGGAGGGGGAGGGGATGGGTGTATACATACATAATGAGTGCGATGCGCACTGTCTAGGGGATGGACACGCTTGAAGCTCTGACTCGGGGCGGGGGGAGCAAGGGCAATATAGGTAACCTAAAGTTTTGTACCCCCATAATATGCTGAAATTAAAAAAATAAAACATCTATTAAACAATAAAAAAAAAATAGTATGTCACAGGACTGTCCTGAGGCTGAAAAGAACTAACAGCGGAAGGTCCAAAGGTCGTTGTTATGATCCTAAGACCCTCAACGTAGTAATTGGAAGATGATTGTGAATTTGTAAATTGCAATTTGAATTTTAGCCCAGAGGTAAAAACATAACTCTGTTTTTTAAAAAGGTATTCAACACATCTGTACTATTTTTGAATATGTGTTGGACTACATAAAGACTGTTCTTTTTGGATCAAGAAGGTTAAGGAGGATCTTTATGCAAAAGTTAAAAGAATAATTTTAGTGCAGTAGAAGGGTCCATATGAAAATCAACAATGAAATAAACTGCCTGAAGCATATGCTCTGGTCACTGGAATGATTCAAATATAAGCTATAATCTTTTGATGGGGCAGGTGGATGAAATTCTCAAAAGGCCCCCTGACTCTGTGAAATACTAAGATTCTAAATTTTCAGTGTTGGAGCATATGTTGTTGGCTAGGAAAATGTCTTCCAAGTGCAAATCAACATTGCTACCTCCCTATTAGTAGATTATTCATCTATGGCAAGTTTTAAATGATTTATGTCTACTTTTGCAAATATCTTTTAAAGTAAAAAAAATGAAAATTCAACTTTGTCATCTTAAATTTGAGTTAAAATGGCTATAAACGATTATAAGTTTTGATGCATTTTTCAGGCTTTGAAATGGTTAACATGACCTTGAAGTTGGAACGCTGTAAGAAATCAGTTGAAGCAAAATCCCTGTCAGACTGCTGACTCAGCTCTGTGTGTGTATGTATGTGTGTGTGTGTGTGTGTGTGTGTGTATACGTGTGCACGTGCAGGCACATGTGTTGGAATCTATGATAGCTATCTATTAAGATAATGCTGTTCTTAAGGTAGTCCAAAGCAATAATTTTTAATTTTATTATTTTTCTTTGAGTCAAAGTTTGATATTGGATAGTTTTTATGCTGTCATAGAAGGGAAACTTTGTTATTCTCCCTTTTCCCCTTATCAAATTCTATTACTAGTGTCACCACCTCATATACAAGGGGGCATGTATCTGCTCCCTGATTAAAATAACGTGTTTGACCATTAGGGAGCGGATAGGTGAGGACTACTGAAGTTGTTTATGACAGTGCAATGGCAGCTAAGTGTGGAGGAAAGGGTATTGAATATCAAGCCTGAAAACCTGATTTTAATGGTCTTTGTCACTTAGTTGAGTAAGTCATACAACTTATCTGTCCTCAGCTTCTGCATATATAAAATGGGAACAATAGTATTGGTCTCACATGTTTGTTACAAATGTATTCAGCAAATGATTGTTGTTGGGAATTTTTTTCTATTCATAACTCAAAATAATGACAATATCTATGGAAAATTGTTCATGAATTAATAAACAGTAGCAGCGGTTGACTCCATGTGGCATCATTCCTGTGAAAGAAGGCTAAGACCAGAGAGAACGTCTTGGGGAATTTGCTATGAGGGAGGGACAGGAACTGATATTTGTTGAATGATTGATATGTGCTAGTTACCATGCTAAATTCTTTATACAAATTTATTGATTTATTTTCAAGAAATAATTGATTATAAAGTGGATTCTGAGTATTAAATTAGGCATTGGGTCATAACAGTAAATAAGACATTTTATTTATTTATTTTATTGATTTAGATTTTATTGTGGATAGGATCTTATTTATTTATTGGAGTTTTTATTCATTTTTCTAGCTTTTATGAGGTATTATTAAGAGGTAAAAATTGTGTACATTCACGGTGTTCAATGTGGTGCTTTGATATACATATATGTTGTGTAATGATTACCACAATCAAGTTAATCAACACATAATTGATGTATTACCACACATAATTACCAGGTGTGTGTGTGTGTGAGAGAGAGAAAGAAAGAGAGAGATCTACTCTCCTATCAGATTGCAAGTATATGATACAGTGTTATTAACTATAGTCAGCATGATGTACGGTAGATCCCCAGAACTTACTCACTTTGTAACTAAAATTTTGGGTCCTTTGAAAAACATCTTCCCATTTTCCCAACCCCCAGCCCTTGGCAACCAACATTCTATTCTCTGTTTCTAGGAGCCTGACATTTTTAGATTCCTCTTATAAGTGAGATCATGTAGTATTTAACTTTCTGTGTCTGGCTTATTTTACTTAGCGTAATGTCCTCTAGGTTTATCCACAACTGGCAGGATTTTCTTCTACTTTATGGCTGAATAATATTCCATTGTGTGTGTGTATATGCATGTATATATAATATTTTCTTTATCTATTCATCTATCAATGGACACTGAGATTGTTGCCATATCTTGGCTATTTTGAATGATGCTGCAATAAACATGGAAGAGCAGCTATATTCTCAAGATACGGATTTCATTTTCTTTGGATATACAAGGACTGTCCGGAAAGCACCCAGCCATTGTTAATATAACAAGAGCATATTACATGGCTGGATACTTTCTGGACAGCACTTGTATACCCAGAAGTGGAGTTGCTGAAAAGTATGATAGCTCTATCTTTAATTTTTTAAGGAAGCTCCATACTGTTTTCCATAGTGGCTATACCAATTTACATTCCCACCAACAGTGTAAAAGGTCTCTTTTCTCCACATTCTCACCAACTCTTATTATCTCACACTTTTGATAATAGACATCCTAACAGGTATAAGGTGATATTTCATTGTGGTTTTAATTTGCACTTCTCTGATGATTAGTGATGAGCACTTTTTCATATACATTTTGGCGATCTGTATGTCTTGTGAGAAATGTTTATTTAGGTGCTTTGCCTATTTTTAAATTCTGTTATTTTTTAGTAACTGCTATTGAGTTTCTTGTATATTTTGGAATATTAACCCTTTATCATATATATGGTTTGCAATTATTTTCTACCATTTTGTAGGTTACCTGTTTCATTTTGTTGATAGTTTCCATTAGTGTGTAGCAGCTTTTCAGTTTGATGTATTCCTACTTGTTTATTTTTTTGTTGCCTGTGATTTTGGTGTCTTATCCAAAAACTCACTGTTAAGGTCAATGTCAAAGGGCTTTTTCCTTATGTTTTCAGCTAGGAGTTTTGCAGTTTCAGAACTTACACTTAAGTCTTTAATCCATTTTGAGTTGATTTTTCTTTCTTCTTCTTTTTTGTTTAATTTCAAAATAGTAAAGAGGTACAAATGTTTTTTGTTACATGCATACACTGTTATAATGGTGAAGTCAGGGCTTTTAGAGGGCCCATAACCTGGACAATGTACACTGTACCTGGTAGGTAAGTTTTTATCCCTCACGTCCCTCCCATTCGCCCACCCTTCTTAGTTTTCAATGTCCTTTACGTATGTTTGTGCCCATGTGTACCCATTGTTTAGCTTTCACTTATTCATGAGAACATGTGGTGTTTGTTTTTCCATTTCTGAGGAAAACTTCACTTCCTATCCACTTCACTTAGGATATCCACTTCACTTAGGATAATAGTTTCCAGTTCCATCCAAGTTCTGATATGTGAATGGCTACACCTGCTTGCTTTTGGATTCCATTTGCATGGACTTTTTTCTATCCCTTTAGCTTTCATTTGTGTGAGTCCTTGTGAGTTAGATGTGTTTTCTTGGGGACAGCATAGACTTGGGTTGCGATGTGTCATCCATTGAGCTAGTCTACGTCTTTTAAGTGGAGCATTAAGTCCATTCACATTCAGTGTTAGTATTGATATGTGGGAATCTGTTCTATTCATCATGTTGAATGATACATTGTTATTTTATTTTCCCTCTTGTGCTACTAGTTTAGAAGGGCTGTGAGCTTTACCTTTCAGGTGATTTTACACTGGTGGGTAACTATTTTTCTGTTCCATGTAGAGTGCACTTTTGAGCATTTCCTATAGAGTATGCCTAGTAGTCACAAATTTCTTTAATGTTTGCTTGTCTGGAAAAGTCTTTATATAGCCATCATTTATTAAACTTAATTTTTCAGGATACAAAATTCTTGGCTGGCAATTGTTTTGCTTAAGAAGACTAAACATGGGGCCCAAATCCCTTCTACTTTGGAAGATCTCTGCTGAGCAGTCTGTTGTTAGTCTGATGTGTTTTCCTTTGTAAGTTAGTTGTTGCTTTCTTCTTGCAGCTTATGGAATTTTCTCCTTCATTTGACTTTGGCCAGACTGATGACAATGTGTCTTGGTGTTGTCCTTTTTGCTGTGAATCTTCCAGGTGTTTGATGACCATCTTGTATCTGGATATCTAGATTTCTGGTGATACCAGGGAAGTTTCTCTCAATTATTCCCTCAAGTAGATTTCCTATGCTTTTTTTCCTTCTCCCTCAGGGATACCTACAATTCTTATATTGGCTATCTTTGCATAGTCCCACATTTTTCTGAGTTATTTTTCCTTCTTTATCTCTTTTCTGCATCTTTGACTGACTGGGTTAGTTTGAAAGCCTTGTCTTCAAGCTCTGAAATTATTTCTTCTGCTTGGTTTAGCCTGTTGTTGAAGCTTTCTGCTACATTTTGAAATTCCCTAAATCTGTGGTCCGCAACCCCTGGGCCACAGGTACCAGTCCCTGGCCTGTAAGGAACTGAGCCGCACAGCAGGAGATGAGCGGCGGTGAACAAGGGAAGCCTCATCTGTATTTACAACCACTTCCCGTTGTTCGCATCACTGCATAAGCTCCACCTCCTGTCACAAAGCTCCACTTCTTGTCATAGCAGCGGAGGCATTAAATTCTCATAAGAGCATGAACCCTACTATAAACTGTGCATGTGAGGGATCTAGGTTGCCCACTCCTTATGAGAATCTAATACCTGATGATCTGAGGTGGAGCTGAGGGGGAGATGCTAGCACTGGGAGCAGCTGCAAATACAGATTATCATTGGCAGAGAGGTTTGACTACACAATAAATGCAATGCACTTGAATCATCCTGAAACCATCCCCCACCCGTGGTCTGTGGAAAAATTATCTTCCATAAAACCGGTCCCTGGTGCCAAAAAGGGTGGGGACTGCTGTCCTAAATGACTCTTTCTTTAGGTTATTATGTATTTTTTCTTACGTTGTCTATTTCTTTAGTGACTTTTTCATTTTTTTCATTCATCTCCTGAAAAAAACTTTTTGGCTTCTTTGTGTTGGTTTTCAGCTTTCTCTTCAATTCCATTCATCTTATTTGCCATCCATTTTCTGAATTCCCTCTCTGACATTTTGACAATTTCCTTTGGGTTGGGGTCTGTTGCTGACATCCTATTGTGATCCTATGGGGGTGTCAAAACAGCTTGTCCATGTTGCCAACGTTCTTATGCTGGTTCTTTGTCATCTGAAACCTCTTCTCTCAGCTCAAGACAGATAAGTTTGCAATGTACCTGTTTTCCTCTACTGGGTATTCTCCAACCTAGTGAAAAGAAGGAGAGATCCCAGGATGGTGCACTTCTGTTCTACTTCGGAGGATTGACCTTGTGGGAGAGGGTTAGATACACTGAGGGCTTGTAATGCAATTGTTCTTCTGCATCATCCCATTCCCCTGTGGTTGTCACAGTCCAAGCTGGTATTGGGGGTTTTCATACAGAGTGTTGAGTTGGTCCCCAGGTTGCTGTTGGAACCTCGGGCAGGGGACTGGGAGAGTCACTCCCCATGAAGGCAGGTGATATGGGAGTTTGTCTGGCTCAAGCCTCTGTGCAGAGGTGGCAGTGGCAGGTAGGTGAGGCTATTTAGGTGGTGGCTCCAGATGTCAGGTCTGTGGGTGCTCACTCTACTCAGTTCTAGGGGTACATGGTAGGGGGTGGCTTCCAATGAGGGGTCTATGGCAGTGTGCAAGGGGCAGTACCACAGTGGCCGTGCAGCACAGGGTGTGGTTGAGGTCTCCAATATGCACAATCCACTGTACCACCAGGGTTACGGCACATGGGGCCACCAAGGCATTTGTGGCACAGGGCCTTGGTGGCTGGGTGAGTCACAGAACCTTGACTAGTGGTTGGGCAGGTCAAGGGACCTTGGCTGGTTCCTGGGCAGGTTATGGTACTGGGGCCGGTGGTGATGTAGCTCCTTCAGCCACAGAAGCTGGGCAGTCTGTGGCTGGTGAAGCTGGGGAGATGCACAGTGCCCCACCAGCAAGTTGTGGTGGCTGTAGCTCTCCATTCGCCCAGGTCCAACTGCAACAGCTGCTGTGGTGCTACTCAGGTGGCAGCAGCAGTGCTATCAAGATGGCGAGATGGCGCCAGACCCGCAGATGGTGAGGGTCAGTAGGTGCCTGCTCTGCTTGGATCCTTTGGAAGTGGCTTGGAGATTGTTGGGGGAGGGCATGTGAGAGTGTGCACCCTATCCACTCCCTCCCCAGCCTGGCAGGAGTAATGGGGAGGCAGCTGCAGTGGAGCTGAGCCCTCTGTAGACCAGGCACTCTGGCTGAGAGTACAGATTAATGTCTCTTGCAGTGACCCAGGGTCAGAATTTGGCAGAACCCACTGTGCCTGCTCTCCAGTGCAATACTGCCGCAGTCTTCAAGCAGCTCCTTGATCAGTTTGGAGGCCTGCTGTGGTGGGAGAACCCTCTTGCAGCTCAGATTCAGCATCCACTGGAGGAGTGTGGAGCCCTGGGATCTCTTGATCTTTTCCTTGACCTGCCCCATGTGTGGATGCTTCCCCAGGTACCTTGCGATCTTGCCAAGATATCATCTCCTCACCTCTCTCTCCTTCACTTTGAGTATCTCCAGTCACTTCTCCAGTGATTCAAAATACTCTTTTCTGAGACAGTCCATCTGTAAGTGAATGGACTTCTACCTGCAACTTTTGATCCTCTCTTTGAGAGCAGTGAGTATGGGCTGCTTCTAGTCTGCCATCTTGGCCACAACTCCCCTGAGATGATTTTTCTGTATGTTTTAAGAGAAAGATCCAATTTCATTTTCCCATCCCAACTCAACTTCCCAATTAATTTATTGAAGAGACAATCCTTTACCCATTGTGTATTCTTGGTGCCTTTGTCAAAGATAGTGTAGATTTATTTCTGGAATCTTTATTTTGTTTCATTGATCTATATGTCTGTTTTTATGCCAGCACCATGAATGTATTCTTGATCAATGTGAGTTGATTGAATATATGTATATTTTATAGTCATGTAACAATGACTTGGGTTTTGAAATGTAATTTATACATTATCTGTATTGGCCTAACTCTTGATAGAGATGTTTATCATACAATGTGACTCAGTCATAATTTTTTAGTGTCTACAATGCTAGCATGGAGCTAGCCCTTGCAATACTTAAAAGATAACTAAGGCATTGTCCTTGCCTTCAAAGTTAAATGATTTAGCAATCTAGACAGAATAATTATAAAGTACAAAATGTAAATGACTGCAGTATAAAAGATACAAAAACCAAATTTTGTTGCTGTTTTAAAAGAATCAAAGATAATAAAGGAATTGGGATACTTTCAGAAAATCAGAAAAGATATAGTATAAGAGATGGACTTGGTAGCAAGTGACAAATTTAACAGAAGTCAAAAAAAAAAAAAAAGAAAGAGGGGCTGGGGAAGGCTTGCTTTCTAAAATTATACTTACTTAATCTGGGGGGATAAAAGACAATCATTCCATAGATATCTAAGAATAGTAGGATTTATGAGGGTTGGATTGTCTCCTTTAAAAAAATTCCTAATGAAATATTTCCTCTTGATTTGCTAATTTGGGCCACACTATTCACTTTTGTGACATCAATTAACATTATTTAGCACTTTTTATGTGTTTATTCAAAATATAGCACACATCCACAATTCTATGGGGGCATGTTTAAAGTTCTGGTAAATCAGGAATCCTTGGAAAACTTTTCTTAAAAATAATATACTCTTAATATTTATAAAGAGTGAATGGATGGACTCCAGGTAGAGCAATACCTTTGAGTATAAATATGGTGCTGAGAGGTACAGAAAGTTTACAAATAACATTGAGTTGTTAATTTTGATTGGAACATGGAGTAAGTTAGAATGATAGTGATGGATGAATCTGGGAAACTGGAGCCCTATTGCTGAAGATCTTACAGTGCTGTTTACTGTATAGCAGAAAGAAATTTTGAGTTGCCAATGTCTAACTTGAGGATTTAGAATGAAATTTTTACTGGATATTTCAATATATTTCTCTTTGATAACATGGTTCAGTATTAAATAACCTTTACAATAAACAACCTGGGGCCTAACAACAGTATTTTCCACATGATTGGGATTCCTGTGCAAGATCCGGAATTTACAATGATAGATCTACTGAGAGTGTTTTCAGGAGGAGAGCTTTCTGTGATAGGCAGTCATTTGGAATCTATTTTCTCTCATTTGGGAGTAGTTCCCAGGCCAAATCACTGTTCTATTTATATCCATGACCTCATTTTCAGTGCTGTATTAGCTGAGCACTGTGGAGACAGCCTTAAAAGAAGCCGTATTTGGGTCAAAAATATCAACCAAAATGAGTGTAATTAGACAGATTGTTTTAAAAAATGAAGGAATTTTTTTGATGTAGTTTTATCAGTAAATCTTTAAACTTATTTCTACTTGAATTGCTAAATCATTATGAACAAGTCACTTGAATATATTTGATTGAACTCAACAAACTTTCTTTGATCATCAAATGCCTACTCTGCCAGATTATTCTCAACATTGGCGGGGTGTATGTACACGTTCAGGATGGTTGTTTTTAGTCTACAGTTTTGACAAATAAGGAAATGTCTGGAAAAGTTTATTACCCCTATCGATAGAGTGGAAGGCAGAAGGAATACAGGGGAATGGCTGGAGTCAGATTAGATTGCTTCTCTTCTTTCTGAAAGCTTATTGGCTGTTTAAAATAAGGTGCATATTTGGGTGAATCTTCTACTATTTTTAACTCACATCACATACAGAGGTCTTCAGACTTTGGGAATCATAAAAAACAACTGGGAGCTTTTGAAAATGCAGATTTCTGAGCCTTATACCTAGATTTTGATTCAATAAATCCAAGTGGCACTTGGGGATCTAATTTTTAACAATTACCCAGTACCATCTGAGTAATTCTTATGCAAGTGGTCCTGAGTTTTGCATTTGAAAAACTTGCTTAAGGGACACTTCTGATCCCTAAATGCAGAAATTGGATGCAATTTAAAGCATTTAGTCAAACTCTTTTTGGGGATCCTGGTACTGTGCCAGGGTCTAGGGATATAAAATTCAATAAATATCCAGTAGGAGCAGAGTATAAACACACACACACACACACAGACCCCAACATGATATATACTTTGAGAGGAGTGATAGAAATTTGTCCATGGAATGGATGTAAGAAAGTTAGAGATCCAGAAATAGGGAAAGAAAACGTGAAAAACTTGAGGGCTGAGTCCTGAGATAGACTTTGCCTTGTTTGCAGTTGTGTTTGGGATGTGCCCTAAAAGAACTGCGTACTCAGTGAAGTGGAAATAGTTTTCTTTCTTCTCATTTTTAGATTTCTTTAAATGTAATGAGTGCATCAGGGGCCTTTAGAAAGAGTAAATAAACCTGCTTTCAGTCCATATTCTGTGTCAGGGTCTCTGAGAATGATCAGGCTATGAATTTAAAGCCACTGGGGAAAATAGCTGCCCACATGTAATAATGACAGTGGGCTTTAGGAGCAGATGACCTTTTATTTTGTTGGGACTATGCAAGGATTGG
Source organism: Varecia variegata (assembly GCA_028533085.1). Lineage (NCBI taxonomy): Eukaryota > Metazoa > Chordata > Mammalia > Primates > Lemuridae > Varecia > Varecia variegata. Next base: position 114,233,040 of record CM052438.1, read on the forward strand.
GTGCCTGTGTACAGAAATTCTTCCCTCTGAAGTGCTAGTGTAGCTTAATAACAATGTCAAACAAGGATTTTCAGTTCTTTGTATGACAGGTGGTCATACACATAGAAAGTTAGAGGTATGATGAGGCTATGTTAATGACTCCTTATCACACCTAGTTCACACCTTAGATATTACCCATAACTTCATATGGAGGGCAAGTACAGAGCTCCAGCCTCTGCAACATTAATCTCATTAGTATATCAAAATTATTTCTAGAGTATTAACCTTTAGCATCATAAAATAAGATCCTACAATGAAGATACTAATATTGAATGATGACTACAAGATTATTTATAAAAACTAAGAATAGCCTAATAATAATTTTGCTTTTTGGTAGTCAACATTTTATGGAGGGGATGGACTAAAATGTTGAGGTGGATTTACAATATAGTGTCTGATTAGAATGAATTTGCATATGCTCAGTTTCCAAAGACGTGGGGGCTGCTTCTAGGTCCCCTGTGGGAAGTGGAGCCTCTTCTTGCTCAGTTTTAGTTTCTTCCATACATAGCAACTGGGACTACGGGTACCCTCTCCTCTAGAGTTGGGGTGACATGGGTGTGGCAATTTCTGGGCTACCCCTCCCCCAGCCATTACCTGGGATGCCTCAATTTTCTACTAGCAGTACTGGTAGTGATAGGCATCATGCTTTTAGGAAAGAGTGCCCCTGCTTCCCCCGTAAATGTTGGACAATACCCTATAGAGGTTGGGTTTAGGGCTCAGGCAATAGCTAGTGTAGAGGGTTGGCCAAATGATGTTGACTGAGAAGTGTGCCACTTTTCAATGGCAACAGAAGAGGTAAGGAAAGAAGAGGATGTGGTAGCTGGAAAAAAGGTGGAGAGAGGCTGGGGAAGGAAGAAGTATAGGTGGAGAAAGAGATATTGCTGTGATGTCCATGGGGAGGGCAGAGGAGGTCATGAAGGAAAATGAAGTGGTAGAGATGAAGGAGGAGGCAGGGCTGTGGCTCCTTGAATATGTTCACTTCAAGGACTTTCTGGAGACTGCAGCTACAGTTGGTAAGTGATCAGGCTGACAGATCTTCCTCCACCTGGAGCCCAAATTTGGGTGGATGTGGACATAGATTCATCAACCAAAATATACCCACCTTCTGGGATGCCACTTTTTGGAACCACCCCCATCCAAGGGTCATGCTTGGGGGCCAGCATGCAGATTTGCTGAAGGTCATATCAATTAGGAGGAAAAAGAGTTCAGACATCCAAGGACAGGTCACAAATTCAAATTCTTCTTTTGAACAAACCTGTACTTAAAAAACAAAGTGATCATTATATAATATGGGGTCAGATCCTCTGGACAAGTGGTTGTTCTTTCCATTCCAATCCCATGGCAAGGATCCCATGCCCCAGTCATTCGTCTGCAGGAGCAGAACATCACCTGTGGCTTCTTCACCTGGTCCTCAGACTACAACTTCCCAGAATCTGACAAGATTGTTGTTATTATTAAAGGGATCTCTGGCCAAACTCCTGAAATACTACTTGCTGTGTGGAGGGAAAGCCAAGTTATTTTCAGCGGAGCTGCCAAGATCCTCAGGCTGATAGGTATCAGTGTAGCTAACTCCTACCTTTGGAAGTTGCCCCTGCTTCGGATCATCTGCCACCTGTTGTTGGACTCGTGCTTGGCCAGCAGTGATGTGTATGTGCTTACCTCTCTGCAGCTTGCTACTCTGGACTTCCAGAACTTCCAGCTTCGAGAACATGGCTTTTATGGACATGGCCATCACTTTGTCTAAGCCCCCAAAAAATGCTGAAGACTATATTGCTTTCATCTGCATTGTTTGAATCTTTGTGTGAGGGTCCTCCCACCTTTCTTTGATATAGGTCTTTACGAGTCATCTCCAGTGAGGATCAGTTCATATTTAAGAACTGCGATTTCTTTCTGGGAAAGGGCAGTTTCCGTTAGGTGCTGAAGGCCGAGGCGCGCGACCGGACCCATTCCCGCGTGAAGCGCTAAGCTAGCATCGCTGGGCGGCGTTGCTCCCAGCTCGCCGCGGAGCGTCCTGGCTGCAGCAGGGGACCGCGAGTGGCTCGCGGAGGCTCGGAAGGTAGTGCCGGAGCCCAGTGTGAGGCGCCTCGGAGCATAGCGACGGCGCCATGTCCCTGATCTACTCCATCTCCAATGAAGTGCCAGAGCACCGGTTTGTGTCCCCTGTCTCTAATCGTGTCTACGAGCTGCGGCTCATCAAGAAGTACATTGCAGAGAATGGTACAGATCCCATCAACAACCAGCCTCTCTCTGAGGAGCAGCTCATCGACATCAAAGTTGCTCACCCAATCCGGCCCAAGCCTCCCTCAGCCACTAGTATCCCGGCCATTCTGAAAGCTTTGCAAGATGAATGGGATGCAGTCATGCTGCACAGCTTCACTCTGCACCAGCAGCTGCAGACAACCCGCCAAGAGCTGTCCCACGCTCTGTACCAGCATGATGCTGCCTGCCGTGTCATTGCCCGTCTCACCAAGGAAGTCACTGCTGCCGGAGAAGCTCTGGCTGCCCTGAAACCACAAGCTGGTCTCATTGTGCCCCAGGCTATGCCAAGCTCCCAGCCAAGTGTTACGGGTGCAGGCAAGCCAATG
>CM052438.1:114236163-114254291 GCA_028533085.1 Varecia variegata
GGTCCTGCTTCAGTTTTCTACATGTGGTTATCCAGTTTTCCCAGCACCATTTATTGAATAAGGAATCTTTTCCCCAGAGTATATTTTTGTCTGCTTTGTCAAAGATTAGATGGCCATATGAGGATGGTTTTATATTTTCATTATACTTTTAATAGCAAAGTTACTAATTTCTGTCTTGAGTGCCAGGGGCAAAATATGAGCCTGGGTTAAAGCTTAGTATTTTTCAAAAGGACATGATTCTAAATATGCAATTTCAGAAAAAAAGAACATGAGAAAACAAAATAAAAGAAATGGAGAGTACTATAAATTTGTACAAACACCAGAAGTCAATGTTATTTTTTGTACACCATGTAAATGACATGACAAAAAATTGCAAATAGAAAAGAATATTGACCTGTGCAGCAAAGGATCAGAGAGAAGAAACTATAAACATACAAAGATATAATAGCTATCACTGTCACAACAACTAAATGAAACTCTGTACTTTCTTCTACCAGTTGGTAAAATTTAATTCAATTTATTAAGCATGCATGTCTAGCATGATATAGCTCCTGTTAGTTCATCAAATAATTCCTTTGGCTAATAAAATAGTTATAGTGTGAGACATTTGGACCCCACCAAAGGAGTACAAAGATTGAATGCAGACATTTACCAATGCTGAAGAATTATCATGAAGAAATTATTTTCTGTACTAAATGACATTAAATCAATTTAATTCCTCATCTATTTTCTATGTACTACTGTTAAACTGATTCCAATATTTTATGTTTATAGTTGTGTTCCTCTGAAAGTATTTCAATTGGCACCAATTCTTTCCCACTTAAATTTTACAGCAATGATTTGTGACTCATTAAGCAATAGTTTGCTCATATTTATTTCTGCCAGTATAGTTTTCTTTTATGGGCATTATTTCTACCAACTCTAATTATGCTGGCCAAATGTTTACAACATAATTTTGTCGAAAACATTTGATGCTCCTACCAATTTTTAGTGAATGACAATTTTTACCTTCTGCAGTTGTAGGCGTTGTCTGCTGATTATTCCTTATGAATCAAATACATAAGTAGGAGCTTGTGCTTAGTTCATTTAAAAATTATATTTATAAATTATTTTAATTACAGCAAACTATAAAGAGGGAAATAAAAATGGTCCATGATGGCACCACCCATAATTTCTGTTGATACTAAAAATGAATACATAAATAAAAATAAGTCATGCACATATGTGAAAAATGTAAATAAATATAAAACTATAAGGGTAAAAATGGAAAAAGCTCTTCCCCCTAAATTAACTAGTATCAACAGTGTTATGTGCATTATTCATGACAACATGATTTTTTTGGTAAGTAGTTCTTAGGCAATCCATGGAAAAATGACAGCCACTTTCATGACATTGAGGCAGAAAGAGCCTGCGGGGGCCCGAGAGTAGAGGGCAGTGAGAGATGGGTGAAACAAACCCAGCAAGAAAGGCAAACACAAAATAGGAGGCAGAGAATGACACACAGGTCTGTGGAAACATTCGACTGAGGTAGAAGAAATGAAACTCGTATTTTCTTTCTTCCATAACTGTACCTTTCCATAGGTAAGATGCCAAGTGCTACTGAAATGACTAAACATAGTCTATTGCCTATTTGACATAGTTTTTAGATAAACTAATTAATTAAAGCAAGCAAGTTGAATGGAATCCTGGAGTCTGAAAATCTGGGCGACTGATTGAATTTTTGACTGAATGGATTTAAGGGACCAGATGTTTTGGTATTGTGTAGACAGAGTTTTGACTCGAGAGCCAAGAAAAAAGCAGATTAGTATTTGGCACTCACACAGTCCAGTCTGCAACTCAAATATACAGTTTTGCACATGAGGCAAATCCAGGAAATGCTTGCTGGCTGACTGATCAAACCATTTGACTAATTTTTCACTTTCAATCAGTGCTTTTAGTTATTGTAAATAAAAAAGTAATCTTAGATAACTTAACAGCCAAAAGGATCAGTTGATACTATCTGGAAAATAATATGTCCAAAAGAGTAAATATGTATTTTGGGTTTCTGTTATGGTTTTAAATCCCTGTTTTCCTGATTTGGGATTATTACATTGCCACAAAAAGGAGATCATTTCTTCTATTTCTCATAAGAAGCTAATATTACAGAAGTTTATCTTTCAATATTATTTCCAACTTAATGATTTGTTCAGAGATTTTGAAAATCTACAGAACTACCAGCTTTTGACTCCTCATGTTAAATTCAGACATAATTATTCTTATTATTTCAACATTTCCATGTACAGTTACAGTCAATAGAGTTTGCCTCAAATTAGAATGCCTTCAATACGTTGCACTGCTATTACATCTTGGTACTTCTTTCTTAAGGAACAGGGAAGAATAATTATTTTTTTAAAGAAGATTAAAGTTATTAGCTTAGTCATAAGATGAGAAATTGTATGTTCTAATTACATTGTGGGAAACAGTATAGGGTAATGATTAAGAGCATGGACTTTGAAGTCAAACAGATTTGAATACCAATTCTGAATCAACTCTCTTTTAGTCTTCTTTATTTATTTACTCCTATTTAACAATAAGTTCCTTAACCTCTCTGAGTCTTTGTTTTCTTATTTATAAATAAAAATAACATCTAATTCTTGGTCCATAATTGTTGTAAGACTTACATGATAATGTGCATATTCAGTTTATATATTTCACAAATATGAAAATATGCCTAAGATACATACATATGTGTAAATAATTATATGTGTGTGTGTAGAGAGAGAGAGACACAGAGAGAGAACATGTAAGAGAGAGAGTGTACACACACTGTAGCTTAGCATAATATTGAGAACACAGTAAGCACCGGGTGAGAGGTAACTCTCGTTATTAAGTACTCAAGTAAAAAAAGTCTACACTGGGCACTCTGGTGATGTATTGGCAAGTTTTGCCTAATGGAAAGATCAAAGCTTCCCCCTCCCCCAAGCAGATATATCTGGCTTCAAATTTAGTTCTTCAGTTAATTACCTACATAATCTCAGCCAAATTATGTAAACTTTCTGAATCTCAGATTCTTTATATATAAGATTACTTTGCAGTCTTTTTTGACAGGGAATAAAAAACTTAAAATGTATAATAGACCCAAAACAAGTCTGAAATATAGAAGATGTATAATATGCATTATTTTTATATGATCTTATACATATTCTTTAACCCCTTAATGTCTTATTTTCTTATTTTTTAAAATATATAAAACCTGCATATATGCCCTTCATAGTTTGAGTGAGATGATATACAAACTATCAAACCAACCACCAGAACGTAGTTGTTTTTCAGTGTCTTTTGACTTGACTCCCTAGAAACATACAAAGACACCAAAATAATATAGATCTGAAGATAAACAACAGTATCTTGAATATTTGCCCTACAAAGAATTTAAAGTCTTTGACAAATATTTCTAAAAGCCTAACAAAAACCTCTCAATATTAACGTGAAAACAATACTGAGAGAAAGTCATGTATATTTCTCTTTCCGAACCAAGTGAGTCATTTGTAGGTATTGGTTCCATAGACTGTAATTCTTGAGAGAATCAGGTACATATCTAGTTTGCTTACCCTTACATCCCTGAATGCCTAACCGATTGTTTAGAAAAATGGTAAGCATTAAAAAAACATTTGTTGAACAAATGAATAAAAGTCATTGCTAGCAAGGCTCCAGCCAGATTCATGCAGAACCAGGCTTCATTTGAGTTGAAACAGCAAGCCTCCAAAATAAGACCTTCCTCTTCTGGGACACCCAGTGCATACTCCAGACCTGTGTTCCCTATCAACCTTCTGATTACTTGGTCATTTGTCCACCAAAATTACTCTATTTCTTCAACTTCAATAAGTCTCCCACTAAGAACTATTTGCCTGCATTTTGGACATTGTTGTCAAAATTACTATATTTCTCCAAAGAGTGAAGTCTGAATTAATGAAGTTTTACCAAATTCATTTTTTATGATTGGTTTAACCTTTGAACAAACACATTAAAGGCAATTATAAAGCAGAATAATTTCTTAGAATTGAACCTACATGGAAATTTGATCTTGTAGCATTTGCACACAAGGTGACAATTTCTGATGCAGTAGGAAGCATTACAAATGTACCGAAATCAATTCAGCCATTAGGAAAAAGCAAGAGTTGCTAGGAAACCACATTCTAAATAAGGAATATTATGGTGGTGACCCAGACAATTACTATATGCCTGACATGACATCAACACAAAGCTTAACAGATTCTGAAAAGCACTTGTGACACTAAATTGTTAGTACCACATTTGCAACTCAGGTGATTAAAAGAGTTGCCTTTCAATGACTCAAAAATTCAATTGTAGAAACAGGAAAATACAAAATCAAGGTGAGTTAATAACAATGAAAGATGCTTCCTAGGGCTAACCAAGTTTCTCCTGTACATTTATGATGCATGCACATTTTTGTTAAGCTGAGACTCATGACATCACTGAATTGAATGAAATTCTTTCAATTTTTAAAAGAATCTACATCTTAAGTCTGTATCTTCTATTTCTATGTGTTTCTATATTCATAGAAAAAAGCCTTTAAAGATATTCAACAAAAGGTAAAATGTGGTTATGATTGGTTGGAAAATCATAGGTGATTTTGACTATCTTCTGTGTACTAGTTTTCAGGAGTCATTTGATTCTTTGTGATTTTAGAAAATTAATAAAGGTATTATAAAATAATTTTGAAACTTTTATTTGGGAATAGATAGGAGATTTTAAGACAGTATAGCAAATCACAAACATAAAACCTAACTAAGTCAACAGTTTGGTTAGCAAAGCAGATAGCACATTAGTGTTGTATGTATTACCTTATCTTGTATTTTCATGCCATTTTTCATATTGTAAGTTTCAAGCTGCTAACATAGCATGTGTGCATATAACCTTAAAAGAGACTAAGTTAAACTGGCAGTAAAAGAGAAAAGATCTCCAGTACAATAGTACCCAAGAAAGAGACCATATTCTAGATGTACTAACCTACCAAAATGGAATGGTGAAGTACATCTTAATATCTGTTTAGAAACAAAAATTGGCAGATAGATATTATGATTCTTTACATAAACCTCAGATAAATAAAAACATGAGCTTCTTAACTTCTTGGAGGCTTCACACCTTTAAAGCACAACACAGAAAAATCAAATAAAAATGAATTTTTAGCCTCTTTTTCCTCTTTTTTTTTTTTTTTTTTTGTTAGACACAGGGTGTCGCTCTGCCATCCAGGCTGGAGTGCAGTGGTAAGATCATAATTCATTGCAACCTTGAACTTCTGGACTCAAGTGATCCTCTTGCCGTGGCCTCCCAAAGTGTTGGGATTACAGGCATGAACCACTATGCCTGGCCCAGTTTATTGGCCTTTTCTTAGGACATTGTACCAATACTCCTCATGGGGACACTCTCTGGAGACAGGTTAAAATAAATCAAAGACTGTTTCAATCTCATTGCTCGTTATTGGTCTTGTTCAGGAATTCTATTTCTTCCTCATTGAGTCATGAGAGTTTGTGTGTTTCCAGGAATTTGTCCATGTCCTTACATTTTCAAGTTTATGTGTATAGAGATTTTCATAGTATTCACAGATGATAGTTTGTATTTCTGTGTTATCACTTGTAATATCTCCTTTTGCATTTCTTATTGAGCTTATTTGGGTCCTTTTTCTTCTTTTCCTGGATAATGCAGCCGGAGGTCTATCAATTGTATTTGTCTTTTCAAAGAACCAACTTTTTGTTTCATTGATCCTTTGTATTGTGTTTTTGTTTTCCATTTTGTTTAGTTCCGCTCTAACCTTAGTTATTTATTTTCTATTGCTGGCTTTGGGTTTGGTTTGCTCTTCCTTTTCTAGTTCCTTAAGACATGTCATTACATTGTTGATGTGATCTTTCTGTCTTTTTGATATAGGCATGTAAGGCTGTGAATTTTTCCTTTAGGACTGCTTTTGCTGAATCCCACAGATTTTGATAGCTTGTGTCCTATTTGTTCAGTTCCAGGAATCTGTTGATATTCATTTTAATTTCATTATTGACCCAATAATTGTTCAGGAGCAGGTTATTTAATTTCCATGACTTGTTTAGAATTGAGTGTTCCTCCTGGAGTTGACTTCTACTTTTATTCTACTGTGGTCTGAGAAGATACATGGTATGATTTTTATTTTTTTGAATTTATTGAGACATGTTCTGTGGCCTAAGGTATGATCCATCTTAGAGAATGCTCCATGTGCTGATAAAAAGAATGTACATTCAGTAGTTTGGGGATAAAATGTTCTTTAAATGTCTGTTAGGCCCATTTTTTTTTCTAAGATAACATTTGAGACCAGTGCTTCTATATTTATTTTCTGCTTGGATGATCTGTCCAGTTATGTAAGTGGAGTATAGAAGTACCCAGCAATTACAATGCTGCTGTCTATCTCTTTGCACAGATCTGGTAGGGTTTGCTTTATGAATCTGGTTGCTCCTGTGTTGGGTGCACAAATACTTAGGATTATTATGACCTCTTGTTGGATTGCTCACTTTACTATGATAAAATGACCATCTTTGTCTTTCTTTACTATTATTATTTAAAGTCGATATTACCTAATATAAAAATGACTACACCTGCTTTTTTGTAGTTGCCAATTGCATGGAATGTTATCCCATCCCTTCACCTTCAGTCTGTGTGAGTTCTTGTGGGTTAAATGTGTTTCCTGGAGACAGCAGATATTTGTGTTATATTTTTCCATCCATTCATCCAGCCTGTGCCTTTTGATTGGGACATTGAAACCATTCATATTGATGGAGAATTGATATATGGGATGCTGTTTGTTCATCCTGTTGGGTAGTACCTTAATGCTTTGTTTTACCTCTTGTGCTATTGTTTTATATGAGCTCTGAGCTTTAGCTTTGGGTAGTTTTATACTAACAGATGTCTACTGTGATGATGCATGTATAATGCAGTTCTGAGTATTTCCTGCAGGGCAGGTCTGGTCTTAACAAATTGCCTCAGTGTTTGCTTGTTTAGACTTCATTTCTCCTTCATATATGAAACTTAGTTTTGCAGGATACAAAATTCTAGACTGCCTGTTGTTCTATTTAAGAAAACTGACAATGGGGGCCTAATCCCTTCTGACTTGTAAGGTCTCACTTGAGAAGTCGAGAAGTCTGCAGTTCACCTGATGGGCTTTCCTTTGTAAATACTTGCTATTTTTGCCTCACAGCTCACATGAGTTCCTCTTTCATGTTGACTTTTGTCAGTCTGATGATATCTGTCTTGGTGATTGCCTTTTTGCAATGAATCTCCCAGGTGTTCATTGAGCTTCTTATACCTGGATGTCTAAATCTCTAGCAAGATCAGGGAAGTTTTCCTCAATTATTCCCTCAAATAGGTTTTTCAGTCCTTATGCATTTTTTTCTTCATGCTCAGGGATACCTATGATTCTTATATTGGGTCATTTTAATAATCCTATATTTCTTATATGCTTTGTTCATTCCTTTTAATTCTCTGTTCTTTATTTTTGACTGACTGATTTAATTCAAATGAGTTGTCTTCAAACTGGGCAATTCTTTTTTCGGCCTGATCTAGTAAATTCTCAAAACTTTTCATTGTGTTTTCTGTTTCCTTAAATGAATTTGTCGTTTCCAGAAGGTCTATTTCTTTTCTTTGTGATTTTTTTAAATATGTTGATCTCTGTAGTGAATTTTCCATTAATTTCCTGAATTGTTTTTCTGGTATCTTTGAGTTGGTTTTCCATTTTCTTTTGGATTTCATTGAGCTTCCTTACAATCCATATTTGGCATTCTTTTTCTGTTATTTCAATATTTTCATGTTGGTTGGTATCTATTGCTAGAGAGCTGGTGTTCCCTTTTGGGGGTGTCCTTTCGCTCTGATATTTCATACTTCTGGAGTCCTTTTACTGATTCCTTCTCATCTGGGGCAGCTGTCACTTATTATTTTTGAATTTCTTTTGTTTAGATGGGCTTTTCCCCCACCTCACATGTAAAGGACTGTATGTAGAATATGTTGGATAAGAACCATTGACTTTGCCTGTGGGTCCTTTGATGGTGATCTAGGTTCTGGATGGATGCCTTGGTTATAGACATCCTCAATATGGTGGTTATCTCAGTTGCTAGTTGTTTGTAGGCTGTAGGGGTGATGAGTTATGTGTGTGGGCAGATTTCCTGTCTGTCTTTGATAAAGGAGGATGGAGATCTTTGAAATCCTTTCTCTTTCCCCATCCCTGTGGTCTTCTTAACAGTGTGAATTGTATTAGCATGCCCAGTTTAATCTCCAAGACACAAGGTGGTGGTTGTGGGTAAGTATCAACCACGTCTTATATGATTTACTTAGTAAATGCTGTAAAAGGCTGTGCAAATTTACCTCCCTGTCAGTAGGTGGCACTTTCCAGGAGGAACAAGATGAGAACAACAACAAAAAAAGCTTTGGACTAGATGGATTCACAGCCAAATTTTACCAGACCTACAAAGAAGACCTGGCACCTGTACTGCAGAAATTATTCCAGAACAAAATGAAGGAGGAGATCCTGCCCAACTCATTCTATCAAGCCACTATCACCTTTATGTCAAAGCCAGGAAAGGACACAATAAAAAAAGAAAACTACAGACCAATATCCCTTATGAATATAGATGCAAAAATCTTCAATAAAATACTAGCATACTAATTTCAACAGCACATCAAAATAAAAATCCACCATAACCAAGTGGACTTCATCCCAAGGAAGCGAGGATGGTTCAACATACATAAATCAATAAATGTGATTCACCACATAAACAAAAGCAAAAACAAGAACCATATGATCATCTCAATACAGAAAAAGCATTTCACAAAATTCACACCCATTCATGATAAAAACACTCAACGAAGTAGGAATAGAAGGAACATATCTCAAAATTATAAAAGCCATATATGATAGACAGCCAACATCATAATGAATGGAGAAAAGGTGAAAGCATTCCTACTAAGAACTGGAACAAGACAGGGAAGGGTGCCCATTGTCACCACTTCTATTCAACATAGTGCTGGAAGTCCTAGCCAGAGCAATCAGGCAAGAGAAAGAAATAAAGGGTATCCAAATTGGGAAAGAAGAGGTCAAACTATTGCTTTTTGCTGATGATATGATCTTATACGTAGAAAACCCCAAAGATTCCACCGAGAAATTCCTGAAATTGATAAATAAATTCAACAACGTCTCAGGTTACAAAATCAATGTGTGCAAATCAGTAGCATTCCTATTCACCAATAACAGTCAAGCTGAGTTTCAAATCAAATAATACCATTCACAATAGCCACAATGAAAAATAAAATACCTAGGAATATACTAAACCAAGGAGGTGAAATATCTTTACAAAGAGAGCTATGAAACAATGAGGAAAGAAATTGCAGATGACACAAACAAATGGAAAAACATATCATGCTAATATATCAGTAGAAACAACATTGTTAAAATGTTCATACTACCCAGATTGTGAAGTGATCTCAGAATCTTCAGTGCACAATTTTGTAACCCATAATAAGCAGTGATATTAAAGATTATAACTTCTTTAGGAGTATTTACCCTCATAGTGATAATATTATCAAACTTCATAAAATATTTAAACCATGTCTCCACTTAAGAATATATTTCTCTTTTGAAAATGTGAAAGTCAAAAGACTGCTGCACAAAATAAAACTGAACAATTTCATACTTTACATGTAGTTTTATGAAAATCAATTTAGCTTCTATCCCCATTACCTGGTTTTGTTTCTCCTTTCACTAACTTATTATTACTATTTTTTCTTGTAACATAAATATGCAAATATCTTCACAAAAGGACTGCTTGGAAAATCTGATTGACAAATATCATAATAAAACTCTTCAGTAAGACTAGCATTTTGAGAAATGTATGCCTAATAATCTTTTTCATAGTCTGAAAATATGATTAAAAGTCTGTGATTATATGAAATTGAAAACTTTCATGATTACAGATCAAAGGTAAAATAACCTAGCAATGGAATTTTATCTCATTGACATACACATGTAATATTGTATATTAAATCATTATGCTGATATCTTATAGACAGATTATAAGGCATTAACAATGCTCTGTTTATTAAAGCTCAGCACTACAGAATCATGCCAGAAGAGAAATCCTACAATTAAAATAATACTGTGTTCAATCAATACTCTTTCTTTTTTCCTTTCATTGTTTTGTTTTTGGTTTTGTTTTTTGAGATGGGGTCTCATTGTATTGCCCTGGCTGGTATTGAACTCCTGGGCTCAAGAGATCCTCCCACCCCTCAGCTCCCCAAGCAGTTGGAACTACAGCCTGTGCCAACACTCCTGTATAGAATCTTTCTTACTTTCTAATTCAAAAAAATAATCATTTTGGATAGAACACCTCTACAATAGATCACTTCCATTCTTTTAAAGAGGAAATCTAATATAAATCTAAATTTCTTAAAGATTAAAGCCACAAAAAGTCTAACTTGATAGTGGAATACTCAAGGTCAAAGGAAAAATATAAATTTTATTTAACGTCTATAGGATGTACTGATTAGGAGCTCTGGTTAACTATTTTTTTATCCATCTTTTCTTCATTTACAAAATGGAAATAATAGCAATACTTCCCTCAGAGGATTATTGTGAAATGTAACATATATAACATAATAGCAAACTATATAATTTGAATAACCTTGTGCAGGTCAGCTAACAGGGCAATGAAAAATTATTGCACTAAGATCTGGAAGAAGATGAACCTGAGGAGAGGTGAGAACTAAATTTGGGGGTTCCTTTCCCCTGTGGGCATCTCCTGACTCCAGAAGAGGTGACTGAGAGGTTGAGAAATTGGGCACTACTTTTGACAGTCTTGCAGGACTAGGGGAACAAAAATTGGAGTCCATGAATTCCCAAGGGCAAGGCCTTAGGAAACCCTCCCTACTTTGAGATAAGACCCTGACACGTAATAACAGAGGTATAAGAGTAACACCAAGAACAATGGGGTGAACCAGAAGTAGACAGGTTCTCACAAAGACCAAAATCCAGTTTTAAATCACCTGGCTCCTAACTGCTACAGCCCCTAGTCCCTTGCCAGAAGCACATTAAAGTTGCTCTTTAGGAGGGTAAAACAATACTAGGTCTTAAATTATTTCTATAACATTTTATATACAATCTCCAGCACTCAAACAAAAAAATAGTAATTAGGCAGACAACATCCAAGTAATATGACTAGCAATTAAGTGAAAGAAGGATAATGTAATAGATTACAGGGGCTCTAGAGAATGGGATTACCAGGCAAAGCATTCACAATCATTATGGATGATGAATTCAGGAAATGAAAACAATATGAAAAATGCTGTCAGATAAATGAAAATTTAAAATACCATAAACTGCTCTAATCAACATTATGCATTAAGTAGATGGGATTACCAAAGACTTCTACAAGCAACGGAGGGAAGTATGAGTCAGAAGATAGATGTGAAGACAGCATATAGAATTAAGTTCTGATAATTAAAAGGAAGCAAACTACAGAAGAGAATCTGTTCTAACTTTACTTGTAAACCCTCAGTGAAAAAATACTTTAAACATACTGATTTTTAAAAACATAAATATATTTCTAGTTCCAAATAAATTTACTATACAGAATAGATCTATTAGATATGAGGGTCCCCAACTTTTCTGGCACGGGGGACCGGTTTCATGGAAGACAATTTTTCCACAGGTAGCGGAGTGCGGTGTGGGGGTTGAGGGAAGGGTGGTGCAGAGCTCAGGTAGTGATGAGTGGCTGAGGCCTGGGGGTTGGGGACCACAGTATTAGAAAATATATTTAGCCATTAATTTTTACCAGTGATAATTTTATAGTATTTTTGTGTATTATGGCTATGATAAACAGTAACTTACTGCAACTGCCACTTTATGCATTGCCCAGAAGATTAAAAGTGAATTTCAATATGCCTAATGGATAGGCTTTAGAAATGAGGGTAACTGAGCTCAGTATCTTAACAGTGAGCTCCTCTAATGTCTACGCAGTTCTTTTCTGACCTTAGGTTTTTTTCATATGCATATAGATTCTAGAACTAGAACATTTCAGACATGTTTACATACTTATTTGGATAAGTGTTCAGCATAAAAAGTACAAATTAGAATTTTATAAATAAACAATTATCAAAGAATCATAAAGAATTAATGAAGTTATCAAATACAGTCAGCCTCTGTAGCCATGGGTTCTACATCTGCAGATTCAACCAACTGTGGATTGAAAATACAGTATTCAAAAACAACAAATAACAATAATACAAATTAAAAAATCAATACAGTATTACAACTGCTTACATAGCATTTACATTGTATTAGGTATTGTAAGTAATATAAGAGACTTGTGGCCCTTTTATAAAATGGAGTATTTGCATATGACCTATTAATACAAACATCCTCCCATATACTTTAAATCATCTCTAGATTACTTATAATACCTCATACAATGTAAATGCTATGTAAATAATTGTTATACTGTATTGTTTAGGGAATAATGACAAGAAAAAAGTCTGTACATGTTCAGTACCCATGCAATCAACATAGGCCTACCTACATTTTCAACTGGCATTCAGCTGAATCCGAGGATGTGGAACCCATGGATAGGGAGGGCCGACTGTAATTAGTTTTTCTTTTTCTAAATACAATCCCAGGCTGTAATCTCATGGGGTTAATTAAATATTGCAATATTTGAAAAAACAAAATTCCTCCAAATAGTAAAATAACAATATTGGGTTTCCTTTGTACACAGCAACAGCTATTTAAAAATTAATTAGAGAATAATTGTTATATAATCTCAAAAATCCTATGAACTCATTAGAAGTTGAAGCTTAAGGAGCTACAATTTAATGTATTACAGTACATGTAAATTGTACATTAATATTTCTGCCTTTGGCTTAGTCAGAAGAAATTCATAGCATTACCTTGATTTGCAATTGAGATTGTGAAACACATTAGTATTACATGATTACACATTGTTTAACTCTATTTCACAATCTCTCTATACTTGCCTCATTATTTAAAATGTACTGTTCTTTGAACTAATGAAGGGAATTTGAATTTGTATGCCTAACAGATAAAATTTAATGAAAATATATTTTAAAACTGAAGTACACAATTAAAACTTAGATATTTGGACATACTCAATATTCTTTAAAAGGCTTAAATCATGAAAATGCTACTTGTCTTTCTAATGTATCCCTAATCACATTCTCTAGTCAATCCTCAACCCAACTTCCCTTTTTCCCATCAACACTTTTTTTTAAGAATAAAGCACAGACAATAATAAATGACTAGTTATTTTAATATTGTTATTTTAATCAAAGAGTGGTTAAACTATTAGTATATGTAGGCTTTCAGCACTAAAAACTTTATTCAAAAAGATTAGGTTCACAAGATTAAAGAACAGCATAAAGTTATCCAATTTTCTAGTAAAATCACAATATAGCTAGTACAAACAAAGGAGAGAGAATATAAATTTGATTTTACTTTTCAATTGCCTATTGTTTAAAATATAAGGAACAGATTCTCTCTAAGGAGGAATAAAAAAGGAAAAGTCATAATGCTGGATTTCCATATTTTCAGCCAGCAGAATAAACATCATATTGATCAAGTGTGAAAAAACATTCCAATCACTATTTTTAAAAGCAATCCTAATTAAAGTCACTGCAGACTGATTTTTCTCATAGAAATAGACCATACTTGTGTATGCTTTATGGATACAGTCTAGAACTGGCCTCTGAGTTTCATTAGAGTACTTATTAAATGATAATTTGGGTGAGTATTTATATACTGAATAAACAAAATGACACATCCTCTGTTTATTTTTTAAATTAAAACAATGCAGGTAGTTTTACAATTACTGAGTCAAGGATATTAGTAATCATTTCCAAGCAATTATAATTGACTATTCAGGTTTCTATTTCCCATCATTACAGGATGCCTCAAAGGTTTATAAATTCATATAAAAATTATCAATTTATTTTTCAAAATTTGACAGGATTGGGGAGTTTTGAGCAATTATTGCAACTTTAAAAGCTTGCATTTTAAATAGACTAAAAAATGTATGTAATTTGAGGTAAACAATCAACTGATCGCATTATCAATTGTACTACAACACCCAAGCATTTTATAAGGAAAGATTCAATAAGTTTAGAAATGTTCCCATGGCACCAAGCTAGAAGGCAATTCAAAATCAAATTAATATGCCAAAAAAAGAATCCCAAACCATGCAAATCCTATAAATTAAGAATGAAGCTAAAATAATTAAGGTGGTTTATTATTTTGAATTCTCTTTCTGTGTTCTTATTAAATCTTTATGGATATTTCCTCTTCTGATTTAATAAGACTATCTGATTCATAAAAGAGAGCTAATGTTATATCCCACAAATGAAAATATTGATGAGCACGCTGTAAAACACAATTCCCTGGTAATTTCAGTTTGCTATGACAATACTGAAATCAATACAAACATTATCTTTCCTATGAAAGAAAATCCAGTATTAAAAACAATCCCAAACGATAAGACTTCCCAGCTAGCAGGCTTGAAAATTTAAGAAGTGATATGAGTTTAATCTGGAATATGTATATCTGCAGTTTGCAGCATGTCTGAGACAGTATTCCTTTTGTTTGTTTTCCTGGAAGTGGCAGAAATGCCATTGAAATATTTGAATAATTCAATAATTATGCCCTGAGGGAACTTAAACTAGATTTTTTTTTTTTTTAATGCTCCATACTTCCCTAATTTTCTCACTGGTAGAAGTGGTTAGAAAACTTTCTTTCTACTTTTAAATTGTCAAATATAAACATGTATGTACACATTAAAAATAATAATAACATGAACAGTTTTGCACTATGCTCACTTTCCCTACTACAGCCCCTCCTTCCCATCATCTTTCGTTCCCTTGAATTTTGTGTTAATCATTCTCTTTCTTTCCATCAACGTTTTTCCATCAACGTTTTTTCCATCAATTTTTTTCTATCATGCAGGCATTTTTAAACAGCATATTTTTTTCAATTTTTCCAGTTTTGAACTTTAATTAAATGAAATAATTCTATGGCATTCTTCTCTGATTTGCTTCTTTTTCTCAGTATTATGTTTTTGACATTCATCCTTGTTGACATCAGTAGCTGAAGTCATTCATTTTCCTAACTGTATAGTATACCGAGGTATAAATACAATTTATGCACTCTCCTGCTGATGGATATTTGAGTTATCTCCAGTTTGAGGCTATTATGAAAAATAATGCTGTGAATAATCATTTGTGACTTTTGCTACACATGCACAAGTACCACGTTTGTATTTGTGCAAACATCTGGGGGAGAAATTGCTGGGTTGTAGGATGTATACAAGTTAAACTTTACTATTAATGCCAAGTGAACTGTACCATTCACACTCTCACCAGGTAGACCTCAGATTGCAGAGAACCATTAGTACCAAAAAGAGTACAACATACCATGAGTTGATTTTCCACTGTATTTAAAGTTTTCTATGTTATTCAGCTCTAACCTTCAAGCTCTGTCACAAGAAAAATTGCAAAAGTAACTCTGGGGTCTGAGGCTTTATAAGGAACACCTGTACACTGCCCACAGGAAGTTGTCCAGATCCTCCATTTTCTTGCTTCATTGTTTTTTAGTTCTTAAATTACCTCTCACACTCTGAATCTCACCATCATCCTTGCTCATCCTTGCCAGGATTTGGTGACTTGATCACTAACAGTAAGTTCTTCCCCTTCCATGGGTGGGGAATCTGCAGCCTCAATGCCATATGTGGCCCTCCAGATAGATTCCCAACTGAGCCCCTCAACCGAATCCAAATTTTACAGAACAAATCCTTTTAATAAAGGGATTTGTTCTATGAAGTTTGGATTTAATACAAAGGCTACCACACATAGGATTCAGAGATCCAGAAGAGCTACTAGCTCTTTCTGTTCTCCACAGTAATTTGCCTTCCACATACTTTTTCCTATTTTTGGACCATATTATTATACATTTGTTCTTTTCCTGTATTTATCAGTTACCTGTAGTCATTCCTAGTCCTCCATAAGCACCCAAACTGCCTAGATCTATAAATGAAAATAGGTAGAATTCAGAAGTGAATTTCTTGTCCCCTTCAGTTAATGGTACACTTCCTGCTCAAACCGGGTTGTTGAAAGGCTTACCTGAATCGGTCTTCCGTCGGGTGTCAGCACCTCTTCTGAAAGTTCCATCATCTTCAAGGCCATCAGCGCAATGGGTTTCGCATGGCAGAGGCTTTTTCTGTGGAGTCCTGCTGCAACGCAGTATGCGTCACCTATTGTTTCCACCTGCAGCAATCAGACAAATCAAATGCAAACGTATGATAATGAGCTAGAAGAGAAATGATTAGTTATCTGCAATCACAAATGTTGCTGAAAAACATGTCAGCAAAACATCAATAAATTAAGCAATTAGACAACTGTGTGTAATCACAGTTGAGTTTGCAAACAGCCACAGTCAAATACTGACATCTCACTCCAGGGCTGTTCATTAACATGATCACCATAGATGATGACTGAAATTAGGAGCAACTGTAATATAAAATAATTATCCCCCACAAAAATGGAACTGTCAGTATTTCGCCTAGACAATTTCCAAATAATGACATTTTACAGAGCCACCCTCTGGTCTCCTTCAAACTTTCAAATAGTCCTTCCCTGGAAAGCATTTTTTCCCAATTTCCCCACCTTCTCAATTGCTCCACCCTTTTAGATATATCTGTAATTTGTTGTCAGGTCTGTTCTTACTGAATAATTACAATACCTAATATTTCTTGAATTCATACTTTGTACCATTAATTCTGTCAACCACTTTATGTATATTATCTCATTATCTTCACAAATATCCTAAATGAAAGAAACTAGTATTAGTTATATTTGAGAGATAAAAAATTGAGGTGCAGAAACCCACACATAAGCATACAATTAAAGAGTTAATGGGCACTTCAGGGGTTTTCCAGACTCTGTTCTAAGTCTATTGTCAGCATCCATTCTGAATGGCCATTGCTATTGTTAAATGTTTTAAATATTTAACCCACGTTAAAACCCCCAAATTTCCAAAGCATAGAACATGGCATAAAAGGTATAAAACTTATTTTCTGAGAAAAGTTTCCTAGTTATCCACTATAGATATGGTGGTAGAATCCTCAATAGTTCTAGTATTATTAATTAGACCAAAGTGATGAAATTTTGTGTTAAATGCCAACTTCCAATGTCACCTTTTCTGTGAAGCCCTCCATGATCCATCATCCATTAGTCCTTAGTAAAAGAACTTATCACTTCCTCTATTCTGTTTCAACAGCACTTTGCACATCTATTTGCTATAGTATTCATCACAGGCTACGATCAATATATATCTATATAATCAATATGTGCCCCAGCTATGATGTGAGCTCTTTACAAATGGAACCACGTCTTTTTCATCTAGGTATTCATAGTGTTTAGCATAGCATCTAAAATATAGTTATTTAATAAATATTTACCAAAAGAATAAATAAGTTAATCATCTATGTTAACCATGATTACAACAGCAGTCGTTCTAATTACTTGCATATTTTCACCATTCATTTCATAAGCACCAGGTAGATCTGTGTGCTATGTAGATCTGTATAGGAAAAAAAAATGCCTCAATGACTAGAGACACTTCTAACATAAATATCCTGAGAATTATAAAATATTCTATTAAAATTTAATATCAGTAATTAAATTTCATGTGAATGCATTCTAACACTATAATATTAAAAAGACATCATAAAATTCTTTGAGCACTAATTTAAGGAATATTATAAGAACACTTAAGAAGCTCATGGGACCATGACTGCCAAACTTGTCACTTGATTATCAGGAAATATGCATCAAAAATGATTCCATTGACCTATTATTATATTCAAAATTTTCACTTCAAGACCTGTTTTCTGATGCTATAAAAATGGAAACAAAATTATATGTAAGAATAGAAAGGCAATGCAATGTGAGTTGGCAGTGGTTTTATTCCAAAGATTAAAATATACTTCCTGGAAAGAATTCTCACTGAGGAAGACACTCAGCAAACAACAAAAACATCTCACGTGTGGCCATTTATACCATTT
>CM052438.1:114254791-114298943 GCA_028533085.1 Varecia variegata
ATACTTGAAGATCTGACTCGGGGTGTTGGGGGTGGGGGAGGGGACGGGTGTTTACCTACATGATGAGTGCGATGTGCACTGTTGGGGGAATGGACACCCTTGAGGCTCAGTCTCGGGGGGTTGGGAGGGGCATGGGCAATATACTTAACCAGAACGGTTGTACCCCCATAATAAGCTATAATAAATAAAAAAAAATAAAATAAAAAAAAACTCGTTAAAAAAAAAAATTTTAATGCTGGATAATAGTAACCATAAAAATCTATGATTTCCTTCTAAAAAAAAAAAGTATAATGAAATAAAGTGGAACTGCTTCATTACACCAGTATTGAGGATACTTATTATGAGGTTATGATATAGTGTGATGTCTATACTCTGTGCAGTGGAGCATCCTGGGCTATGTTAAAATCACTTTACTACTTAGCTATGTTATTATATCAGATTATTTCCAAGCATTATTGTCTATAATTTTTTATTTTCTTTTTAACTCTAGTTTATGAAAATGTTCTTCTTGTGATTAAAAAGGCATGCCCAGGGAAGCAAGTCATACCCTATTTTAAAAATATACAGTCTATCAGCAGAAGTTTGGGGATAACGTCAGTCATAAAC
Source organism: Varecia variegata (assembly GCA_028533085.1). Taxonomy (NCBI): domain Eukaryota; kingdom Metazoa; phylum Chordata; class Mammalia; order Primates; family Lemuridae; genus Varecia; species Varecia variegata. The sequence goes on from CM052438.1 coordinate 114,255,398, forward strand.
AATCATAGCAAAGCTTCCCTTTTAAGGTTGGTGCTTCAAGGGCTGTTTATGCCTCCAAATACTTGCTCCAAAATTACTAATTCCTACAATTGGGGAGAAATTGGAAAAGTCATTAGTGTGTTCAAGTAGATTGATATTTTGATTTGAAAAATTATCTCAGGCAAACATATTTTTATACAGCTCTATGGCATTGTTTGAATAGCCAATTTATGCCAGATTCTAGAGCCAAATGTTTTTGCCTAAAGACGCCAGATGTTTTCTAATTTGCTGCTGCTGTCTGAAAAGCAAGGCTACTATGTTGTAAATTCAGCTTTTTTGCTTTACTGAACTGGGACTAAGATACCCTTCATTCTTTTGTTAGAGTTTAGTTTAGCCAGAACTGGACCAGAGGTAATTTTAAAAAGGATAATTATATATCAATTTAGGAAATTCTGTTGTGAATAACTAACATTTGGTAATTGTAAGATTTCAAAGTTGAAAAATTTGGAGGACAGCTCTTGCACTCCAAATGTGATAAAACAGATATCAAAAGAAGTATTTCATTATACTTAAGTTATGTAACTAGTTAACAATGAGATCTGAACATTTGAAATTTACCCAGGAAGTTAATGAAGATGATAAGGCCAGCCAGAAGAGGGAGAAATAATTCTGTAGTTTTTTTTTTCCACCAACTGTTCATCATGATTGAAGAAATATCATTTGGAAGGGGTGTTTTTGAGGTTATTATATAAAAGAGATGGAAAACACTACATAAGTCTGTGTCAGAAGGTCCAATTATCTTGACCTCTTGAATGTCATTCCTCTATTATCAAAGTATTACCATTTTTACTGTTTCATTTTCACTCTTTTAAAAACTATTAATTTTTCCTCCAGTTCCTATCTTCCTTCTGCAAGAGCCTCTCATTATGAATAAGTGGTAATTATTCACATAGAGTTTGGCCAAAGTTGACAAATAGATTTTCTCTCCTTTTAACCTTCAGCGCTTTCTACTGATATGCCAGGCTAGTAATTTGTTAGCTTATAAAAGGGGAAAAAATAAATGAGTACCTTTCCAATCCTCATGCCTCTTCTGTTTCATCTCACACAATATAATCATTTTTGAAATTAGTATTGTATCTTCAGGTATGAATATTTTTTGTCATTTCTTCTATTTCTTACCATCTTCAAATATGTTAAAGAAATTAGAATAAAATTATTTTGCACCATTTGTCCACATATCAAGTTATAAATACTATTCATATATTAAAAAGCTATTCTAAGGAAAATTGTGACCATTATAAACATTTATGCTCTCACATAAATGATAGTTCTATGTTAACATGTTGCTACCATTCCTTGAAGCACAGCCCACTTCAGAAATCCACACACAGCTGTGCCTTCAAACTCATCATAGCTCAGAACTGTTCCAATTCTAGAATCTCCACTCCAAATATCCTTCCCTAATCACGACCACTTGTTCTTCTGCCATTTCCTCTTCTACATTCTCACTGATCACTGTGATGTACAAGCCTTTATCCATTCTTAGGTTTTCGGTCTATTTTGGTTATGGTTGCCTCTGTATTAGTTTGCTATGGCTGCCATAAAAAAGTACTACAAATTGGGTGGCGTAGAACACCACAAATGCGCTGTCTCGTGGTTCTGGAGGCTAGAGGTCTGAGATCAAGGTTGGCTCCACCATGTTCTCTCTGAAGACACTAGGGAAGGATCTGTTCCAGTCTGTCTCCTAGAATCTGGTAGTTCCTTGGTTTGTGGCCACATAACTCCAGTCTTTACCTGGCATTCTCTCTGTGTGCATATATGTCTCTGTGTCTAAGTTTCTCCTTTTTATAAGGGTACCAGTCATGTTGCATTAGGGATCCATCTTACTCCAATATGACCTCATATTAATTTAACTAATTATATCTGCAATAACCCTATTTTCAAATAAGTTTACAGTCTGATATACTGGGGATTAGGACTTCAACATACGAATTTGAGTGGGCAGGACACAGTTCAACCCATAATACCTTCTTGTCTAGCCAGGATCCCATTATCTCCTATCTTAGCATTGCTTCTGCCAGCACTCTAATTTTATTCTTCTTTCTCTTTCATCATAATGGGCTACCTAGGTAGGAAATGTTTGCTCTGTAATTGATGCACACTATTGAAGAAAATTACATAATCATGGTAATTAAATAACATTAAGAATGCATACTTTTTGAACACAACTGGGCCCTAAATCTGCAAGGATCTTGTTTTATTATACTATCCCCTAGCTGTGACTGTTGCAAATATGTTTCACTGTCTTCAAGTTTGTCTCTTAACCTTGCTACCTTTACTCTCAACAGACCCATTCTTTCCTAATTAAATGAAACGATCGAAGACATTAATACAAACACTCTCATGTTTTCTTCCACACCCCTCCCCAACAACATCCTTTCTTCAAATGTCTTCTGCTTTACCTCTTTCATCTCTCCCCTTCAACTCGCCCCTGAATGCCAACAAAATTTCCTTTTTTATTAATACAAAATTGTCATTTTCTTTGAAAGCTTCCCTCTTTAATAATGCCATACTCTGCTTCTTTGTTTATGATGAAACAATAATAACAACAACAACAAAGCCACTCTGTTGACTCTCCGTTGCTTATGAAATAAATAAATCCTAATTAGTACATTTACCTGTCATCAAACTAGTTTTTCAAACCTGTATCCTATTAAATAAATATTTTCCCATCATAACATTATAGCATTAAACATACCAAATTATTGCCATTCTGTATATCGCTGCCTCTTTATGTTTACCAATTTTGCTTTAGCTATGCTGTTACTGTTTTGGCTCATTTTTAATATTTGTATTTTGTTTGTTTTCCTGTCCGATCTATCTTTCTTGGCCAGCTCAAATTCTGTGAAGTCATACTCAATATTCACATTCCTTTTGAATAGCAATTATTTGCTTCTTCTTTAGGAAATTCATAATTTTGTCACTATTTACTGTTGAAAGTTAACATATCATAACTTGTAAATAAACTTTGTAAATTCCTGTGTTATATGTACTGGACTAAAAGAGCACTCAGTTCTGGGACCGTGTCTTGTTCAGCTTTATATATCATAGTGCAAATAATCTATTAATATTTGTGAATTAAATTAAACTGGTATGCTAATGTAGAATGTTACAAAATTCTGCAATAGAATATCGTAAATTATATCCTGATATACACTTATTCATTCTTTATTCATTTTTTTCATACTTTGCTTTTCCATCTAAAGTATTTATCAAGACACTACTATGCACTTGATGCCAAGTACTAATAGGAAGCTGAAATTTGTTCTATATTTAATTCTATAAATAAGCCATTTATGGTAGCATAATACATAGTATTGGCTTTATATTTTTAAATAAAAATGTGAAAGTTTATTTTTAAAAATAAATCAGAAAATACTTGCAAGTGTCTACATGTGGTCTATTAATAACTATAGCTCAGGACTCTGGGATGTAATCTAGTGCTATTCATATCAGTACTCAGACACATTGAAAATCAGCTCTTATGTCAAGTCCCAGGAAGGGAATCCCTAAGAGAATAGAGAATGTGATGTAGCCTAATGTTTCAATGAATGACAATAACCAGAGGAGAATAAAACTTTAGAAGAGAGTCTTGATAAACTAGCTAGGTTTAATGAAACTGATCATTTTCAATTCTTCCGTACATTTACTGCCTTAGCTGACAAGACTCTAGAAGTAGGGAAGATTCTTCCATTTGATATGTGTACATTTTAATGTCTTGAATATAGAGGACTACTTGCAGAATTCCCAAAGTTACCAAAGGTTGAATAATTATATATTTCTTCTATTAACTAGTTATTAGAATTGTCATCATCACCCTTTGCAGTGAAAAGTAGAAAGGTACAATCTGTAGCAATAGTTTGGCAACTCATATATTTCACACAGTGACATTATCCCATTAGGATAGTATCCTTGAAAAGGATATGTATAAATTAATATGCAATGGCACATAGAGAGAATTAACCAGGCATCATCTTTTCATTTAAGAAGCACTCATGTGATTAAATTTCTGAGCTAAAAATTCATCCTTGAAAGTTATACTTTAGCAGAATGACTGATTTTATTTTATAGCTGTCAATTTGATTGACAAGTAAGACCCATCAAGTGAGTTTCTATTCTCATAATCCAGGAACACCTTGAAAAGATTTCCCAAGAGAAAAGAAAGAAATATATACAGAAAAAAAAAAAAGGAAACTGCATTTCTGATTAAGAACATAAGATAAAATATAGAATTTTCTTTTTACATTCACTATGGTGCTAAAACCACTACACTGGAAAAATACCTTGGTTGTGAGGTAATTGCTATAAACCAAGTATTTCATTCTTATTTAGCAACCATTTATAGGCTGACTAAATCATTTCATTTATAATCGTGTCATTCTGTATTTTTATGCAATTTGACTTGGTACCATATTTTCCAATTGTAGCAAGGGCTTATCTTTACTGCATAAGAATTTAAAATCTCAGCTTTGTAATAGCTTATGAAAATATCCAATATTTTATTATGTCATAGTACCAATATATGTAGTGCTAGATGTTTACATGATACCATGGTGTGAGTTCTCGAGTGTCAGGGTCAGCAGTGAGAGTGAAAAGTGACCCAGAGAAAGAGTAAAGGACAATGTAAGGGTACGTTTTCAAGGTTATGCCCCTTTGAGCAATGTGGACTTGATTCTGCTGGGGGTTCCTCCTAAGAAGCATAGAGAATACCTCTTAAATTATCTGTCTAGGGAAAAGCGGTCGAGAACGTATATTCACTGGCTCTGTCCTATATTGTTTAATGCCCCAAGGAAATTAACTCCCTCTCATTTCCAGCTGCACTAACACCCCAGTGGGTTCCCCAGCTTTGGAGAAACTCTAGGGTAAAAGAAAAAGACATGGATGAGAAAGGTTACCAGCGTAGAATGAGCATAAGAGCTCCCAGAACTGCCCAACAGCTACAACTGAACTTAGAGGAGGGCGCAGGGTAAAGTGGAGCAGCGGAAGTATCCAATATGTTAGGCAGGAGGTATGCAACATGATTGATTCCACAGTCCAGATGAAAACTTGACACCCAAATATTACCCAAAGCAATAGATTTCAAATATTTTGTCCTTGTGAACAGCAGTAAGAAGAAAATACATACACTGCTTAACAACAAGGATACATTTTGAGCAATGTGTTGTTAGGCGATTTTGTTGTTGTACAAGCATAACAGAGCATACTTAGACAAACCGAGATGGTACAGCCTACTGCATACCTGGGCTATACGAAACAGCCTATTGTTCCTAGGCTACAAACCTATACAGCATATTACTATACTTAATACTGTAGGCAGTTGTAACACAATGGTAACTATTTGTGAATCTAAACATCTCTAAACAGGCAAAAGGTACAGTAAAAATACAGTATTATAATCTTATAAGACCACCATCATATATGTGGTCCATCATTGACTGAAATGTCATTATGTGGCATGTGACTGTATATGATTCTACTGGGCATACAGAGACAGAAATTTATTAAATCATACCCTATGAGCAATGCAACCTGATATTTTCTATTCCATACTATGCTGTGTTATTCTGTGCTGTTCTATTTAATTAAACAATGCTGTTCATAACTCCCTAAAGTAATTTCAGAACTCATGGTTTGGAAAACACTGGCTGAAAAGATAATTAAATTAATTTACCTAAGAAGGTAAGTGATGGCATATTAATATAATTAAAATCATGTGACCTGGAGCCATATACACTGAAACTTTTATAAATAAAGATCATAGTATTAAGGACAGTTAAAAAAGATTAGAGTGAATTCTTAAGAAATTAGAAAATGGGGTCACATGGGTTCATGTTCCATGGTTCTGAATTTCATCTGTCAGTGTTTCAGAATCTATAAATGTGTAAAGAACATCTAGCTCCCTAAGAGAATGAACAGGGTTGGAACACAGAGGGCTGAATAATGAGGTGCTGTGTCTCCTGTCTTTACCTCAGCTGCTCAGTTTTCTTCCATCTCAATTCATATGTATACAGTGAGGAGAATTAGTGTACACATCTTGTGTAGGCACATGCATATATACACAGCCAGCTGAAGGCTACTCCATAGTTAGAGCTGGCCTGTGTACTATCCCAGGATCCTTTTGCATCTTATGTTTGTTTCAGGTTGATTGTTTTGACAGTTGTCATTTTTAAGCTTCTTGTCTCTTTTCATAGGGAAAGAGCTTTTAGTCTCCTAAGAGCAGAGCTCCATTATCATAATCACCTTTTAGAAAAGAGAAAATTACCTGTAATTTTTATGTTCTGAAGGTGTATCATAATAATTCAGCCACCCACCTTACCCTCAAAATCAAATGGTGTTTTGCTTTTTTTTTTTTTTAAAGAAACTACTTTATTCTTTCCTATTACTTCATTTTCTTCAGAGGAAATGAGAGTTTACAAATCTGGGAAATCCCACCAAGCCTCTATGAGTTTTGGCGGTCTCTTCCTACTCTCAGCTATTGTGTTTAAGGATGTCACTGCCATGGGGATCCAGGAGCACTGCAGTTGTAACACATGTCCCACAAAAAGTACGGTTTATAGTCAATGAGGAAGTGAACAAGCAAGGAAATAGTAACTCTCACATCAGCCATGAGTCCTTCATGTTTGGGAACGCACCTTTGCTTGTGTGCACACCCCCTCCTGGGAGCCCCCACCCACCCCAGCACTTCTGCAAAGATAACACGAGTGTGCACACACACGTAAATCCATAGGTTACCTCTCATTATCAAGGTCTCACAAAATCCAAATTGTAATTGACTGTCTTCCAGTTACTGCAGAAAAAACCAAAAGGGTTGAGTAGAGGAAAAAAATGCAAAAACCCAGGAAGTCATATGCCCTTTGCCATCTACTGGTGGATGTGTTCTACAACTGAGTTCGCAACTGTTCCTAATAAGCACTGTTTGTGTTAATCCTTAGGCAGTTATGCCTTCTCCCCCTTACACTGAATCTTCTAGTATAACAATCCTAAAGCTGAGCTCATGCGATGTTAATGGGTGTCTCGTGAAAAGACGATTTGGTGATGAAGTAACTTTTGGAAAGTGTTGCCTACTACATGAAGATTTGCAAAGCACAAGGCATTTTAAAGACTCTGAAAAGTTTCAAGGTTAAGACATTTATTGAACTTTTAAGCCTAGCATTTCCCACATTTATTATTTCATAAAACACCTTTTGATTCTTGAAAGATGGTGGGTGGCTGTTTGCACAACTCAGTATGGAAAACAAGGTTTTGCCCAGAGTGACATTTTGTTTCTTCTTGGGTGCCCTTATACTCTTTTTTCTATGAAACTTTTTCCCTCTAAGTTCCCTTGTAAAACTCTCTCATCACTTCAAACAACAGAGCTCCCACTGCCAGATAACTTTTTCCTCTTTTCTTTTTGTAAATATAAGTAGAGAGTTTATCTGGGCTAAGTTTTCCGAGCCTGTTTTATTTGTAACATGAGGAATGCAAGACATAGGGTTGCTGTGAAGACTAACAGGTTAACATTTACATATGTTCTAACCTACGCTTGTGACAAAGTTAACTCAACAAACTACCAGAACTACTAGTAATAAAATGATGATGATGATGTTTCAATAAATGAATAAAGATTGTGATCAGGGAAGTAATAACCAATATGCGTATCTATTTTTTCTGTTTTCCTTCTCCCAATAAGTGAAGCTCATTACTCTTTAACACTGATCTAAAAACAGTGGGATGGAAATGGGAAAGGGGAAAAGGAGTTCACTCCTCAGGAGGTTGAAAAGTCACATCGATACACCAAGTGAATCAAAGGACAAAAATAAAAAATAGATACTGTGAAATTTTTGAATTGCATATACAAATAGCCTTGATCGTGTGGTTTTTGGCGAGTATCACTGAGTTTGACATTGGTGGGACACTGTAAATATTATCTGGCAAGGAGCATATATTTGGGGCAATTTTAATCTATGCTCCTGACTTTCCCTAGTCACACCGTAACTTATGGCAGAACCAAAAATCAAACCTAGGTTATTTTAGCTCAAAGTTTTTTTTTTTCCACTGCGAGCTACTGCTCCCCCAAATTGATCATCTCTCAGTGCCAAACACTGAAATGCCCCCCAGATTCCATTGGCTTTCACTGATAGCTTCCACTTTAACAGGCGGTGCCTGATCTTTAGCCAGAGAAAAAAAACTTCAGACCCCAGTTTCTTTGTCTTAGTGGTGGGGCTAAAGATGGAAATCCACCGTTTGTTTCTGTAACAGATACCGATAATGACCACTAAAATGCTTGAAAATGTACAAGCTTCAAAACAAAGGCATAACAAAAGGAGTATAAAGTGAAATTATATTAGGTAGTGAACATATTTTCTGGGTTCAAAATATATCCCTCTGGTTGTCTTTAGTGCAGAATTATGGTAGGATTTAAGAAATGCTTGACGATCTCATGGCAAAAAACTGAATGTATCAATTTAGATGTGAGCCGTCACAGACCATGAAAGGCCCAGTTTGCAAATATAGTTCATTCTGAGAAGAATTGTGGGTGCATATTAGGATGGTCATTACATATGGTTAGTCATTATTTATGGAGTATCTATTATGTACAAATGAGTTAGTAGTTAAGAAGTATTATCTGTTATGTACAGACGGGTTAGTAGTTAAGAAGGAAGTATTCTTTAGCTCCTATTGCTAAGGAATAAACACTGATCAATATTTATACCATGCCAGAAAAAGCAATTGAATATTAAAACTCAATTCATTAAATACTGGTTTGTGGCAACAAATGGTAATTAAAATAAATATTTGATAAGATTTTATTGTTTAAAAGTGGGATGCAATTTAATGAGGGATATAATACACAGTGGTACAAATAAAATACTAATAAATTTTGCACTCTATTTTTTAAGAGGATGAGAGCCAATCAGAGAAAATATTTCTCATTTATTTTTTAAGAGAGAGAGTATATGTGTGTGTACACATATATCAATACACATTACCCAAGAATCACTGTGGAGTTTAGTAAAACCCTCTTAAATACAGATGCCGTTAAATAAAAATATAGGTACTAAATAGTTTTCAATCTGAATATTGTAATCTAGTAACTGCTAGTCATGTCCTTGAACTGTATCAAAGAAGTAAATCTGTGACAAAAAGTCCATTCCTTTTTTTCCTTTTTTATATACTTGGAACTCATGGTGAATTTAACTTGTTTTTCCTCTTTCTTAAATATAATGATTTTTATTCTTTTCCTTCATAACTAACAGTGTTTTAGATAGCATTTTAAATAGTTTGTACAGAGCAGTTTATACTTGGGAGCTTAATGAAAAAAGAAAACGAAATATTTGGTTAGACACCCTTTTTGGAAGTGTCAAAGTAGTGGTGCTTAACTTAATCACCAAATGACAAAGAGAAGTCAATCATTACCCACTTTGATAGTATTAAGTACCCACCAAAATATAATTTTTGATGAAGTATATAATTAGCTGCTTTTACATGGACTATAAAATAAGTTCTGCAGCTATCCCCTACTCCATAATTCTGTGATGGCAAATTACTATTTTCTAATGTTAGGGAAGTCCTTCCAAGCTCTGTTTTCGTTCCATAAAATGTGTTCTGTATTGCTTTTCGAACAGCTCATAAAATAAGCTCATTATAAGACTCGACAAGGAAATCTTCTTGCACATTACTTTTCATAAGCATGTCTTCCAAAAATGTCTAAGAAAGTGTAAGTTCAAAAGGGTAAGGGTGGGGAAAGCTTGTACAAGATAAAGTTAAATTCTTTAAGAAGGCAACTGTTCTGATAATTTTAAAAACACGTTCATTTGGATGAGCACACAGAAAGATATTTGCTGTAATGGAATTTTCCCAAACCTGTCACATACTGCTCAACGTCCTTGTTTTCAGTACCCTTTTCAATTCTGAGTGATAGCAAACTGTATTTTCTGAGTGATAGCAAACAGTAATGGATAGTGGATAGGTATACTCATAATTGAATAATGATGTATATTGTATATCCATGATCTTGGTAGTTCATTTCTGAACTAGTTTCTAAATTGGAACATGATTCATCTAAGATTGGGGTGGATTCTTAAACTAGGGACTTACAAAAAAAGGTAACCTTTTAGTTTTCTGAATATTGTATTAAACTCTGGAATCTTGTGTCCAACTTTGGACATGTTCATAGGTTTAATTCATTTTGACAAACATTTACTCGTTTACATGTGAAACACTACCTTAGGACTTAGGTTCTCTAGTCAAGATCCTGCTATGTGCTATATTATGCAAATAACTAAAGATTTTTTAAAAAAATGAATGGCTTTCCCTTACCTTGACAAGCTTATAAATTAGTAGAAGATAGAGATACATAAGCACATGATTATAATATGGAAAAATAAGTACAAAATTAGTATATGGATAACATATGAAAGATAGAAGAGGGCTCAGTCCCTCCCTATAATCATGAAAGACACCAGTTCAGTATTAATACAAAGTAAATAGAGGGTAATCAAGTGATAAGGCAGTGAGATAGCAGCGGGGCAGAAACCACATTATGGAAGGCTTTCTGGTCAGGCTAGGAAGCATGGCTTTTTTTCAAGTAGGAAAGGACCACTCTGGTAGCTTTATGGGTTATGAATTTGGAGCGACAAGCTCGAAAATAGAGAGATCAGTTAGGAGATTATTGTAGGAGTCATATGAGAGCTGATGAAAGCCTGAACTCAGTCAGGCAGCAGTATTAGAGACGGAGAAGGGTTCAAAAATATACAGGAATCTAAATCGACAAAACTTGTTTGATTAGATGAGATATGTGAAGGAATACATGACTACTCCCAGGATCCTAGTTTGGGTGGTAGCAGTTTAGCAGTGTGATTATATGACATTAATGGGAACCTATTAAAGATCAAAAGAATATATTTATACTTTTATTTACTTTTCCTTATTTTCAAAAACTAAAATAACCTCTTAGATTAACAAATACCAAACAAACAAAAAAAATTGGATCTTCATGAAAAGAGTACTTCTGAAGTTCAGAACTTCTTAACTATCTCTTTACCTATTGAAAATTCATCCATTTATAATTCCATGTGCATACTTCCCCCCTTCTTATCTAATTTTGCACAGGGTATTTTGATAACAACATGAACTGTGAATAAAATGGCATGCAGTTGAAAGGGAGTAATTGCTAGGTGAGTAATATTAAGTAAGTATAGTGGGGTCATTTCTTTTTATCAAATGACAAATCTATTAGTCTGAGAGAAGAAAAATGGACAGCCTTGCTACCCATTCAAATGTCATAACTTCATTCAGTTTTTTATCTATTTAGCTATATGCACCATGTAGAAATGAATGTTAGTCAAATTCATGAAGCAATTATCTAGATTAAGAACTAAAAGGATTCAATGCACTTGATCGTGACATTTTATTTCATGGTAAAATCTATCAAATTCATGATAATTGCTTGTGACTGCAAAATGAGGAAAGGTTACATGTATTTGCCTTCTCATTATTATGACCATTGTAAACTTTTTTCTAAATACCTATATGTAGCTGGTCCTAGTGGAAGCACCACACTTTTGTTAAAAACATTACATTTGTTTCTTCTAGAATAATTTTGACAATAGTACAAAACTTATCACCTTTTATTTTGGTCCTTCAAATCCTCTTATTTGTAATGATTTCTCAGTGTCTACTAATAGCCTATTCTCCAAAGCTTTATTTCTATGATTATTTGATTTTCTACTTTTCCTTCTTCCTTCTCCTATGATATACAATGCCACCACAACTTGCTGATTTTCTACTGACCTTTCCTTTTTCATTCAATAAAAGTGTGAGATCCCTAGCTCATATGTACACTTCAGTGTGTAGCTGAATACATACCAGATTTCTTTTTTTTAGTATGTGTCAAGAGTTCATTTCTCTTTATTGCTGAGGGTTATTTCTTCACAGGAATATACCACAGTTTGTTTATCCATTCACCTATAGATAATCTTGTGGATTATTTCCCATAGTATAGTTTTTGGTTTTGGGTTTGTTTTTTTTTTTTTTTTCAGAATATTATAGGGATACAAACACTTTGGTTACATATATTGCCTTTGCACCGCCTGAGTCAGAGCTACAAGCGTGCCCATCCCCCAGACAGTGCGCACCACACCCATTAGGTGTGAATTTACCCATCCCTTCCGCCCCCAGCACCTGCCCGACACCCGATGAATGTTACTTCCATATGTGCACACCAGCTTTCAAATACTTCCTACCAAAAAAAATGTTAAAAGTGCCATTAATGATTTTTAATTTGATTATAGTTTGAAATGATATTTTGGATATACTAGATTAAATAAAATGTTATTAAATTATTTGCACATGTTTTAAAAAATTAACATGGCTATTAGAAATTTTAAAATTGCATATTTGGCTTACATCTATGGCCCACATTGTATTTCTATTGGACAGCACTGCAATAAAGGATGCTAGAGTTAAAGGAGGCATGCGCTCTGCTCTGAGATCATGCAGCTAGATGTGAAAGTAACTATAACCTCATAATGTGAAAAGAGCCACAGAAGGGTATGACGTGAAGAGTGAGTAATCATTTCTAACTGGACATTTAAAGAAGATCCATGGAAGAGGTGATATTGGATCATCATAGAAGGAGGACAAGCATGTTAGCATTTCAAGTAGAGTGAATGCTTGGTCACAAGAAAGAAAGCTACTAAAACAGTCATCTCAAATTTTATTTAAATCACATCACTACCCTATGGCTAATCATAGAAAATAAAAAACCTATCCGGAAAACATTTCCAGCTCCTTACCAGTTCCTCTTAAAAGCATCTGTTTCTACTTCCAATGAGAAAAAAGGCTCCTTTCAATGAGCGTGTGAGGAACTTTATGGCAGACTGGAGAGACGCTACTTCAGTAAAGCTGACAGGGAATTTTGAGGAGCTAACCTTCATGGTGGCAACTGAATGGAAAGGCAGGCATAGCTCACCTGACACCCATGGGTCATTCCAGTAGTGAGCGGGAAGACAAGAGTAACATTTCCAAATGTGTCTCCTGAGAATTAGGATATCTTATGGTTCACCATAACGCATTTGATGAGTAAGGAGAAAGGAATGAAGGAAGTAGGGAAAAACTGATTCCAAAAGAGAGATTGTATGGATAGTAAGGAACTGATAAGGAGAGTAGGAGAGAGTTGAGGGTGATAGGCCAGACAGTGCAGTGTCTTGCTCGGGTTTGAATTTAGGCTCTGGCCTGCACTGCCTTGAGGTTGTGGGCAAGTTGCTGACGCTGAGTTTCAGCTTCCTGATCTGTAAAAAATACAGTGTAACAAAGCCTTCCATGCAGAGTTGTAGCCCTAGCGTGGGCGGGACAAAGGCATTACATGTAACCAAAATGTTTGTACCCCCATAATATCCTGAATTAAAAAAAAAAAAAAGAATGTAAAACACACTATCTGGCACTCTGTAAGAGTTCCATAAATGTTAGTTATTATGTTTGACCACTCCTGGGGCTATTAATAATTTTGAATATTTATCTTATTTTGGTTGATTCCCTGGAAGGAATTGAACTGGTGAAATGTATGAATTTAAATCTCTTGCCTATTATTTTAAAAGGGAAAGTGAAAAGACGATACAAGGAGAATATTTTATTTCATCCATTCTAAAACGCAGGGTTTTTTCCATTCTATTTAACTAACATCACAGACTAGCACTGTATGTCTCAGAGTTGATGGTGCCTTATAAAAGTCGCCCAGCTGGGGTAGTTATTGCTGTTTGCATATATGTAAAGCTGTTAATATTTATGGTGACATGTGTATACAAATGCAATCCTCAATGTTTAAATCTACAAATAATTTAAGGATTATCTTAAGAAAAACTATGGGGCCTAGCAAATGTTTGCAAACATTTTTTTGTTCATCTTCTGGTAAAATCCAGATGTTCCAACCTCAAAGCTTGCTGACGAGTGGAAACTCCTAAGAAATACTCTGGGTGTCACAGAGAATGAAATAGGTGGGAAACTATGGACAACAAACCTCCAATTTGAAAAATGATTCAGAAGAGTTAGACCCTGAAAATGAGGGACTTTAGTAATAACGTCACAGAATTATTTTTCTTTTTATGCCTGCATAGAATGAATGTGATAAACTGTATCCAAATAAGTCTAAAATAAATATTTTAATAATTGTTAAAGGAAATTCTAAGATGTATGAAAGCATTATGTCATGGTTAAATTGCTTGTATTTTTTCTTTCTTAACGGTGCATGAAATACCCATGCCTTTTACAACTGATGAATTCTGACATTCTGTGAAATACATTAATTTTTCAAGTTATTATAAAAGAGTACATAAACAAAAGATAGTACAGAGCAACATCCTCAGGTTTATAGGATATTCTTAGTGTGTCCTAAGGCCGAGGCAAGCCAAGGGCAGAGCCATCAGATAAGAAAAATATATCTTTGATTTTGGCTCCTTCTGTTGTCTCTCAAGCAGAGAAGCAGGTTAGTGTAATCAAAGGGCAAAGGATTTGAAATGCAAAGGCTCAGGTTTTAGTTCTTGCTCCAAAAATTGCTGGCTTTTAAACTTGTGTGGGTCACCTCTGAATTTTCTCTGGGAATAATGGTATAACTGCTTTATGTCCTTCAGATGTTGGATTAGTCAAAAGCACATTTAAAAAGTGTTATAAGATATTAGTTACTATTAAGTGGTCCTTTTTTCGTTTTGCCTATTTTACGTACAAAAAAGGAACTCGGATTTATTTGTCTAGAGGAGGCAGGGTGGAGGGAGATCGCTATATTGTAACCTATTTATATCCGTAGTCATATGCTGTGACTGAGCAGTAACAGCCTACAGTGTACATGTGGCCAAATAGTTCAGAGTCTCCAGGAGTTAGAGGAATGTTCCCCTAGGAGGAGTTGATGAATGCATTTTCAAGTAAAGAGTAAGATTTCTAAGAGATACTCCCTGGCTGCCTCCAATATTCAAGCTTGGGCATCTCATTGCCAAGCTTCCTTTTCCTCCAGGACTAGCATCCTTATTCTTTCCTCCGGGCTGCTGAGGACTGGGTTCCCTGTCCACGCTCCCCCTTCCTTTGCAATAAATGCCCCTCACTTGATTCCCACCACCCAGTCAGCTCACTCTTTGAGAAGACATGGTATATCCACTTTGTGTCTCTCATTCCCACTGTGTCTTCAATATACTAAATAGCTACTATCACAAGCTAAACTTAAAAATCTATCTCATTTTAATAAAAATCATTACTTTAAAAATTATCTTTAGGCAGATATTCTTTTAGCCTTAAAGAGGTACTAAATGTTGACACTTTCTAGTATGGTGAGAGAATGATGCCTTAGCCGGTGTTTGGGTCGTAAACTTCTTGAGGAAATACTGCTTACAGCCCCCACCAACATGTTATAGGTGTTCATATGCATTAAACATTGTTAGCTTGTTTGTGCTCCTTAAAACGATGGCTTTCAAATATTTGAGTACAACTCATAATAAATGCATTTTACATCCTGATGGAGAGCACACATGTGCATTTATGTATATGCAAGGTACATAGAATTAAAACAAAAGATTAGCTTAAAATACTAAAACTCTTAACCTTACAACTCACTGAAAGGTTGCAACCAGCAGTTTAAAAAAACCCTTGATTTAGAAGATGTGTAAGTCCCTTTAGCAAGCTTAATCAGAAATATGTTTGGTGGGGGCCTGTAAGTTACTTTGCTACAAAATAAGTATTTCAGACACCATCACAGTATTGAAAGAAAGTATAATGAATAACCTTAGATTACAGTTGTCTGTGATGATTCCAAATCTGAATTTTCCATTCCTGTGTTATTTTTCTCAGGGACTAAATTTCTACATGTATTTTGTAGCACATGAATGAGACAGAGAAAGTAAGGTTACTGTTTTTATAAAATCTAGTCTATATTTTTTTCCAGTCTTGTTTCTGTTACCTTTTACTCTATGTTGGGCCTTCTTATCACTTAGCTTTGGTTAAGAAATGACTTCTGCATTCATTTGCCTTGTGTATATAGGTTCACAAATGAGTCAATTGTTTTGTATTCCTTAATTTCTGCAGTGGGACAAATTGTCCATCCTAAAGACAGAATGTGAAGAATTTCCCACTTTCATATTGATTTTTCACTAACTCTAATCCTAGTAAACATTCCATTATTAAGGATAACTTTTTTGTGTGTTCTTTCAAGTAAATGCTTCATCATCATCATTACCACCAACACCAAATATGCTGTTGGCAGTATGTAAAGATAACTACAATAATTGATATTTAGTATCTTCTGGTAGGTTAAATATTCATTAGATATTCCATTTTATCACAGCTAACAAAGTCAATAAATATGGATAAATGTCTTATGAAGCTAACTTTATGTATATAAAATTAAAGAATGTGAATATAAAAATGTACCATGTTAATTAAAGAAAGATGTTTTGCCACTTAAGGAGTGACTTTTTTTCTTATCACTTAAGAGTAATGTGCTTGGTTATGCCAATATAGAAAATAGACTATATTTATTTAACCTATCTACTCCAGAAAGATAACTTTTGAGGATTAAAGGTATACACAGACGTAAGAAGATTCCAATCTAGAGACGGAAACAAGTTTATGAAAAATAATTAAAGTACAATGTGATGAATGAACTAGTCAAAGTATACACAGGGTACATTGGTAACTAAGGAAGGACTTATTGTCTTGACAGAAGGGCTCAAAAAACAGCCTCACAAAATATATAATCCCTAAGGTGGATCTTGAAGGACATGTAGAGAGGAAATGATTCCAAATGAATGAATAGTTGTGAGAAAGATATTTTCGCTCTTCCTGGCATAATTAGCTATGACCACTCCGGCAGGTATGACATCTTCTAAATTTACAAAAAGATCTATTTTGTCATTGAAGAAGTCATTTTTTCCCCCTGCTGCATTTACAACAATAAACTGCCTTGTGTAATTGCAGAAAATGGTCTATAATTAAAATTTCCTAAACTTCTAAAGAGCAGTTCCCACTAAATGGCTATATATTCTTATCATTTGGTTTCTGTTTTCTCAGCTAAGACATGGTCCCTATGACAAAAGTAAGATCTTTTAAATATACCTCTCAGTTTCCTGGCAAAGTTGCTCATTTGCAGAGTCACACAACCAGCCCACAGAAATAAAAAAAAAATTATTTTAGTCATTCATTTGGCAGTGCTTTTTATGCAAACAGGTAATTAGGAACACTGCAAAGATTTGAAAAATCTTCAGAATCTGCAGTTGCAAAGCTCAGAGTTTGCATTGTATAATGGCAAAAATAGAGAGCAGTCCCCACCAATTCTTCCTTCCAGCTTCAGCCCCCTATCTTCCTCCCTCTAACTCCTTCCCAGGTTTTAAAAGAACAAAAAGATATTTTTAAAACATGAATTTGTTGCAGTATGGAATTTTTATTTATTTGCTTATTGTGTGTCTCCATTCTTCTAAGCATCATAAAAGCAGAAGCCTCATCTGTCTTATTTATTCCTGTATCACCAACACCTGGAAGGAACAATGTGCAGCAGCATATATTAAGAACTTAACGAATATTTGATGAATGAATGAATAAGTGAAATAAACCAATACGGAATAAAATAAATCTTTTCTTCTAGCAATCATACTTTTCATAAATAGAAAGACATTGTCACATTGTCATTCTTCTTAAAAGTAGGCAGAAGGAAATGAGCATTTTGTTACTGTTTAAACATGGCAATTGAGTTTCTAGTATCTGGTTCATTTATCCATTCAACATTTATTGAACTTCTTCTATTTCTCACACAAAGACAAATAGACATAGTCAAGGAATATAGATTTAGCTGGGGTCGCAAATGCACAAACAAGTAAGTACCATAATATTGATCCTTGTTAATTATAAAATTTACATCCTCAGTTTCAACTATTCAGAAGTGAGCTCAAAGTAGTTATATATAGTAAATATATTTTTGCCCAGGCATGCATTTAAATCACCCATGCTGCAAGGCTTGAGTAGGGAGCTTAGTGAGCTAGTCAGTGAGCTTAGATAACTCTTCACCATCTACATGCCCACATGGCATGTGTTCTGTCTCATTCTTAAACATTTCGGGGAGAAATTATTCGGTGCTGTGCTATTGTGAATTCAGTAATTTCCAAAGATTTGTTTAGCTTTCTAAAGAGATGCCTTCCCTATCTCTTCAGTAGCATTTCAAGAGCCTACTATGATTTATATATGCAAAAATAGAAGAATGTACAAGAAACTAAGCTAACAGAGAGTGGGATGATAAACATACAAAAGCCCAGAAATATGAAATTATTTGAGGAATTTAGAAAACAAGGCAAGTGTTTTAAGGGCAACAATTATAAAGGCAAGAGGTGTGTCAGATGAGGTGGGGCATTTGCAAGGAACCAGGCTATTAGGAATTATGATTTCCTTGCAAAGGGGTTTGGATATTCAGAAGCAAGGGATTAGGAGCCATTGGGAGATTCTAACTGGAGAGAATCCAGTGCAGATGAATGTCTTAGAATGTTTTAGAAAGAACCATCTGGCAGATGTGTATTGAAAGTTTGAAGAGGAAATAAGCAGGAGATAGATAGGTAGACAAGTTAGGACATTAGTGTGGTAGTCTGGGCACACACAGAGAATGGGAACCCCAGCTAAAGTAGGAACAGTAGGAAAACAGAAGGGAAGCCAATTAGAGAGAGATTTAGGAGGCAGAATTGGCAGGACACTTCCTAAGTGTTTTCAGTGTGTAAAGTCTAGTTTCTGAAAACAAGTTGTTTTTCCTTTTATTTTTAAAAATCTGTGGTATTTTTTTCCATAAGTGTATGTATGTATATATATGTATGCTGTTTTTGTTGTTGTTGGGTTCTTTTTAAATGAATAGGGCAAAGGAACACTTCAAAAATGTAATGTGAGTGCTGTGTTTAGTAGTTTGAAAATTCTTCAGGGGCTTAAAAAATTAAGAATGTGGTTTCTTTCCAAGATCAAGAGACTAAGTTCATCTAACTGGGGAAGTGTGTGTCATCCATCACATGTTCTCATCTCGCAGATGTGGAAAAATGCCAGTGGCTGGCTTCTGTCTGATAGTTTCAGTGGGTCTGGTTCAGTGGACTCTGAGTAGGGAAGCTCTCCAGGTGGGCTGCCTCCTGCGGGACAGCTCCTGAATTTGGTCTCCTGTTGTCAGGATGGGCCCCTGACTCTGCCCGCCACACACGGGTGTCCTTTTTACCAGATTCCTTCTGTCCTCAGACCTCAGGCAGGCTCTGCCCTGGGGATGACTCTTGTACTATTAATAGCAGGCTTGCTTTAATGTCCAGGCTCCTTTTTCTCCATCGCCTCATACTTTATCACTCGATTTCTCATGCATCTCTTGCTTCCTGGTCTTGTCCTTCCACTTTGCTCTGGCCCACAACCCCAACCTGTCTACTCTCTAGTTTCAGATTCTTGACCTGGCTTCGAGTCTTTCATTTTACTTTGATTACAAATCTTTTAAATATTCATGTTTCAAAAGTATTCATCCAGCTGTTTTTTGTTTTGTTTTGTTTTGCCCTCATGCTATGCACTCTTTGATAAGTCTGCCATGGCTGTAGCTTCTAGAACTACCTCAAAGCTATCACCTAATTCAAATTTAACTCACATTTAACTCTCTCATTCAGAATTAACCCACAATCTTCTACCACCTTCATCCCACCCAAAGGGAACTTTTTCTTTCTCCCTTTAGCCTTTATTTCAATCCATGACACCCAACCCATTGAGCCAGAATTGGGGACATCCTCCTTTATAACTCACTTTCTCTTATCTTTTATATCCAGCCAGTCACTGAGCCTTATCAATTTTCCTCCTACATATCTTTCTAATCAGTCTCCTCCTTGCCGTTACCAATACCACTCAAATTTTACTGCAATCTCTTTTAGCCTATAGTCTTTTTTGTCCAACCCCAAATCCTGTAACCCATATTAATATCTAAAACAGAAATATAACCTGTTGATGCATTACTTAATTTTTGCACGCTTACCCAATACATATATATTTATCAACAAGCTTTTGACATGCCAGGCCCTGTGGAAGGATGCAAGATTATCACAATAAATGAAATAGACATGGCCAGTCTCAAACTCTTGATGGCTTTCAGAATCACATCAGAAGCACTTACATTGCTTGAAATTTATGGTCTGCTCCAGCCTACCTATTGAAAAAAGGTGAATCACAAAGAGTAAGATCTACTTTTATTTGCTCTATCCCCAAAGCTGAGAGTTTTGCACAATCCATGCATGGGTATGCAAAAGGCAAAAAGAAAAGATCTGGAGTAAGAAACTGTTTAATAGAGTTCACCGTGGTCATTGTCGTAGTCATTGGAGAGTCAGGCATTTAATTAAACATGCAAATGTCTGTCACTGACTATTTTTTAAGCTCATAAAATAATGATTTACCATTTCTAATATTTGGTTCAAAGGACTCTGAAATATTACTAATCTCTACCAATGGGAACATATACTTTATTAATATTGTGACACAAAGTAATTCCATATTGAAGTATGTTCCTTTGTACTATAAAATGATATTCTACCATGGCTTGATTTTTGTTTTGATAATACCATTACCCAATTAAATTAACTTTAAAATATATATACTTTTAAATTGAACTATTTGGTATAACTCTGATAATTTTAGTACACATTTGTTCTCCTATGTATATACCATGCAAATAAATATCATAGTTAGAATTTTAGTGAGTAATATCAACAAGAATATAGGTAGAGATATTGGAGATGTGAGCAGTTCTCCACCAAAATAAATAATTTCTAAAATACTTAGGTCTGCAATCCCTGTAAGGCAGAAATCCACAATGTAATTAAATTTCTATTGTGGAAATTACTATTCATAAAAAGTAATAAGATCAATTGTTGGAGGCTACTTTTAATAAACATTATCTATATAAGCTGTCTGTATACTTGGAGATATCTGAGGATTTAGGAGAATAAGCTTTGGGGCCAGATGGTCTATTAAATGAGATAATGAGATTAAATTAGATAGTATACATCAGGGACTTAACACAATGTGTGGCATATATAAGCACTCAGTAAAATGCCAGGGATAATAATGTGGATAGTTATCCTCAAAACTCTACTTTGAGGTAGCCATGTTATCCCCATTTTACAAATGAGGATATGAAAGCTCAGACAGTAACAATGACTCACTCTGAAGGCCAGCCAGATAATATGTTACATAACCGGGAATGGAACACTGATCTTCCAAATGAGCTTAAGGTCAAGACTCTTAAACCATGATTTGAGCACTGACTTCTCAGAGTGTAAAATAAAGATCCCTGATGACCAAGTGTGGAAGAAGCAAGTGCTCAAGAGCAAGAGAGCTGTAGCTTCCTCCTGTGTAAACAGGATAAAGGCTCTTAAGGGCACGCAACCAGACGGAGTGAGATGGGGCTAGGACGAAAGATGGAGTAACTAGATTAGGGGTTTGAGGCTGATTTTTATAGATGTGTCTATGTGACCACATGAAAAATGAACACAGGCCAACAAAAGTTCCTTATAGGGTTCTTACTCTTCTTTCTTTTAACTTGGGAAGAAGAAGGGTATGGTTCCTTGAGTCTAAGGAATAAACTCTTGTGATGGTCACTTCTGCCTGCCCTGTGCCCCCAGCCATAGTAAGACTGCTGCATGGCTGGGGCCCAGAGCAGCTATCCCAGCCTCCTTCTGCTGTTACTGGCTCCTGGTGTACAGCTGTGCGAGGGGCACAGGCAGCCCTTAGATAATTCCACAGGGCAGGTGCCACGGCTTGGACACACTCACTTGACCTGAGTTAGCTTGTTTCATTTGTTCATGTGGTTGGTTTTAACTTGGTAGAAAAAGTAGACTGAAAGAGAATGGAGGAATATGTTAGGCAATGTGCTGTCAAATTATTCTTTAATTAAATTCACTTCTTAGGAAATTCCATTTATGAGAAGGAACAGTTAAAGAAAACAAAATACATTTCAAATATCTAATTCAAAAATCATATTAGTTTATATTCAGATGTTTTTAAAATGTATTTTAAATTCATATTTCACCTTAAATATTGAGCCACTGCTATGTGCCAGGAAGGTTCTGGTAGGTGCTGGGAATATAACAGTGATTAAGACAGAGGTTATTTTGGTTTTCCCAGAGCCCAGTACTAAGCAGAGGAGAAAGGTAATGAAAAAAAAAATCAAAATAAAGTGTAGTAAATGTTAGGAGAGAAGAGTAGTGAATATCATTCATACCAAGAATACCTAACATTCTGATGAAACCCTTCCCAGAGGAAGTGACTTGTAAGCTGTGGTCTGAAAGGTAAGAAGCCATCCTGATAGAGGAAGGGTTGAGGAAAGCAGAGGGAACAACTTATGCACAGGCATGGAGCAGGGACGATGGCTAAGCTGGGTCTATGATAGTGATGGGAATTACTCAAGAGAAGAGGTGGAAGGCAGTCAGGACAACAATAAAGGGTCAGAGGAGGACAACAGGTTGATATGTTTCAAGACCTGCAGATAACTTGGTGTGATAATAAAATATATCAAAATAAACTATATATATTTTAGTAGTCCTATAAAGTTATCTATAGGTAAAGACATAAAGAAATTCATTTGCTAATAAAGAGACTAGTTAAAACTACAGATTTCTTATTCTGAATTTCATATGTCAGGGGGATGGGGTCAAAACAAAACAAATAAGTACTAACTATTCTAGAAGTTCTACCTGCAAAGGGCTTCCTTAAAATCGGCATTGTGTGCACCATACACATATAATTGGTCTTTGATGACTGCTTTGTGTAAGTTCTGCACTTAGCAAGCCTCATTTTTGAAGAAAAAAGTTTCCTATTTTTTCGTTTGTTTGCCTGGATGAGATCAATGACATATTAGTCACAAATAAATACTGTAAAAATTTTCGTTTTAAATTTTGGAGTTTTTTCTTAAAGCCCAGGTTAAAAGAGGAACTCTAGTTAAATCAAATGACTTATTCTAGTCCATGGACTCACTGATTCATGATTCTATTATTCTTTTATTTTGTACTAAAGGCATCATCAAAATAAATAGAAAACATCACAGCTGGACTGAAGCAGCACTAAAAGAACAATTTAGAGTTTTAAGTAGTGATTTTAGCCCCCATTACCAAGATTTTTGTTCCCCATTTGAAGCCATTAAATAGTTTTTTTCCACTAACTTTTAGCCAAATTTGGAAGTATCTAAACATACAATTTTATAAGGTCTAGGCTGAGGTTACTTTATCAGTTGCTGGGATAATGCAACAAGAGGAAATAGGATTGGGTATAAAGCATTGATTCAAGAGCCTTTGTTTAAAAGGTGTTTCTCAGCTTAGTTTGCAAATACTGATGAGGAATACAAAAAGGAATGAGTAGCCAATGACTTGAGTAATCAAAACATTAACATAATGGTTATCAAAATTTGCAGAGCCCATGGACTCCTTTGTAAAGCTAATAAGTACTCTGGATGCAATATATGCACATACGTTCACATAACTTCAGTGGGTCTGAGGATGCCGTGAAGTTTATAATTGGACTGCTTGGGATTTATGAATTTTCTTAGTGATTTCTTTATTTCCAGTCATGTCATTGTTTGAATATTGCCACCCAATCCAAGGTTTATTAGCCTTATTATGGGATTGATTTTGTTTTCATAATTTACACCCTAAAAGTACTATTTGGTCAGATCTTCTAGACACATCTCCAGTTGAGAGACCTATTGTTAATATTAAAGAGCCAGCCTGTTCAGTAAAATGAGCATGAGCGCCATCTAATGCCCACTGATGATTAGGGTATAGGTATAAGTACAAAAGGAGTTAGGTTTGTTATTGGTTGGTTGGTTGGTTGATTGGTTCATTTCTCTCTAAGATTTGTAAGTTATTTTTTATATTATCATTTCCAATCCTTTTATTCCACATCACAACCCCTTGAGTTATCTGTTACTGTCTGAATTTAATGATAAGAAACATTTTTAGCAATAAGAAACATTTTGTAAATATGTCCTTTTATTGGTGGAAGAGCATATCACTTACATTTTTAAATAAACATTTTATTTTAGAGAGGTTTTAGATTTTCAGAATAGTTGTGAAGATAGTACATAGAGTCCTCAAATACCTCACACCCAGTTTTACCCAAACAGTAATATGGTACAGTTGTTAAAATTAACAAACCAATATTGATACGTTCACTAAAGTTTATTGTTTATTCAGATTTCCTTAAAATTTCCCTAACGTCCTTTTTGTGGTTCATGATCTCATCTAGGACACATTACTTTTAGTAGTCATGCCTCCTTATGCTTAGTTATGACAGTTTGACTTACATTTGATGTTGTATGTCTTTGAATTTTAATACAGCTTTCTGTTATTTTTCAAAATCTTTAAACAATTTAACTTTTCAGAAAATACTTTCCCTTATTCTGTTCCCTTGATAACACTATATAACTATTAAATATTTAATCAGCTTTATGAGGGTTTGTATAAACAAATTACCATTGTACATTTTTCATCTCTAATAATGAAAAGGATTAAGAGAGAGGATTACCAAAATGTTTATCTTGCCGAGATTGCCTAGATGATATAACATGTAAGTGATGGGTCAGATTTCAAAGCCTATGACAACTTCCAAGCAGAAAAAAAAAAACTCTTTCAGCATCTGTAGCCTAAAATGCCCTCCACCCCAGCTGCCATGTTGTTGCCAGGGCTCCTATAATGACCAAAACCCCGAGAAAAAGAAGTTTCCCTTTGGAGTCTCATTGCCTCCAGGCATAGGAGATGTATATAAAATGCTCTCTATATGAGCCTGGTTTAGCACAAAACAAATGTGCTGAAGTCTCAAAGAAACTTCTGTCTTGTACCAACTGAAATACATTAAAGTCTGAGGAGTATTCACAGTTCTGCCCTATTTACTAATATTTTAATTAAACATATTTTTCTTGCTTTTAAAAGTCTTCAGGAGACATACAGGAATATTTTGTTGATAACTTCAGTCTCCTGAGAGCAGGACGGAATATTGTGTTTCTGTCTCAAAATTGAAGAGGTGGTATATATGTTTATATGTATTCGAAGGAATTTACACAATCCTGGCTAAAAAGATAGTTCGCTGGGCAAAGAGTAGAGCTATATAAACTAGTTGGCTCCTGCAGTATTGATTATTTGTAAATACATCTGTGAAACAGTAAATGATTGCTGTACACTCATGGACCTCAACTTTGGATGCACATTAGAAGCCCCAGGGAGGGTTGAAAGTCCCAATGCCCAAGCCTCATTCCAGATGTGTTGATTCATAATCTCTGTGATGAAATCCAAAACAGCATTTTTAAAGCTCCCTAGTTGATTCTAATATGTAGGCAAGAGTTCTACATTGTAACTCGGGGGTTTAATGTTGTTCCTGTACTTTTACTCAGGAGCATAAACTTAGCTGTTATTTATTCTTATAGTATAAAAAAATAAAAGTATGGCTTACAAAAGAGGATAAGAATTATTATGTTTTAACAGTCAATTTAACTCATTAAAATTATCATTTTTGTTTGTTTTGTTTACACATCTATCAAATCAAATGCATTGTTTTTTCTCCAAGATACAGAACTTTTGAAAAGTCAAATGAACTAAATTTTCCCTGCAGCAATTCAATTACCTAATATTAAGCATGGACATCATTATAATGCACAGCATTTTCTCGTAGAGGGGCTTCTATTTTTATTAAGTATTCTCTGAATGGAAAATTATATAATTGAAAGTTTTATTGTTAGTTTTGGTAAAATTGTAAAATAAAAATCCATTCCAATATTTACTATTTGGAGGAGGCATGTGTTAATCACATGTCCGTTTTTTTTAAGGAATAAAATTTCTGTCTTTCCTTAACTTGGTGACACCGATTTCAAGTTCCTTGAAGGAAGAGTCTCTCTCTCTCCTCTCCTTTGTATCATCCACATGCAGAGCAAGTGTTTGGGCCTGAATTGTTTCATAGTAACCTTTGGAAGGGAGATGGAAATAAAAGGAAAGAAGGGAAGGAGGGAAGGATAAAGGGAAACAAGTTTCCACATTTTGTAGATTACATTTCTTTAAGGGATGAAGGATCAGAGACTATATTCTGTTCTTTGAAACTGTGCATCTCCCAGATTACTATTCAAAGGGCTCAAGCTTGGAGATATGTTAGTTGAAAGCAAAGTTATTCTGTTGGCTGACTTTGATCTTTGGTCTTGAGAATAAGAAATATATACTGCATGTATATGCACACTGACGTACATCCAAAGAGAGAGGAGGGAGAGAAATATATTTTGATGATAATTAAGAGGAATAAATTGATAAACACACACTTAATGCTATTAGAATCCTTTCCTGAATCCCTTTAGCCCTTTTCAAAGAATTCCATTTCTACATACTTAAGATTTAAAAAAAATTATTATTATTTTGGATTCATGTTGCTATAAAATTTTTCTTACTAAAAATGTTGTTCCAGATTAACTGTTAAGGGTTGCATTTTGACAGAAAATGATTTTCCTAACTTAGTAGAGTGAATTGGTAAGTCAGTAGCAATGTTTTTCATTGGTATCCTCAAAATAGAAACTTCTAAGAGATTTGAAGTTTTAGCAATTAACAGACATTGTCTGTTAAAAATGAAGCCATTAAAGGATATTATTATAGTAAGAGGTAGATTTCAGTGTGGGCAATTATACAATAAAGATGTATTTAATACTAAGTAAGTATCACAGAATGATTTGATTAATGTTATAAGTGTGATTAGTAGAATAAATGTTTCCTTGGCATCATTGATTAGATAGCCAAAAATTGAATGTCAAAAGAGGGTTTATAATTCTTTTCTACATATCAGAATGAAAATCAGAAGTTGCTAGAAATTATGTTGATTATCTTTGAATTCTGCTTTTACTCTTTATTATAAAAATCAGATCATGTCTGTTTAAAGTAAGGTACTATGTTATTAAATGATATATTAGATAACCATATTTCTAACACAAAATTATATTTTTTTCAACTGGTAAATTATATGCTGGTTATTTCTAAATACATGCATATTTAGTCTAAGTATCTCAATTAATTTAAATCAGTTTCTTACTTTGAAAAAAAATTTTTAAGGCATTTCTGCACAAAGGTAAATTTCAGATTCAGCTTGTAGGCCTTAATAATAACTCTCCTACAAGCTGGGTCAAATTTAAATCTCCTTTTGGGTATCAAATGTATTTGAATAAGAACATACACATTAATGAGTGCCCCATGGCAAGGTTGTGGTGAAGCTGAGCCATCGTGCCGTATCCCCATAGCAATCTCTGATATTCAGTGTCGTCAGCTATGTGATTCCAGGTATACCATCCTAAGCAGTCTTTTGTAGGGTTCTGTCCTTCCCCATCAAAGACCATAAACAAGATTACAAACCCACTTTCCTCCCTACTTCAATGTATTAATTATTTTAAAATTTCACCATATTTTGATTTATAAAAGTCACAATAGTTCTTATTGTATGTCTGAAATTATATGTCATCATACCAGTAATGAGAACAATTATTTGGTCAGATACTTTCTGTAAAGTGAACTTTATCTATAAATGATACTTCTGTAATGCTTAGAGTAAACACAGTAAGATATTTTGCCCGAAGTACTGTGTTTCTAAGAGTATTACTTGAGAACATGACATTCTGACACCATCAGACTGGAGGCTGCATCCCCTGATAAAAAGAAAAATGCCACATAGCCACACAATTATTTCTCCCTGTTTCCTTGTATACCTGGGGAACAAGAAGAAATTGTAAAAATTACTGAAGGATGTGAGTTGATTGTATTCTTCCTAAGAATCTTGAGCTTTAGAAATTAGAATTTAAAATATTACTTAACTTTCTTATTAGGGAAATATTGATTATTAATGAAATAACAAGACAAAAATATGAAATTTTATTTGTCTCATTCTGTTGCTGAAAAGAGTATTTTATGACAAACCTTTACAATACATGTTAACTGATTCAGGTAAAAGGATGAAGTGCTTATTTTATTCTTGCCTAACAATGTGAATAATGACTTTAAGCTCCTTTCTATTGAAGCATTAAAGGTTTTTCAAAAGCTTAAAATCATAATCACATAAATATAAGAACAATACTTACATAAATGCAAGCATGAGTAAACAGCTAACTTGCTTTTTTTACTGGGAGACTTTCCTCTTTTTCTACTATAGACCTTCTATTTTAATTCGAATATTTTTCTTGCTCAACTAGGACTATTTCAACACAAATTTGTATTTATTTATTAACTTGCTAGCTCATAATGCTAATCATGGTTTCAGTTTCACTTGCACATTCCAGAATTCATAAATCTATTTACTGAATTATGCATGGGTGTGTGGCATTGTCCTTGACACCGTGAGCAATGCAATGGGTATCACAAGTGTAGGAAGGGAATTCATACCTTTTTGAGTGTCTTCTGTGGGCCTATAGTTTATTTCATTTGACCAAGAAGGCATTATCATTATTATTTTATGAATAAAAACCTCAAAGAGATTAGTTGTCCTGCCTAAATTCATGTAGTTATAGTATGACTTGAGTCTTTTTGTCTTTTTCTGCAAATGACAGAATAAACAAGCTGAAATAAACAATTAAAGGAATGCATTGACTCAAATAACAGAAGTTCAGAGGTAGGACTAGCTTTATGGGAGGCTAGATATAGCTGCCAAATTGAAGTCACCATGAACTTGGCTTCTCTTTTGTTCTCTCTGTTTGCCTTCCTAGTGTTGGCTTCATCCTCAGGCTCCACAAGGTGACCCCCTACATCTCCAGTCCCCCGTTCAATCCTGGTGTCAGATTGGTTCTAGCTGTTCTCTGGAACACTGTACACTGCTTACAAATGTATACAACACCATCTTGGGGGAAAGAGAGTCTCTTTTTACAGCTCTTATATTATACAATTCCTGAGATTCACTCTCTCATTGGTTTACATAGGGTCACCTGTCCTTTCTTAAATTAATTGCTAACACTGGGAGACTGTCATACCCTTGCCAGTTTGGGCCTATTTCTCACCTAGAGGTGGAGTCAGTCCCATGAAACCCGCAGGGCTGCAAATAGGAAAAAGTGCATTGCCTAAAAAAAAAATCACAGTGCTATTGGCTGGAGAAGGTTTATCACCATTAAGTAGCTAGTGGAGCTAAGACTGAATATAAAGTCTTTACGCTTTCAGTTATGCAAAAGAACTACCAAGATATGATTTCTTCCTTCTCTGTACAGCTGGCATCTAGTGGTTAGAGGCCAAAGACATTAAACATCCAACAATGCATAATGCAGATCCCCACCCCAAAATGTCAATAGTGCCCAGACTAAGAAATCTTGTTCGATACTATCTGCTGGGAACATATTCCCTCAGTCTTATGACCTGCCTCCCTCTTTTTTCTTTAAGCAACAGCCATCTTGACTGGCTTTCTTTCAGTATCTCAAGTGTACCAAAGCTCCTGGCCAAAGGTGGGGAAGCACTAAGCTCAAAGGGTACTTTCCTAGCTGTTAGAAGCACTGAACTCAAAGGGTACTTTTTCCAAGGAAGACTTCACTGATTCTCCAGACTTGGTCCACACCACCTGCCTGCTGCATGTGTCCTGCCCTCTTTGTTACTTTAACTTTTTAGCATTGACCATAATTTTAATTAGCTATTCTATCTTTTACAGCAAATGAAAACTCCAAATGAAAACTCCAAAACAACAAACAAAAACTCTTTTGTTTCTCTTTATACTCTGAGCACTTAGAACAGAGTCTGTGATTAAGGTTGGGTGGTATTTCAGATGAGGCAATCGATATGAGTAAAATCTCAGAGGCATGGATGCATCAAGCATTTTTTGAGTGTGGTGAGTAGACCAGTCAAGAAAGATTTAGTATTGAAAAGCATCAACAGTGAGATGGAAAAGGGTTGGAAGGTTTCTGCTGTTGGATTTAATAAATGTATAACTTATTTTTTCTCAGTTTCGACTGGAATGTGCTAGCCCTTCTGTGTAGATAGAGTAGGCAAACCAGATGAAATATGATTTTTTTAATTGTCTAAGTCTGATGGGTCTGGTAGAAACAGCCTGAGGCATCACTCGATTTAGGCACTTTTTATAGTGCACTGAAGTCAAAGCCAAGTGACCTAAGGTCTAGAGCTGGCCCTCACACTAATTTGCTCTTTTCACTGTGCTTTTCTGGACTTTAGTTTATTTGTAAAATGAGGGAGCTGGACTAAAGGATCCGTGCTGCCCTCCTAACCCTACATTCCTTCTTTACTAAACTAGAGAGAGTTTTGGCTCTACCGAAGTAGAGAACTATACAAGCCTTCTGTTTTTAAAAGTTGTAGGAGGAATGTTTTCTAAATATGCAGTTGTTTACAAGTTGTGGTTAACAAATAATATGTAGAAGATTATGACAATAACTGAATCCTTTGATAATTGGGGACTCTGATGTGTGCCAGAGTTTTATACTATTTTATACATTGAAGACATACAAGATTAGGTAATAGATAACCTAACCTCAGGGTATATCCTAAAGTTATTGCGTTTTTCAATAAATTCCTGGGACACCATTATTTTTTTTTTCATGAACTTTCTTTTAAGGTTAAAGTCTAATGTGTTTCATTCAAGCTTTAATCTGATTAAAGCATTTATATTTTTGTTTATGCTGGTTTACTAAATATTAATAGGTTGTGAGAGCTCTATTTAGTGCAAGGTTTCTCAATTTTGGCACTATTGATATTTGAGACTGGAGAATTCTTTGCTAGGGGTAGGGAGCTATCCTGGGAATCTAGCTTCACCAGTAGCTAGATGCTGGTAAATGCCATTAGCAGCTCTCCCTGCCAGTTGTGAAAATCAAAATTGTCTCCAGACATTGCCAAATGTCCACTGAGGGGCACAAATAGCCCCACTTGAGAACCACTGGTTTAGTGCAAATAAATCCTCTTTAGTGAGAGCATACTGGCCAGATGAATGCAAATGCTACTTCTTGGTTATCCCATTTAAATAAAGCTAAATCTTGCCATAATGAATCTAAACCCTCCATTGATGGTTAAATGTATGTCTCTCTATTTTGTCTAACAGCTAGATGCTCTTGGCACATTCTGAATGAGGCAATCAGTGTCTTCCTTATATAGGCAACAATTCCTAGGAAATCTTAATAAGTTGTCAAAAGAAATGCTAAAGAAAATGGAGTCTGATGATTCAGCTTGTAAGTTTCTAGTGGTATCTCCTTACTTCCCAAACTAAATAATTCTCTGAGTCCTGTTCCATTATAGGGTAGTGGCAGTGACAATGGGTCAGTGCTATTTTTGTGATGGTTGATACTCTTGTGCATCTTCTAGGTGGCATTCTAAGAGACAAAATTGTTTTTTTTTTTTTTATGACCACTCCTCCCTGTACACCCCCAAAGAATATTGAGGTATTTATCTTGAATATTTTTCATGTTATAATAATTATCATTCTGAAAACTTGGCTTTAAAAAACCTCAGGTCTTTTGAAAAGAGGCAGAGGTAGAACTCTATAAGCCTTCTATATTTTTGGTGTAGGCTATGGCCTCTTTTTTCTTGAGCAGAATGCACAAAAATAAAAAAGTCTGTAAAATGTGTCAACGTGATGATACTCACTCTTGCTCTCCTCCTACTTAAAAAGATTACAATAGTGATCACAAGCCCAAAATGATAATCATAGTATCTAAGGTCTGGGTCTTTTTCAGGCAAATCTGTGTTACACTAGGTGATAATATGAACAGGCCTTCTTAAAGTAAACAGAACACCAAAGAAATATGATATTGCAGAGCGCTTTGCTAATTTTTGAGAAAGGTGCTTTACACTTACCTTGTTTAAAAGGAATGTTGCCACTTATCATGTTTTGCTTTAAATCCAAATAGGCAATCCCTCATCAGAAACAGGCTTACATTTTTCACATAGTTTCTTAGAAAAGTAGATCTCACTTCTGTTTCTAGCCAATGTGGAGTACAGAGACTGGATTTACACTTCCATCTTAAAAAATCAAAAAAATCTGGACAAAATATACAAAAGAACAGTTTTCATGACACTGGGCACTGAGCAGTGGAAGATAGTGATCCCTGAGAGGTAGGAAACAAATGAGATGAGTCCTATGATTGTCCTAGATAACTGCTTTGAGAGACAACCAGGCTGTGGCTCATGGAGGGGCAAACCAGGAGGCACACAGTGAACTCTTTGAGTTAAAGACAGGGAGCTGAGAGTCTAGGAAGACCAAGAAGGCTAGAGATCATAGACAGAGTACCAGAGAGGAGAGATTTGCACAAAGACCCCCAGATATCTTCCAAGCATCCTTCTCATGTATTCTACAGGGCACTGATCAGTACATGTAATATGAGGAAACTACCTGAGCCCCAGGGGAGGGGGAGATACCAAAAAAAGTTAGAGTAAAAAGTACCTGACACTCAGATACAACTTGGAGAAAAATGCCTGTTTCCATTAGGCAGACTGGAAAACCACATAAATCAAGGGCATTGGAGAAGGGACTCATGGTTCTTGCATTAGTAATGGGGGATAATTAGTCCTTCACGAAACACTGCTCGCCTAACAAATCTTAAAAGCAAGACTTGAAAGGAACAAACTGTTTAAGGAACTTAACTGAATCCCAGAACAAAGCTCAAGAATATTTATGAGAATATAAAAACATCCAACACTCAATAAGTCAAATTCGTGATATCTGGCATCCAATCAAAAATTACTAGGCATGAGGAAAAGCCGAAAAAATATAACTCATAATAAAGGGAAAAACTCAATCAATCAAAACTGATATACACAGAGCTGAAACTGAAGATTAAATCATTAGACAAGACCACTAAAACAGTAATTTTAACTGTATTCCATATGTTCAAAAGTTAAATTGATACCTGGAAGATAAAAAATCCCAAATTGAACTTCTAGAGGGGAAAATTACGTCTGAAATGAAAAATACACTGATGTTATTAACAACAGACAAGACATTGCAAAAGAAAAGATTAGTAAATTTGAAGACATAGCAATAGAAATTATCTCAAATAAATAGAGAAAAATTATTTTAAATGAATATATTATCAGTGAACTTTGGAAATAATTCAAGCAGCCTAACATACATGTAATTAGAGTCTCTGAAAGGGAGAAATGCACAGAAAAAATATTTGAAAAAATAATAGCTGGAAAATTCCCAAATATAATGAAAACCATAAACCCACACATCTAAGAGTTCAACAAAGCCAAAGCACAAGAAGCATAAAGGAAACACCACCAAGGGAAATCATAACTAAATTACTTAAAACTAGCAATAACAGAAAAACTTAAAAACAGCCAAAATAAAAAGCCATGTTACATATGGAGGAATTAAGATAAACATGACGGCAGATTTCACATCTGAAAGAATGCAAAGGAGGAGCCAGTGTAGCAACATCTTTAAAGTACTGAAGAAAAAAATTAAATTGTCAAAGTAGAATTCTATACTCAGTAAAATATCTTTTAAATATGAAGGCAAAATAAAGAGTTTTTCAAACATACAAAAGCTGAAGGAATTCATTACCAGTGGCCTTACAGTGTAAGAAATGTTAAAGACGTCCTTTGGGCAGAAAGAAAGTGATATCAGATGGAAATTTGGATCTACACAAAGAAATGAAGATCACTTTAATTGATAACTTTTATTATCTATCTTCCCACATTCCATGACTTAGAACATGAGAGTGCTCCAAATATGTGCCAAGACAGGGAGGAGAAACACAATGGAAAGGGCCTGACCCTTGAATGACAGAAGGAAACAGAGCTGCCTGACAATCTAGACCACTCACCTTGGAACTGTTATTGAGAGACAAATAAAAGTCTATGTTTTTACAGTGTTTGTATTTGGGAGTTTTACTGATATCACAGATTGAGCTTTCCTTGATTAGTAGAATTATTTTTAAAGCTGTAAAGTTGTGCCTTTTACATTAATATCTTTAACTTACTTAAATTTTTTTTTCCACATGAAGACAGAATTGATCCATAGTATTTTAATGGAAAGGCTATCTTTTTCTCACTAATCTGAAATGCCAACTTTTTCATGTATCTGGCACATATGTATACATGGCAGCCTTTCTGGGCTATCAGTTTCATTAGTCTGTTTCTCTAAATGATGGTATCCATGCACTAATTAGATATATTTATATTAAGACATAATATCTGATAAGGAAAATGTTCTAATTTTTCTTCTTTCTAAAATGTATCTTGACTCTTCCTACCATATTGAATTTCCAAATAAATTTTAGAGTCAGTTTTAAAAAGTAGATGAAAAGATTATGTTATCTAGGCCACATTAGTTTCAATCTATCTTATAATGAGTTGATACATGCAGAAGTCTCTAGTCCTATGACAAGGGATGATCTCAGAGTGACTTCTTTTCCTTACAATTATAGTGGCAAGGAGGGGATGGGGGTGAAAGGGTGACAGTTTGCCTACCTGGTAGGCATCTAGGGGTCAGTTCTCCTCCTTCTTTCTCAGGAACACTCTGCATTTCTCTAGAACTAAGGATGTCATTGCCTATTTGGTCTCCATTAGTTTCAGTTGTTTTGGTGTAAACCATGTTGATATAATTTCATTACTGTGATCACATTTAAGTGTATATCAGCTTTACATTGAGGGCTCCTTCACGGCATGGACCAGACTAATCTTTATCAGATTCTCAGAGAGTAAATATATGGCATTTAATTTACTCTTTAGCATTTTTTAATCAATGTCTATTGACTGACTGAAGGGTTGAATTCTCTATAACTCCATTTTAATAGTATGTTGGGGAATTAAGGCAATTTATTCAACATTCATCACTTACTGTTGAGTACCTATTTTGCTCTAGGTACTATACAAATTGATGAATATTCAGCAGTAAGGAAATACATATATACCCTTCTTTCATGGGTAAAATAACATTTAAATAAAATAAACAGAAATATAAATATTTAATTTATAATTGTGTTTAATGCTATTAAGGGAAGAAATAGGGTTTTATGTAAGAACAACTTGTGAAAAAAGTGGAGAAAAATACACTTTTCAGTTAGACTATATTACATACAAATGAAACCTGAGTTAACCTGTAACAATCAGACTTGTGTAGCAAATTAAACTTAGATTTTTTCATTTAGTTAATCCATTTATTCATTTATCCCACAGCACTTATGTTCACTGAGCACTATAATGGACCAGATATTAGGCTCAAAAAAATGACCAAGACTCACCTCCTGTCTTTGAGAAGCTTATAATTTAATTTTTTAATAATTAGTAGTGCCTTTCATTAATGTAATTGCATACCAAATGGAAACAAATATGTTCTTGTCCTTTTTCATTCTTTTTTAGATGAGGATAGGCATTCACTCAGGCTCCGTGCTGGCTGGAGTTGTTGGGGTGAGAATGCCACGTTACTGCCTGTTTGGAAATAATGTCACTCTGGCAAGCAAATTCGAGTCGGGAAGTCACCCTCGGCGCATCAATGTCAGCCCAACCACTTACCAGTAAGTGTTCTCCGTCCTCCTCCTCCCTGTCTTGGGCATTGCTTTGAGGTGATATCCTGTTATTTGTGAGACTCTGTTCTTTTTCTTGATCCTGTCATTCTCCAAGATATTATGAGTATAACAGTCTGGAAGATAGTGATCATGACACAAACTTTTATTTGTACCTTGTGAGAGTGCATGAAAGATCTGACTTGACTGAGAGGTAAATATAGGTTTGTCATTTCCCCCAGTTTCTGTCCTTCTGGAATAAATAAATACAGGAGAGCAAATGCTAAGGGTCCACATTACACTAGAAATCCCAATATTTTCAAAATGGTCTTCATTGTTTATAAAAATCAAAGGAATAAGATAGAAAAGGCAGTCTGTTTTCATTCTTTAGAATAATGGGTATAAATAAGGATGCTGTAAAGTTAAATATGTACAGTATCCTTTATCTGAAATGCTGGAGCTCAGATAGATTTTGAATTTTGGATTTTTTCGGATTTGGGAATATTTGCATTATATTACCAGTTCAGCATCCCAAATCTAAAAATCCAAAATCCAAAATGCTCCAGTGAGTACTTCCTTTGAGTGTCATGTTGGCACTCAAAAAGTTTCAGATTTTGGAGCTTTTCAGATTTTGGATTTTCGGATTTGGGATGCTCAACTGTTCTGAGTTCAGAGTAAAACTTCAAACTCCAACTTAAAGGTCATCTTTGACAGTGCTACACATTTCTGCCTCCTGAACTCTTCCTTATTTTGTGACTGGCAGAAATCTCCCCCACTAGATGTTAAGCTCCATATGGGCGGGGGCCATGTTTGGTTTGGCTCATCATTATATCCCTGGAACTTAAAAAAATGTTTAGCACATACTATGAACTCTATAAATATTTATGGAATTAATGAAAAAATGCACCGATGAGATGGACCTCTTCAGAATAAATAGCAAAGAACAGCCTGAAAATCTCATACCCTGTCAGACTTTGGCTTTATGCTAAGCATTGGTGCACAAGCTATTTAATTACTGTTAGATTGTAGGTAACTTAGAATCATATTGAAAAAAATGTAGAGTAAAATTAGTGACCATTGATATTTTTATTGACATGATTACAAAAAAAACCCTTAAACAGAAAATTTGAATATAAACATAATAAAAGTTGATTATAATAATGAATAAAATGGTGATATATTAAAGCTTTTAATACCAAAGCTATGCAGAGGGAATTTAAATTTAAAGATTTTTAGATGAAAGGCAAGTACTTCCAGATTGCTGAGGAATAGATGAGAAAGAGATCTGAAATTACAAATATAAAATCAAGAGGAAGTTCACATTAAAAAATGTATTGTAAAGCTCTTGCTAAGATTTCACTCTTTTTGAAGAAAGACGCATCTCTAACAGATTTAAGGAGCCCAGGAGATTTGGAGGGCCTAGCAGACAACTTCTGGAACACGCTTCAAGAATCTATCATCCATTTTGGTGATGTTTGTAAGAGGATTTCACCTCTTTTAAACTTCTCCCTATTTTTCTAACAGAATTCTGAGCATATTGCCGATGATCTGACAATAATTGCCATATCAAATTGAATTTTGGCAAATTCTCTAGCAGAGATCAGTGATTCTGACACTTTGCTCTATAGGGTGGGGGAAAGTTACTGAAGATCAACTGCCTCATCCAGATCTTCTGACCGTGGTTACATTTTTTTTTTCCTTCATGGTGTTAATACTTATTTTCCATGTTTGTGTAACTTAGTGTAGGTTTACATCTTCTGTGGAAACTCAATTTTAAAAAAACTGATTATAAAGAAGGGGCCAACTGTGTGAGGAGTTCATGCCCTGAGCTTAGACATCATAAGTGTTGCTGTCTTTGTTTACACGTGACCAATAAGAAAAACCCTGCAAGCCACACAAAGTACCTGTGCATTTTGGTGGTGACTGTGAGTTTTCACAATCTTTTTCACATTTGCATTTGTGATGATCCTTAGTGATCAATACAGTCTGAAGAATGAAATCATTTCAACCACTGCAGACACTGAAGCATTTTGTTCTGTGATTGTCCCCCCTCAAAAAAAAAAAAAAAATCAAATGGAGCTGCAGATAGACACTCTGAGCTGCCATGTGGGTAGGCTCTTAGACCAAATAGGACCTTGTGAAGTAAAACTGAGTATTAAGCTCACGAGAGTTTGAAATTTCCAGTTTTCATCCCTCAGTTAAATTCTATAGAATATCCAACATTGCCTGGTTATCTTGAAATCTTCAGAGAGGTTCTTATTGAATTTATTTTTACTAAAACTATATGATTATCGTAAACCTTGAGAGAGTGGATTATTTCGATACTATGGTAAATTGAAATATTTTCTGAAAAATTCATTCCCACCACTGGTTTAATGCTAATTTGTTTCAGATATTTTTTAATAAAAATGAATTCAACATTTCCATTGGAATTTTTCTTCCCTTTCATTGTGACAAATATCCTAGTGAATTTGGTATATTTTTAAAGTCCAGTATTTTATATATTTCTACATATGTTTCCATAAACAATAGAATTTTATTTTATATGTTTTAATTTACATAAGTGGTATCTTGCTGTATGACTCTCTCTAACTTTGGTTTCTTTTAAACACAATTTTATATTTTTAAGAGCTATCTATGTTGAAATATAAAACTCTAGCTCATCATTTTAATTACTGTGTGATGTTCCATTGTATGACTATACCATATTTTAATTTGTTGAACACAGCATTATTTTCTACTTTTTAATTACTACAAACTTTGTTCCTTTGAACATTATTTACCTGCCATTACATAAGTTAGGTTACTTTACATTTCATATGATATAAATAATTATGCTTCCTTTAGGTTGCTTACTGGAATTGAAAGATCAAATGCTGTTTATTTTAAAATTCATTGTGGACATAAGGAATAGTCTTTACAATCAGGACCATAACTTTTATATGATAGCTCCCATTTTTTTAGACACTTAGTATGTGAGTCATCTTGTTACATGAAGTAATAATGCCCAAGAACCATTTCTTTTTCACCTAGAGTATTTTTATTGCTAGTTTTACTTCTGGACAAAAAGAAATCTTAATTGAGTCTTGAGTTTTCCATGTTTGATGTTTTCAGTTTTCTACAATAAAAGTGATGTGTACACTCATTTTTGTTCCCACTCATCCCAATTTAAAAATAGTGCACATATTACAACAATGCCTTAACATCATGCTACTGATCTGTGAAGCTAAAATAATTGCTTCTATTAATATGAAGGATGGCTTCAGCAAATTTTGAAATAACAGAATGATTCGCCTGAGCAGATTTATTTGTTTTTCCTTGCTACATGCAAACTAAAAATGTAGAAAGACTTTTTAATTACTTTGATATGAAATTTTCGTTAACCTTTAAACATTTTTGCTTTTCTCATTTTATAACTGATCTACTCTTGACTTTTTAGAATGCCTATTTTTATTCACTGTGAAAGGCTTCTCTTTCTGTTAAAACCAAGTTGTCTTCTAATCACTAGTACATAAACAGCTCATGATATGCAGGAACGCACCATGGGGCAGGATAGGGTAAGTGGGCAAGTGCATACACTCAGAGTAAGAGTGCTTATGGTGAAATCCAGCTCCAAAGCTTATTGTCTCTGTGAAGTTTAGGAACTTAATTCATTTGGGTCAAGTTTTGTCACCTTTAAAATGGGTACCATCTTATTCCTGCACTCGATCCTCATATTTTACAAATTAGCCGTGTTTAATGAAATGTGATACTTGGATTACAGACTTCATCTGGCAGTCTCAAAGAACGAATGGGCTTGATATTATAATTTGCCAAAGGCATTTTGAGCTATGGCTCAAAACTGAGATTGTAATCAGTTTATTCCTACAAGTTTATATTAGCAAAGGCATACGCTCTTACTGATGAGTGTCTAAGTCATAGTCATATGACAAAATCTTGCTATTTTCTTGGAAGATTCCCAAATTTAAGCCGAAGTACATAATTACTTCAATTAATAATACATATAAATGGAATTATTAATTCGATTACTTTACTGTTGACTTCAGCAAAAATTTATTATTTTACAGTTTTTCAAGATAGAAGTCTAATACAGTATCACAGGGCTAAAATCAAAGTATCATCAGGGCTGTATTCTTTTTTGGACATTCTATGAGATAATGCATTTTCTTGCCTTTTCCAGCTTCTAGCGGGCAGCCTCATTCCTTGGTTCATGACCTCCTTACTCCATCATCAAAGTCAGTAATATTGTGTCTCTCTGACTCCAGTTCCATCACCACGAATCTTTTTCTGACTCTTCTTCCTCCTTTTTCCACTTTTAAGGACCCTTGTGATTACACTGGGCCCACTGGATAATCCAGGATAGTTTAGCAACCTGAATTACATTTGCAACCTTCGTTCCTCTTTGCCGTGTAACCTAACATAGTCCATAGACCACATTTTCATGCTTGAGTTTGGTATCGTGCGTGATTTCTATAGGAATTAAGAAAACTGAATCTAATCTTGGTTGAGATATTAGATGACCTGGGTGACCTTTTATGTATCTTTCCACTTTAACATCTCATGATAGTTACAGCAAACATTTATTGGATTACTTATTCTCTCTAAGCAATTTATTCACATTAGGTCATTTAATCTTCACAGAAAGCCTGTGAGTTAGGCATTGTTATTATCTTTATTTTTAAGATAAGAAGAAACTGAAACTTAGAAAGGTTAAACGAGTCACTGAAACCATATAGCTAAATAAGCAAAGGAGTCAACTCCATGGCTGCCCTACCCTAAAGCCTGAGTTCTTATCCATGACCAAACTGTCTCACAGGGTTGATAACTAGTTGAAATAAAATGGTAAAAAAAAAAAAACCCAATAATTTCTTTTTTTTTTTTTTTGAGACAGAGTCTCGCTTTGTTGCCCGGGCTAGAGTGAGTGCCGTGGCATCAGCCTAGCTCACAGCAACCTCAAACTCCTGGGCTTAAGTGATCCTCCTGCCTTAGCCTCCCGAGTAGCTGGGACTACAGGCATGCACCACCATGCCCAGCTAATTTTTTCTATATATATTTTTAGTTGGCCAAATCATTTCTTTCTATTTTTAGTAGAGACGGGGGTCTCGCTCTTGCTCAGGCTGGTCTCAAACTCCTGAGCTCAAAAGATCCGCCCGCCTCGGCCTCCCAAGTGCTAGGATTACAGGCGTGAGCCACCGCGCCTGGCCCCAATAATTTCTTTTATTCCTTTATTTTTAATTGGCACACAATAATTGTACATATGTATATAGGATACAGAGTGATATTTCAATACATTTATATAATGTGTCATGATCAAATCAGAGTAATTGGTATATCCATCACCTCAAACATTTATCATTTCCTTGTGTTGAGAACATTCAAAATCCTCTCTTCTGCCTTTCTGAAAATATACAATAAATTATAGTTAACTATATTCACCCTACAGTGCTGCAGAACACCGCAACTCATTCCTCGTGTCTAGCTGTAATTTGGGATCCGTTAGTTAACCAACCTCTGCCATCCTTCCTGCCCTTCCCAGCCTCTAGTACCCACAATTCTACTCTCTATTTTCATGGGCTCAATTTTTTTTTTTAAAAAAGCAATAATTTCTGAATATTACTTGCCTCGGTCAGAGGATTTCTTCTGCAAGAAAATGATGACAAGAGCAGTGGGGAGCAAACTGAAATCAGAGCAAGGGAATTCCTTGTTTTTCCTATCTCTGCAGATGTAAATGCCCCTAGGTTGCACTTTTGCTGTTCCGGAGTTGTTTTCATGCTCAGAATAATAAAAAAGGAATTATTTCTAAAATATTTACTTGGAGTCACCATAATTATAAAGTTATCAGTGTCTCTATCTCTGGATCCAACCATGAACGTAGAGGACAAAGCTGTGGCAAATGGAGGCTTCCAAGGGAAACAGAAAACCGTCTTTTGTTTCTGTGAGGCTAACACATCTTGTGTAAGCACGTCTTTAATGCATACAGTAAGTCACTGGGAATATAGGCTTGTTCAGAATTGACTTAATAGACAATTTGGAGGAATGTATCTTTCTGATAAATTGAGAGATGCATTTAATAACTTATTAAAGAATGATGAAGTTGCTTGGATATATTTTTTTTGCATATAAAAGTTAATAATCACTAACATTAATCAAAAACACTAGCTAGAAAATCTTCTGTTCTGTCAATATAATTATTATACAAGAGTGAGATACTATGTTACAAATATTTACTCTTTTTCCTATGGACACTTAATGTGGGAAAAGATATCCAAAGAAGCTTCAGTAAATTCTTGTCTAGCAGTTTACCTGTAGCCTCCTTTAAAAAAAAAAAAAATCAGGCCGAGCGCGGTGGCTCACGCCTGTAATCCCAGCACTCTGGGAGGCCGAGGCCGGTGGATCGCTCAAGGTCAGGAGTTCAAGACCAGCCTGAGCAAGAGCGAGACCCCCGTCTCTACTAAAAATAGAAAGAAATTATCTGGACAGCTAAAGATATATAGAAAAAATTAGCCGGGCATGGTGGCGCATGCCTGTAGTCCCAGCTACTCGGGAGGCTGAGGCAGAAGGATCGCTTAAGCCCAGGAGTTTGAGGTTGCTGTGAGCTAGGCTGATGCCACGTCACTCACTCTAGCCCGGGCAACAGAGCGAGACTCTGTCTCAAAAAAAAAAAAAAAATCAAAATGCTCATCTGAACTAATGACTTGATACTTAAATAAAATTTAAAAAATTGGGTTCGTCATATTACTGTAATGTCAGTCTTTAAAATAACTTTATTGATCATCTTATCCTTTTCTCGCTAGAAACACTCAAACAGTAAATACTATTTTACATTTCTATTTTACAAAAGAAATATAATCAGTCAAGGTAAATGACTTAATAGTTTTCCCAAAAGGAAAAGGAGCTGTGCTTCCAAAATTTATTTCTGTTTTTCCAATTACATTAATATTACCCTTTTAAATGTGCCAATAAAAGTCACATGTAGCAAAATTGAATGTAATATTCTGCTCATTTTGACATTTTTATTTTGTTCTTTCTTCCTTTGTCTCCCTTCTACAGCAAGTAACATTTTCCCCAGAAAATGGAATTCTGTGGATTGGGAATCATATGCCTTTCTAATTATTTCTTTTAAAAAATAAATCTCACCTTTTTGTGTATTTTTAGAATATCCCACTTCAATTATTCCATGTATTTACCAGCATATTTAAGGTCAGTATAGTGAAGTCTTTGAGGATCAGAATATAATGTTACAGTAATTTTGATAGCAAAAATGGTAAAAACTTACCCATTAGCTTACTTCTAAAGGTCTAATTGCCTAAAATTTTAATAATCAATGAGAAAATATATAGTTATGTGCTGTGCAATAATGGTTAGTTATTCTTATTATTTCATAGATATGAAATGAAGAGTGTGCCTGGCAACATACTTTTTTCTTTATGATTTAGTTGATTATTTGGCATAGGTTTAGTTGCCATGATTAGGCACAAGATTGAATCTAGAAATACAATTTTACTGGTTCTATATTAGGACCCATTTTATTAGGTCCCATATGAAGGGAAGACCTGCTGGTGTTTCTCTCTTCCCAGGACAGCAAGGCTAAAATTTCAATTACATAGTTCTAGGATTCAGAAATTAAAGATGCTAATCTGGTATTCATGTCAGTAGTTCCCATTTATATGGGGGACATCTGCTAATCTCACACACAAAAAAGAATTTCCTTGAAGTAAAAATAATAACTTTTACTGGCCATAAATAATACGTTCACAGATAATGACAAGTTTAAGTAAATTTTCCATGTTATCTAAAACACTCTAAAGTGAAAATTAGTTGCTAAAATAATTAAGCATAATCTAAACCAAGAGAGAAAGTCACTCCTCACGTTCTCCTTTCCCTTTCTCCATTAAAAAATGGCAATATTTCAAGTGGCTTGGAGATTAATGTTGGTTTTGTAATCAACACAAGATAAAGAATCCTTTCTGAAGTTTTTTTTTTTTTAGATGTCCACATTTTAGCTAAAAAGGCAAAGTAAAAAAGGGAGTTTTAAATGCTTATTTGTTGTGGAGACAATTCAGGTAGAAACTGATTTAG
>CM052438.1:114299043-114329493 GCA_028533085.1 Varecia variegata
TATACACATGTAATAAGTGCGGTGAGCACCGTCTGGGGGATGGAAACGCTTGAAGCTCTGACTTGGGTGGGGCAAGGGCAATATACATAACCTAAACATTTGTACCTCCATAATATGCTGAAATAAAAAAAAATAGAATCCCAAGGTAGAACATAGATAAAAGTAATATTGCTGAGGTTACTGGGGGATGGTATTGCATT
Source organism: Varecia variegata (assembly GCA_028533085.1). Lineage (NCBI taxonomy): Eukaryota > Metazoa > Chordata > Mammalia > Primates > Lemuridae > Varecia > Varecia variegata. The sequence goes on from CM052438.1 coordinate 114,299,244, forward strand.
TAAGTCTTAGGATTAGTGTGTTTATGAAGCATTTTCTATGCATACTCACATGTGCATTTTCTAATATTCTCATCAGATTTTCAAAGTGTCCCATAATTCAGAAAATACTAATAACCACTAATGACTAATTAAATAAATGAATGGCCAAATAAGAATGTGAAGTTCATATTCCTGTTTGACCACTAATTAGTTTATGATCCTGAATAAGTCACATAATTGATCTCATCCTTCATTTACCCATGAATTATAAAACACAATTAAGTCCAGATAATTTAAAACAGTTTTTTACACTAAATCCTGGAAGAGAAAAAGGACTTTAGTGTAAAAGCAGTGCAAGCTGAACAAAGTCTGTAATTTACTTAATAGTAATATACCATTGTTAATTTTTTAGTTTTGACAAATGTACCAGGATTATAAAGAATGTTAACATTAGGAGAAACAGAGCATAGAGTTTAAGAGAACTCAGTGTACTACTATCTTTGCAACTCTTCTGTAAATCTAAAATTATTCCAAAACAAAATATTTACTTGAAATATTATTACAGTTTTAACATCTGGTGAGGCTGATAATTTATTTTCAACTTAGATAATAGAGGATGTTATTTGCTATTAGAGACCCACTGAATGTTTTTTTGAGCCTGGAAACAACATGATGAAAGGAAAACTTACTTGGAAATGCTGTTTCACAGGGAGTAGAATGGGGAATACAAGAGGTTAGGTGACTATGAAGAGGTAATAGCATCATTTCAGGCCTGAGGTAGGATCATGAACTAGGACCATGGTAGTGGGAATAGAAAGAAACTATATAAGGTATGAAACTCTTTAAAGAAATAATTGACAGGTCAAAAACACATAGCCATTCTATTTATTGTATAGTTAACACTGTGCCTTTGGAACTGGAAAGCCATATTTACTCATTTTTTAAAATAATGGATTATAAATTTATTTTTTATTTTAAAGTTTTTGCTTTTATGTAATCAAGCTTCTATATCATTTTGTGTTTCTCTTTTTTTGAAAATTTATATACATTGTCTTTTAAAGGAAATAGCAAAATTTTATAATATATTATATTTGATTGTTTGTATATAATATTATGAGATATTAGGTAAATAGGTATGTTTCAAATCCCTTCATAACAAAGCAGTCTATCTTCCAAAAAATTTATCATGAATTGTATTATGTACATACACTTTAATATTTAATAAAATACAGTATGTTTGGAGAAATCATTATTAAACCAAAGAATTGAAACCAGTTTTAATTGGGTCTTTAGTCAGTTCCTCCCACTATTCTTTTGTATTATGAAAAAACTGATTGTTCTAAATGCTATGTTCGAGGATCCTTTTCATAGCTCTGATTAAAGTGCAAAGCTTCTCATGCATTAGTCACCCATTACTATTATAAATCAAAATTGCTCTATAATCAATTTTTGTGATATTGGCCAACACAAATGTGTTTTCTCTGGAGATCTTACTTGAGAATTTTTCAGATTTGCAAGTCTAAAACTAACATGTTTGATTGTGTTCTTTACATGACTCTCTGTAATCTGTGTAGTATATAAAGTCTCAAGCTTCACTAAATGTTAGCTGTGTAAAAATCTTTGAGGTAAATTAGAGCAAAATCTCTTTTTCCACAGGAAAATGGAGAATCAGAGAATTTAAGTGGCTTAACTAATGCCATTAGCTAATTTGTGCCTATCTCACCTCTGTGGGGGAAAGAGAACCCCTATAAAGTAAGAGATCAGATTTACAGACTTTATCTACATTTTTTCTCCTGTCCCATTCTTATTTACCACCTTGCCATAGTTTCTATTTACAAAAATTAGTATTTCTGAGAAGGATCATGTTAGGGGAATTTGCAAGGAATATTTTTTTTTATTTCAGCATATTACGGGGGTACAAATGTTTAGGTTACGTATATTGCCTTTGCCCCACCCTAGTTAGAGCTTCAAGTGTGTCCATCCCCCAGACGGTGCTCACCACACCCATTAGGTGTGAATATACCCATCTGCTCCTCCCCCCTCCCACCTGCCCGACACCAGAGGAATGTTACTACTATATGTGCACATAAGTGCTGATCAGTTAATACCAGTTTGATGGTGAGTACACGTGGTGCTTGTTTTTCCATTCTTGGGATATTTCACTTAGTAGAAGGGTCTCCACCTCCATCCAGGATAATACAAGAAGTGCTAGATCACCATTGTTTTTTGTGGCTCAGTAGAACTCCATGGTATACATATACTAGATTTTATTACTCCACTCATGTATTGATGGGCACTTGGGTTGTTTCCACATCTTTCCAATTGTGAATTGTGCTGCTATAAGTATTCTAGTGCTGATGTCTTTTTTATACATTGTCTTTTTTTCCTTTGGGTAGATGCTCAGTAATGGGACTGCTGGATCAAATGATAGTCCTACTTGTAGCTCTTTGAGGTATCTCCATATTACTTTCTACAGAGGTTGTACTAGTTTACAGTCCCACTAGCAGTGTATGAGTGTTTCTATCTCTCTGCATCCATGCCAACATTTATTGTTTGGGAACTTTTGATAAAAGCCATTCTCACTGGAGTTAAGTGATATCTCATTGTGGTCTTGATTTGCGTTTCCCTGATGATTAGAGATGTTGAGCATTTTTTCATATGATTGTTGCCCGTTAGTCTATTGTCTTTTGAAAAGTTTCTGTTCATGTCTTTTGCCAACTTTTTGATAGGGTTTTTTGATTTTTTTTCTTGCTGATTTTCCTGAGTTTTATATAGATTCTAGTTATCAGCTCTTTATCGGATGTGTAGCATGCGAATATTTTCTCCCATTCTGTAGGTTGTCTGTTTGCTCTCGTGATAGTTTCCTTGGCTGTGCAGAAGCTTTTTAATTTGATCAGGTCCCATTTATTTATTTTTGTTGTTGCTGTGATTGCCTTTGGGATCTTCTTCATAAATTCTTTGCCAAGGTCAATGTCTATAAGAGTTTTCCAACATTTCTTTTAGAATTCTTAGAGTTTCGTGCCTTGGGTTTAAGTCCACCGTGAGTTGATTTTTGTGAGAAGTGAAAGGTGAGGATCCTGTTTCAGTCTTCTACATGTGGCTATCCTGTAAAACATTGTTCAAGATGTTAAATAGAAGTAGATTGAACTCTTGAAGCAAAGAGAAAAAGTATGCCCTCTGTTTTTTAGCCTTCAAATATATTCTTAGGTTGATTTGCCTTCTTTGGGAATGAAGTTATTACAATTCTGCATGTTCTTTTTATAATATATCTAGGATAAGTCTATTTCTGATTGGTAGAAGAATATAGAAAATAGCATGGAATTCTTTAAAATCAGTTGTCCTCATTTTTTAATAATGAATTCATTTTTAAAAGTTAATATGCATATTTTCTTCTTTCTGGTCCTTCCTGTGTCTTTTATAAAGACTAGTACAATGATAGATTTGTTTTTAAGAAAGAATTTTCATCAGAGAAGTGAAAAAATGTGAGATAATTATGTAAGTTAGAAGAACTGATTACAGTTATCTTTTCTAACCTCTCATTTGTCATTTGCTTTTTACGTTCTGTCTATAGACATACTAAACTTTTGAGTGAGTGTTTTGAATTTGAATCCCTTGGCATTTACTGGAAATGGAGTTTTTAGGCTACTAAAGGTCAAAATTGACAGTGTCCAGAGAAGCCAATGGAGTGGAATCATCTTTAGCTATGTAGCTCCTAAAATTCAAGTATTTAAGTGGCATTAGTTTTGTCACTCAAATAGAAAGAAACATGCCAGGATGTGCACTCCCCAGGCATGTAGACTGTGGAACCCCATAGTAAGCACACTTTGTCATTAGTACTTAACCCAAGGTGAGTTGCAGAGAGAAGTGAGCTGGGATGCCACAAAAGTGCCTCTGAGACTCCCTGCCTCATAATTTTCAGGGTATATACAGGAAGACAATCCATTTTTGAGAATTTATCCATTAATCTAAATTTTAGAACCAACAAATTGACAATCTTATAAAATTGCCTTAAAATCCACAACTAAAAATGTTTGTAACCTTAAAATGTATAAAAAATTTGGTGAGATCTTTTTTCTGTTTCATTTCATAGTGAGCTAGATTTTTACTTTCCTTATTTGGACAGCAGTGTGTTATTTCCAGAGAATGAATCATTGGGTTTCAAGGGATTTTAGGCTTGTCTAGCTGACTCAATGACTATAGTTTCACTGGGCCTATCTTCAAATTGCATCAGATCTTAGAGTAATGAAGCACAAAGCAGAAATACATAGCAGAGTTCCTTCTTTTCTTTCACTCAGGTGGAAAGAAGAAAGTGAAAGGGAAAAATTCAGGAACTTCAGAACACTTAGAAAAGCATAAGGCATCTTGATGTTTTTTATTTCCATTTTCAGAACTGTCATCCTTCTCCTGCACTCAAAGACAATGCCCAGTGCCATTACAGTAGAGTCTGAATACATTCCTTTGCAAAAAGACATTCAGGTGAATATTCAGCAACAACAGAAACTTCTAACTGAACACAGAAGATTGAATTCCTGAGTTTATCAAATTGTCGTTTTCTGAAGTTTATAATTAATCTTTTACTGAAACAACAGCAAAATGATAGTAAAGGTATAGAAGAGGTTTAATTCTCTCCTGACGTGTATATATACATGTGTATACACACACACACATATGTAGGTACACACACACAAAGACTATAAGAGGACTTAACAATGGGAGAAAGGGAGATGGAAAATATATACATGGGTGATATTTGGCTTAATGCATAGGAGAAAACTGAAGTCTCAAGTCCTACAGAAGAGAGTGCAGATAGGAAGCAAGTATATTCACTTTAAACCTAAATATCCTGCCCCATAAATACTATGACCAGAGGTAGGAAAGCACTGGTTTGGGACCTAGTTCACAGAAGGCACTTAATTAATAACTACATGTTGACTGGCTGACTGCTGAACTCCTGAACTCACTGACCAGAAGACTGGATGATTCTAAGCATGAGGGTGAAGCCTGACTCAGGAACTGTATGTTTCTATGTTGCCTTTCACAATTCTACAGTCTTGGAACAATATGGGAAATGCACCTAGCAAGTGGTCATAAAGACCTCCCTAACTGACCTCATTAGCAATTAAATCAAAGTATACAATTGGAGAAAAAAGTATAGTGGGATGAAAGACCAAATTCTTGTCTCTACATTATAGATAACCAACCTGTATTTTGTATATGCCACTTGAAGTATGATTTAGAAAAGACAATACATCCCTGAATAGGATGCCTGAAATTCCATCCTTATAATCCCATTCCTTTTATTAAACTCTGAATCTGGTGTTAAAATTTAAATTACATTTAGATCATTGGTAATTCAGTGTGAATAAGTTTCAGGTCCTTTTCCAAGGAAGAATGTGAAATAGAGGACAAAGCTTGGTGAAACTGGGGGAAATGGGCATGCAAACAAGAGCTGAGAGAGTCAGAGAGCAGCTTCATTTCTGTAGCTCTATGGGAGTAGATCCATGGACCTCAGTGGTATCCAGCTTCCTGCATAAGCTTGCTCCAAAGCAGCAGTGAATTTTTATTTTGAAAATAAATTTGTAGAAATACTATTGAACAGAGACAGGGTGACAGGCAGGTAGACCAGGAGTTGTGTGGCTTCCAAATACTTGTTGAACATGTTGCTGAAACTCCCAGGTTGTATATTAACCAGCTGTGGATTGCCGCTGGGGATTAATTTAGATTTAGGTAGAATCTACGCTTCTAGATCAGTCTCGCAGTACTAAAGAAATGGATTGTTAGGCAAAGCTTTAGAATCCAGCCCAGGGACTTGGACTTAAAACACTTCAGAGGGGATCAGAGGTTCTGGGGTGATCAGGTATAAATTCCTAATCCCTGTATACACATTTGATCATTTATTCGGCACCATGATTCATATCATCACCAGCCATGCTGTGTGAAATGTTTTCTCGACCTCCTTAACAGACCTCCCAGTAAGTCATTGAGATTTTCCTGTTGGAAGTCATCTGAATATTGCACTTCAGTGTTCATGTACACAAAGCCTGCTAAATCATGGATATCATAGGAGCTTGAATCAATTTATTGTTATGTGCTCTCTCATTTTTATTATCAAAATTTAAAACCATATTTAGTTTATTGATACCCAAGTGTTTATGTGAAAAAAATAAAATTTCATAAAAGCTGTTGTCTCTGATTTCTAGCACAGTATATGAGCTTTATTGAAAATGTCAAGAGATCAATTCACTGTGAAGAATTTCCTCCTAGCCAAAGTGCAGTGAATAATTTAAAAGTCCAGGCATCCGAAGTGGATGTTACCCTCTTCTTTTAGTCACTTACAAATATATTCATAGATGTAACCCCAATTTTATTTTTCATTGTCAGAAAATCTCCATTATAGCAAAACATAAAGACCGTAGTGAGGCTAACAAACTGGAAAAGAGATAAATTTGAGGACTTAAAAAATAGAGAGGAGGAATGCACCAAATGTGGAGTCCTAATTGTGGATCAGAAGCTCAAAGGAAATTGTTTGGAAAGATTGAGCTATAGCGGTATGTTACAGTTGGTTGAAGTGAAGTTACTGCTTTGGTTCTTAACTTTTGTACTTAAATCCACAGTCGTTACTTCTTTTATCCTACAGAATTTCTTCTTTTGGATTGCAAAAGTATATGTACTGCCTCGTATTGCTGATTTATTTCTACAAGCATTTCATGTGTTTTTAATTATCTTAACTTATTCTATATATCCTCACCTATTTTCCTCCATTCAAAGGACGAGTTTAGCACATCACAAGCACTAAATGAATGTTTTTTGATTGATTAACATCATAGATTGACACCCACAGATTGCGCAGTGATGACTGTTCTATTTGAACTCAGCAAAATTACTGTGGAATTCACAGCCAAATTAAACTACTGTTTAGGAACTTTTACATTTCATTTCTGAAGTGACTAATTATATATTATACATGAAGGAAATTGACATCTGTGCAAATGAAAACAATACTGATGACTTCCATTCTGATTGTCACGAATGCCCCACCTATACCTCAGTTTGGTTGTTTTGTGATGGAGAGCTATCTTTATGTAGTCTTATTATTTATCGTAGGGCTACGCTTAACTAAGTTAACAGATCTAGATCCCAGTGCCACTGCCTCTACTGTCTTGCTTTTTCCTTGAGCAAATCACTCCAACTTGTTCTGAACTCACTTTCACCCTCCATATATTTGGCAGAGAAGAGCATTTTTTATAGCTTTTGCATAGGATTATGTTATGTGTGTAAAATGAGATAAGGATTTTTTAAAGAATTTTGAAATATTAGAATGATCCTCACTTCATGTCCCAAATTAACATAATCATTGTATAATATTTTTTAAGGAATTGTCAATTAGAACTGTTCTTTTATCCTTTAGAAAACAAAATACTACAACTCTGATTCATAAAAGTAAGTATAGACTGCTCATTTGTAACAGTTATTAGTACTGGCAGCTGTTGTTTTTAGATAATATTTTTTTATCCATTAAGAAAGTTTGAGAAGAAATGAGTTGTTTTTCGTTTCCGTAGCGTAGAGATAATCATCATTGCTTATGTAATGTTCTTGTATTTTCACACATCCTTTGTTCTCCTTGTGCTCATTGGTTCATTTTCCCCCAACTCATCTCCTGTACAGCATAACTTGTAGCTGTTAACATTAACTTGACTTAGGAAGTTTAGTTGTTCTTGAGAAAAAGATAATGATTTTGGCCCCATGAATCCTTTGGTTATGTTGTTCTCCATATTCAATTGTTGAAATTCTGCACATCTTAAGTAGCATCTTGTCCATGAAGACTTTGTGTTCTCACGGCAAACATTTTTCCTCTTCTGGGCTTCTGCAGCTTTTTGTATCTACCTTTTCCTATGGCATTAGCCTATTTTGTTCCATACTACTTTTATATTACTGTTTTTTGTTTGCTTATTGAGGGTTTTTTAAACTTCTTTTAGTCTCTGTTTCTCTCCCTACTGACAAAACCATGAGCTTCTTAGATTGTGTTCTATGTATTAAATTCACAAGAGTGACTAGGAGGTTTTTCTTAGGCAATAAGAAGTAGTCCATAAAGAGTTGTGGAACTAAATTGGATTGCTGGGCCACATTTTTAGAAATGGGTATGGTATCAAACCAAACTTTTCATGGAACTAGACAAGTTTAAAGAATAAACCTCCTCCAGTGTTAATGTTCTGAAAAAGAGTCTTGAAGTGTGGCTGGAAGAGAAGAATTAAGCTGTTTGACCAATAAATGCTAGTGAGTTTGGGTACCATGTATGGCTAGACATCAGTAAGCAGATATCACAGACACTTGGAGTCATGAAATGTTCTACAAAGTTAAATATTTGATTAATATGGTTGATGCACAGGACACACATTTAAAGCTTATCAAGAGTTCAACAAACATAAAGGAAGTAGTCTAGAATTTGGACAGGTTTGAAAAATGGTAAATCCTGCATATTTGAAATAAAACCTATATTATGCAGTTTCCTCAGCCCCTTGTTTAGGAAAAAAAATCAAATTTGAACAAATATTTTCAAGGAATGCTGTTTAGAAAGAAATCAAACTTGAACAAATAATTTTCAAGTAGTACCACAAATGCTTTGTTTTTTATCGTCATAACATGAAGTGATTTTTCCTGATTTATAACATTCCCTAGCATTTGGAATCCTATGAAACCCACAGCTATTCAAAGGAATAGGGTTTGTTCACAAGAGCACAGTCACAGGTCTCCTGAGCCTTTCAACTTTCTGTCCATTATTTACATTTGCCCTGCCTATTTGATTCACATTATATTTTCTTCTTAGATTACTAAAACGAGAAGAAAGTTTCACATTCGTTCCTCGGTCCCGTGAAGAGCTTCCAGATAACTTTCCAAAGGAAATCCCTGGGATCTGCTATTTCCTCGAGGTAAGGACTGGGCCAAAGCAGCCAAAGCCTTCTCTTTCTTCATCAAGAATCAAAAAAGTTTCCTACAACATCGGCACCATGTTCCTCCGGGAGACAAGCCTCTGAGACCTGCTGCAGATCAAAGACTCCTCCAAAAAGCACAAGCCCAGAAGATGGGTCGCGACAGGAGAGTGGAAAGAGATTGCTTCTCTTTCAATGAAAGCTTTGTTGAGAACAAGCAGCGGAATTTCTGTGTTATGTCAGGCAATAATCATAGAAAATGTGGGTGACTGCTGCCAATCAAAAAGCTGGAGCATGAGGGGAAATAAGATGTGTCCATCCATGAGAGTGTTTTTGGTCATATATATATATATATATATACATATATTTTAATTACAAGTACGGGCTCCCTTTCAAAACTAACCAAGAAATAGATTCTGTTTTCTTGTTTGTCACACATACAAGTATCTTTCCATATATATTTGTACCACTTTCGAGAGCCAGTTTTGATTATATATTCCTACATTTAGTGAGTTGGTAGGTGAGGAAGATTTTCTAATTTTCTTTTTCTGAACAGACATTTCATACATATATCATGGCAGTGTGGTAAACTTCCCAACCGGAAGAATTGTAACTCAGCAAAATATTTTAGGGATATTACCTATTTTTATACATATCTCTTCTAGATAATTACATTTCACACAACATTATTAGATTTTCCAAATCTCCTACTATATTGTTGGTATATTATGTGATGCTAACCTATTACTCTAATATAGTTTCACTTATTTAGAGAGATTAGTGCTTGGACTGAGAATATATATAACCAAGGATTTCAGATGCTGAGAAAGCATTATATGTCTGTTTAGTAAATATCATTTAGATTTAATTAATGTAGCATGGAATCCAAAGGAAATGGAATTTCCTAATAGCAGATATACCTGTAATCAAGATTAAGGAAATGTTTCTTTTGCCATCTTCTAACAAATATCAGTTAAAATGATATGCTTTGCTACATTGGACCTTTTTCAACCTAGAACTTATAAATATATGTACTTTTTGCAACATCGATCTGCATTCTAATAAGCAACATTCTACCAAATGACATGTTGGTAACTCCCCTTTCCCTTCCCCAATTCATGCCTCCTAAGGGCTGACTGCCACTTGGAGAGCAAATTCCTGGATACTGTGTTAGTGACAAATAGGTGTCAGCACATGTTGCCAAGAATGTTGTTTCTTCTTGTGTAACACAAAGCAAGGAAAACCCTGTATTTTATGGCACTGAGATTTTTGTTTAAAAATGTTCTGCAGTTTGATTGATGTGGCTTTTAAATTCAGTGAATCGTCTTCCTGAACACCGAAGTAAGTTTAACGTTCAGAACTAGTAATCACTGTAGCTACAGATAGATTTCCATCGCATGTCCTACTAAAATGAAGACCTGTTCCCATTAATCGATACTGCATGAAAATATTATTATTGGCTCCCACTAAAATTAGGAGCACAGTGTGTCCAGAGTTCTCTTATTTCAGATCAGATATAAAACCTAAGTTTCTATTGAGGTTAATGAGCTGGAACCATTGGTTTCCTTGAAACCCTGGAGTAGTCATTTTCTTACTCATTGGTAGCTCATGTCTACTGAATGCAATATATTTCTTTTCTGTTCAGGGATTTTGCCTGTATTATGATTTGGTTATGACATAACTCAGCTAAGAAGTATGTTAACTAATTTCCAATGTAGTCTGTGAGGCTTAATTAATGTCTTTGCGTTCTCTAAGTGTGTGGCTAGAAAACATTTAAAATATGCAAATATTTGTTATAATCGTGATCCCTTTTATAATTTGAGCCTGTTCTCACCCTGGGGTTTATGAGGATACTAGCATAACACTTTTTATGTGGAGAAAAGAGGTCATAGACCCTGAGCTCTCTAAACCCCTGCCTGACCCCTCTTCCCTGGGCCTATGTCTCTGTTTTCAACTACATGGGGGAGAGAAGGCCAAGATTTATAGGAGGCTACATGTAGGCCGAGGACAAGGTATTCTCATGGGAGTAATTACGCACAAAGAAATCTCTTCAGGGTACTGGATGATTAACCCACTTCCTCCACAGGGGACAGTGGGGAGGTTTACAGCTAGTGTGGACAGCACAGGCTGGGAGCAACTCAGTCCTCATGGTGATATTAGAAAATGCCTCAGCAATGCTGATGGGCTTCTAATAGCATGGGACATGGGGAGAGAACCAAGCTCGCTGAAATCATTTCTGCTTATTCTGTGCAGTAATGTAGAGCTTATTAGGATATATTAAATCAACACACATTTTGGTGATAAACAATGTGTTCTGTAACATACACAGAGGGACTTCCAGGAATCATTCAATCTATTACTCTGTCTTTTGTAAAGATTTATCTAAGCAGCTATACTAAACACATGGTTATTCTCTCTGTACTTAAGAATATCTGTGGGAAACATATTTTAAAAGCATCATTGGAAATCCACTCCATTATCTGGTAGTTGGTGATAGGGTTCGAGAGAAGGATTGTATATATACATTCAATTTGTCAGAAAAATCACAGAATCTGTATTAGTTTATATAACTTTACTTAGAGAAGTAGCCATTTACATTGTCAGCAATGTCACATTGAATAACATGCCAGAGATTTCTTATATGTCACCAACAGGAAGTAAATTCTATTTTTCATACAGTATAATCTAAATGTATTTTTGAAGCTGTTGTCTGAGGCAATGGTCTAATCTATTATCATTTTGCCAACCTATTACAGTTGATTATTATAGTTACACTGTTGCTGAATGTGTTTGTAAGGTACTATATAAAATGTCTGTTCATTCTAGCTGCAGTCACGGAAGTTAGAAGCTGTGAAAAAGCATTATATTTTTATTTGTCCTATACAATGCAGTCCACATATTCTCTCTTAAGAATTGTGACTGTAACAATGTGGTGGCATTTGGTATTTCATTTGACTAATATCTATACAGTATTCTCACTTCCTTACAAAGTATTGCATACAGCATGCATTTTAGCATGGCAGTTAAAAGGAATATAAATGATGTTCCCTTAGAAACCAAGTAGTTGGGGAAATGACTTTAACCCACTCTAAAAGGAATACTTTGAAGTATAATTTGGCACCTACAGTTCCTGTATTTTAATGTTTTCTTAAGCAGCTAATTTGAAAAAGGCAGTTTATGCCTATCCGTCAGTAGCAAAGGTTCACATTAGCATGAGGATCATTTGGAGGGAAGGAATGCCATCACCTGCAAATAAATCAGTTACCTAACAAAACCAGAATCCCCCAATATTTACTCAAAATGTACTGCACAGTATCTGCTTTGCGAACCTTAATATTTAGGTGACATTGGCCATAATAAAAAGAATAACAATAAGAGAAAAAGAAACATATTTAGTTGAATCTCTTGGCTGTATAATGTAGGGAAAGGGAAGAAGACATAGCTTCTGGGTGACATAGGACCCAACCGTCTAAAACTGCCTCTGTATTAATTTCTAATCTTATATTTCAAATTATTTTGGGTTTCCTTTTTAATATCTGATTATGTGTGGAATCTAGTGAGCTGTGACCTATTGTGACTTTGAGACAGACATCCACGCTTGAGACTGGAGAGCAGGCCTGTGGATTCAGCACTTCAATTGGTAACTCAGTCTCACACTTCTTCCTCTTGTCCAGTGACCCTGGTACCAAGATACAGTGTTTCATTGTGAAAGTGTGCAAGTGTGTGCCCTTCCAGGAAAAACAGAGCAATATAAGACAATAACAACTTAAGCAAAATCTCATTCACTAGGGCAGCAAGGCTTTTAAATTTGCAAATTCCTCCAAAGAGTTCCAGCAATAACACAAAATTAAATTGATGGCTACAAAAGGCAAAGCCAGGGAGAGTTTGGAAACCCCCCAGGCTCTGTGTTTTGTATAGAATCGCATTGCTGCCCAATAAAATACTGTATCTTAAGTTGTGATGCATCAAAAGGGAGCTCAAGATTATGACTATTATTAAATTTATTTGTTGAAGGCTCCTTGGGTTCCTGATTTGCCGAGGGCAGTTGTTGTGGATGATTAGGACAGAGAGTAAAACTTCTACATACAGGTTTCTGTCTTGTCATGCATTCTGAGCATGACTTAGCCCATCCTAGACCCTCTCTTCCTCCATTCTATCACTAGAAACCATCTATCACTAGAAACCCCTGAAGCCTGGCCCTGTCAAGCATCATTCTCTCTTCTGAGCCTGGCACGGCCAGGGAAAGAGTTGCTGATGCCTGATTCAGGTAGACAGGAAGGCCCACACAGGGCCAGGCCTGAGTAACAGTGCACTTCCAAAGTGAACTAACCATTGTGAGATGTGCTGGGGCATTGCTTACATCTGCAGCTTCTACCTCTGCTCTTTCTTCAAAATACAGTCCAAGTCCAAATGCCTCATCTAACTTTACTGAATGTACTTTGGAATTAATCATACATGACTCTGAATAGACTTTGGGTGGCACCAGATGCCTTTCAGCCAACAAGACCTAGAAACTCAAGTCCAAGAACCAAGCCCCATATCACAACTTAGTAGTTTTCATTATTAGATTGTAATTGCAGACCTTCAACTACAAAAATTATGTCATTTCAGAGGCTTCTATAAGCATAGCTTATTAGATATAGCCCAAAATCATGATACATGAGAGACTGAGCTATTAAATTTTAGCATATTCCAAGGCTGAATAGTGGTTTTATGGGCAACTCTTGATATGAATATACCTAAATCACAACCAGCTGGTTTAACATACGCATAAATTGTGTTCACATGATTGAACAAACTTTATTGTTAAATAGGTAAATTGACACCAGCTGTGGACTCAATGTCAGGATCCTCATGGTGGCAAATGAAGAGCAGTCACTGATTTTATATGCAGATTAGCATAATCTTATCAGTCTATATATATTGAGATAGTGTGCAAAATTCCTTCCTCACACTTGATTCAAACAATTGAAACCTAAGTATTACTGTTCTTCCACCTTTCTGTTTCCTTCCTTCGTTCCTTTTTTCCTTTCTCCTTCCCTTTCATTAAAAAAAAAAAAAGTCATTGATACATTCATAACATGGGAAGAATCACTGCTAATCTCATATTGTAAAACAGTTTTATAAAGTGATGAATATTCTTAGTTTTTGTGTGTGTGTGCACGTATGTGTTTATTGAATGTAGATGTTACACGATTAAAAGGAATAACCTTTCTGGAAGGACTTGGGAATGTAGAGAAGTAAAGTTTGTGTCTTTATTTCTAATATGTTGTAACCAGATCACAGCTTCAGTTAAGCACCTCATTACCATCCCATCCTTATTAAGAAGTGACCTAGTTCAGTGGTTCAACTCATCTACTTGTAAGTAACTGGCTGGCTTCATAAGAATTACCTGGGGAGTTTTATGAATACAAATCGCTAGGTTTTACCTTCAGAGATTTGAATTGAGCAGGTAGGACCTAGGAATCTGTATTCAGGAAATCACTCTAGGTAATGCTAATATGCAGCCAGACTTGGGAATTGTTGAAGAATATTCAGATAATCCCAATTACTAGGAGTAAATACAAGTTGAATGAGATGATATTATTTCACATGTAGTTATTCTGAAAAGTTAAATACTCTGGGCTTCATACCATTATTTCTGTCACAAGTTTTATAATTTTAGCTTTAGTTTCCAATTTGTAGTCTGCTTTTTGATCACAAGTCTTCAAACTCATTAGAGACAGATGTCACCACTGATAAGCATGAGGGATGAATATTGCTCACTATAGGGCTATTAGGCATACTAGATATGGTAGCATTTACTTAGTTACTGCCAAAGATGTGCAGTATATCATAACATTTGCTGATCCTCGCAACTGAGGTATAAACTATGAACTCTAGGATACAGAAGCAAATGTCAAAGTGACAGCCTTACTTCGGAATGCTTTGATTTTTGTTTTGAAAAGACACCAATTTAATACTTAGTCTCACTATGGACTTTTCGCATTGAATTGTACATTCATCTAAAAGTGATTTCCTAGCAATACCTTATAACAACCTTTCAAGCAATAATTTAAGCCATAGTGATGATGCCATATGAAACTTGCATTTCTGAGCATTTCATAGAACCTTTGGGGAAATATAGATATGCTTTATACAAGCAATAATATAGCTGGTGTGGACTTTTTAAAGGTATTCACTAATCTATAGCAAAATGAGCAGCAGGCGATGACTCAGATAAAAAAATATCTGAGCAAATGATACGCTTAATCTATCTCAGAAGTTATTCATTTGCAAACAATAAAAACTATCTAGGCAGATGACATGCTTAATCTATCTCAGAAGTTATTCATCTGCAAACATGCTATAATTAGTATACTCCTATCAGATTATTTCTCATGTACAGTTTTTAAAATACCTATCATAATTTGATTTCTATTCTTTTATAAAAGAGATTTGTGTGTTATTTGTAATGTCGCCTAAATCTTTGGAGCTTAATATATCATAGCAAGGGGGAAGTTAAGGATGGATAAATGAGTAAAAGTAGAGCATAGGTTGGAGGAGGTGATTGAGAAAGTAGGCTTTGCAAAAATGTAGATGGGTCTTGGGACAAATTAACTAATTCAAATGTTAGTTTGATAATGTCTTGGAAGATAAAAGAGTAAAGATAAAAAGAGCTCATTAGCACTGTTTTCTATGACAGCTGCACAAATGTTTAGTAAGAGTAATAGTATTTTGACTTCAGAATATGATTGAAGTCATCCATAGAATAATTAATAAATGTCTGGAAATGATTATGCAGATTTCAAAATGAATAACTCAAATTTTTAGTCCTCTTGAAATATACTTTTACTCAAATGTGGCATAGTCAATAATAATCAGTTTTGAATAGTTATATTTACTCCTCCACCATTTATTTTATTTATTTATTTTTATTTATTTATTATAGTTTATTATGGGGGTACAACGTTCTGGTTAAGTATATTGCCCATGCCCCTCCCAACCCCCCCCAAGTCTGAGCTTCAAGAGTGTCCATTCCTCCACCATTTAGAATAATGTATTAGGATGACAGTTAAAAGTAACTGGTAAATTTATGGTATACTGAACACTGTCTAAACATAAGATTATTATTAGCTTATAAATTTAGGATCCATTCCTAAGCATCTAACTAGGATTACAGCTCCTTTTGATGCCTAGCGAGCTAAACTCTCCTCTAATCATGAATCTGAACCTATTAGAATGGTAGGTGGGTTTGCTAGTATTTTATCTCTACCTTCCTATTACTCATAACAAAACTTAGCATCCTCCTGCCCACAATTTGGAAAATTCTCCTATTCAAATCAAGCAGCATTGTTAATTCACTGAGAAGGTTTTGGCAATTATACTGTTGCATATCACTGGATCCTTAAGCCCTTAATAAGAATGTTTGATTCTTTTGATACATATTTTTTGAATGAAGGAATCAGTTTATATTCAGTCTTCCTCTGTGGTCTTTTCACTATTTGGAGATAAAGAAGTGATTCCACTTAATATATTTTTACTGTGGTCTGTTAAATGTCACTCAATCTAAGTTGAACAGAAAAGTAATAATTGGGGTATAATCAGAAATGTGCAAAATTGTTTCTTCGTACCACCTCTCGTTCTAATTTCTTGCATTTTTCTGCCTGAGAGTTACACATCAGACTCAGGACAAAGGGACAGATGGAGGGAGTAGGCTGGGCAGGAGCTTTAGATGAGATTCAGAAAAGATTTAATATTTTTCTTCAGGAAGGTATGGAGACTCTTAAAGGCGAGGCAGTTGCCATAATAGACACCTCTGGTGTAATGAAAGCCAAGCGATTTATTTGACTACCGGTCACTCATTTTTAAAAAATGAGGAAGAAAAAAAAAATTAAAAACCTTCACAAGCCATTTTTAGTTTTCTTAGGAGATAGTGCCAACCTCTCAGCAGCTGCACATCTCAGTGAAGCTGAGATAGAAGCTCACAGAGCTATAAATAGAAACTCTCCGAAGGTGGCAGATAGAACTAGTTTTGGTTACAATGATGAAGGTAAATGAAAGTGTCAGAACATCTGGGTTGAAGGAACAAAGAAAGCCAAATACCAGCGCTGCCATATGCCACAGAAAAGCCTGCTAAAATTAGTACAGAAAAACAGACTATCAATGAGCAAGTGATATTACAACAAAACTTTTTTTTTTCCATTTATAACATGCCTGGCTGAGCTAGCATTCAGTGAGAAGAATATAATTTTGTTTTATGTATCCTTTTTTTTTATTGTTGTTGATCTGACATTATAGAAATTACATCTTTCCTTCTTTGGGAACTTTAATCACAAAGGATACGAAATATTTATTTTGTGTCCTGAAATTTGTAAAAGCATTTTGGGGGCTATACTATGTTACACATTCTTCTTCACACTCTTCTCCAATTGGGCTTTGGCTGCTAGCAAAACAAGTGTTCAACTTTAGAGTAGAAAGATGCTTATTCATCTCTTAAAGGATGTACCAGAGCATTTGAGCTGGGGAGAGAATCACCCCAGGCATTTGATGGCATGCTGTGGAAGAGATGAAGATTTACTCTCAGTCTTCTAAAATTAAAAGTAGTTAGGTAGTCTCTTATCATCATTCAAAGATTTTTCACTTATGTATAACTGGTTAATTCATGCAGGGTTTGTTTAGAACAGAAACATTAAAAGAAGGAGGCAAACTTGAACAATATTTAATCAAATTATCAATTAGAAAAATAATTTAGGACAAAGATTTATCATCCTGAGATAGTCAACTTACTTAGATCCAAAACTCAAAATGTTGGAGGCCTTTAAAAGTTTTCTAAATGTATCAAGTTCTTCAGCAATGAGAAAGAAAATTAATTTTGTTTCTGGATTCCTTAGGAAAAATCCTCTGGTAATGACAGCTAATTATAAATTACATTCAAATGATTTTTCTCCATATTTTCTGTTTGAAAAAAAAGATGCCATTGAGCCGTGGTTTGTAAACTTGGCAATACTCTTTTATTTAAAAAATTTAAACTCTTTTTAATAATGTAAGGGTTAAGGATAACAGTCAAATAAAACTGTATTCAATTTTGTCCACATTAGGATATAGAGCAAAGCATCTCAAACTTCTCAGAATAAAATCTAAGTCAAAGCCAATCTACGTTCAAATCATTTGAACAACATAGAAATATTTCTGCATCACCTCTGACTAACAAGAACCTATGCATTTCTGTACCTAATCAAGCCTCAATTCCTGGAACAATTCTACTTGTATGGCCTCCCAGGAAGCATTCCTTTATGGTCAATATCACAAACTTTCAAGCCTAGCAAATGAATGTGACCATCTTCTGAGACTGGGTTGACCTGGATCCGCGTGTTTGTGTATAACCATTTGAAGGCCCTCCCCTTTTTATTTAGCCTTTTAAGTTAAAATCTCCATAAAACGAAGCAAAATATTGAAGCCATCAGTTGATTTATTAACAACATGAAACCCTCCCTCTAAATGTTATTGGTATAAATGACCACATTGCAACCATGGCCTCTCAGTTAAATTGTTTTAGAATTCTTTGACTTTCTATTCTCAAGAAGAACAGATTATCTCTGATGTAGATCCAAGTCTAGCCAAGAAGGTCTAGATAAGCTAGAGAACAGTATAATTATCTAAAGTAATTCAAGGCAAGTTTTAGAAAACAAATTTTTTTTGTGTGGTTTTTTTTTTTTTTGGAGACAGGGTCTTGCTCTGTCACCTGAGCTAGAGTGCAGTGTCATCATCATAGCTCACTGCAGCCTTAAACTCCTGGGCTCTAACCATCCTCCTGCCTCAGCTTCCCAAGTAGCTAGGATTACCAGTACCAACCACCATGCCTGGCTAATTTTTCTCTTTTGGGGTTTGTTTGTTTTGGTAGAGATAGAGTCTTGCTATGTTGCTCAGGCTGGTCTTGAACTCCTGGCCTCAGGAGATCCTTCCACCTCAGTCCCCCAATATGTTAGTATTACAGGCATGAGCCACTTTAATTTTTGCTCTTGTATAAAAAGAATTATTATGGAAAAGGCAGCCAAAGTTATTATTCCTATTTTTTTTTAATTTGTTTCACGTGTGTCACCAGGCACTTGTAAAATCCATTCCTTTCATGTGTTATGTAACTCAATGACCTGGAATAGTGGGTGCTTATTGCCTTTTCTTTTGATCTTTAAAAACACTTTTAATCTGTCTAAAAAAAATTCCCCTGCTAAAAAACGCAAATGATTACCTGACTATAAGAGGTGTCTTATTTTATGATCATATATTAAACATTTACTTGAATTCAGCTGGAATGCAACATAGAGAAAGAAAAGGACACCAGTAGGGAAGATGAAAAGAAACAGAAAAATCAAACTTTACCTACATTTAAATGATGTCGGTAGCCCAACCGTGTTAACCTAGATGAAAGCTGAAAATGGATGGCAGGGATAACTGATTATAGATTTTTAAACAGGAATCATATTCAACAGAATGTCATAAAATGACAGAATGTCAGAAAATTCAACATGCCAAAACCCTAATAAAACAAACAAGAAACTTAAAAAAACGTTCTCACATTATAACTGCTCACCAGTGCAGAATTTGTTTTCTGTTGGGAAAATCTGGCATTATATCTTCAAGCAATATTTGCTGCATGATCTAATTAAACATTAATATAGTCTTTATGCTAATGAGAAACCATATAAGAGTCCAAATATCAAGTGTGGCTATAACTTGGATATCAATAAATTTTGGTATTCTTTCTGAGTAAGACTCTTGATGATTGTAAAATGAATGAGTTGTATATATAGATTTCATTTGTAGTAAACTATTTAGGCCTTTAAAGCTTGTTAACATCCTTAGCGCCTTTTTCTCATTCTTTCTTGTCTTCCCTCCCTCCCCCTTCCTCTCTTCCTTCATTCCCTCCTTCTTCCCTTCTTTTCTTCCTTCCTCCCTCCTTCTCTCCCTCCCTCCCTCCCTCCCTCCTTTCCTTCCTTCCCTCCATTCTCCCTTTCTTTATTTCTTTCTAGGTCTTATAAGGTACATGACAATAGTATTTCACTATTTTGACTGGGCCTTCCCTTTTAAACTTTTGCATGCCTGAACACTTTATGGATTTGTGAGATGAGGGAAAGAAGGTGGCTCATAGACATAGATCATTTGGGGACAGAAGTGCCTGAGAGGATTGGGACTTGAGAAACATGGGTCTACAAAAACACATGTGTGTTCCTTTTTGCTGAATTTAAACACTTTTTCAAGAAGTATCAGGGTCAATCTTTTTGGACAATCTCCTTTTTTAGCTCCTACAAATGACTTACTTTAGAAAAATCTTGTTTCCAAATAGTCAGTTTTTTATGTGAGTACCACACTGCTAAAGATTGAAATAGAAAGGATGTTTTTTCTACTTGTAGGAAAATTGTTTTCTGAAAACTACTTCCCAATAAGGCAGATACACCAAATTCAACTTGGTTTTACTGGCTCTTTATCTAGAGATAACTGACGCACTGTCTTGTTTCCTGGGTACCCCTCTGAACTCAGCGTGGTGTAGTATGGTGTTTTGAGTTCTTTTTAGAAGGTTTGAAAACATTTGCCATCAATTTTATAAATCTACTGTATTGAAAAAGCAATATACAACGTATTCTATAGGTCTTAGCTCTATGCCTTTGAGGTTTTAACGTATATTCAGATAGCTGTTTTTAACTACAATGTTGATGTATTCACCAGAATTAACAAATTGCCATGTTATTAAATACAAAGAGACATAGCTGGGATCATTTTATAACATATCAAGGGATCAATCATTTACAAATACCAATCCAAAGCTATTTTGTTTTCAGGGAAGATTAAATCATTTCTAGCAGGGTATTTTATTCATAAGGGAAAATAAGTTAAATATCTTATTTAAGAGTAATAATAAGAAAGACAGAATGTTCTTCCATTTTAGGTACTTCCCCTTGACATTATAATAATTTGAACAAGTCTTAAACAAGACTTAAAGAATCTTTAATCTCCAAAATGGAAAATTTTATTCTTTTTATGTTTTTTATGTTAGTGCATTAATATTGTATTCAAACCACTTAAGTTGTCTTCAGGATATGTTTGTGTTATTAATAGAATATCGCATAGAAATAATACAGCTTTTTCCCTCTCTGGAAAGATATGCTTCAATAAGTTAAGTATCCTTTGAATTTTGATTCCCATTTCTTATTTGGACTTCTTTGTCATGCACTTCAGGGGTCTTAAACTCTAGCAGATCAAGGAGTCAAAGAAGGGTATGAAATACTCAGAAGATTTAAAAACTTCAAAGGGGAAGAATTTATCAGTTAATCTACTTTTATTTATTCCATACTGACTAATTTATTTGCAATTGTGGAAAAAAAGGCAGCTACCATATAAATTGGTGACTATGAAAATACTGATTATTTTCTTCCTGTGATTTTTAGTGTAAGAAACCTTTGTCTTGAAATGACAGACAATTATAATACTTGTTCAGATGAAGAGCCATTTTTATTTCTTTAGGGAAATATTTTTAATAATGATTATAAAAACAGAATAAATATGGTTGAGGAAAACAGAAAAAATTTAGATGAAATTTGAATAGCTGTGATCCCTAATCCCATTTTTTCCCTCTATTTGGTTGCCTTCTACTGAGTTGATATCCAAGACCCAGATCTGCAAAATTTACAGGCTACTAATTCATTGTCTTCTTTAAGAATTTGGAGCAAAAATTACTCTGACTGTGAGGAAATTGATTCACATTATCATGGCAGGTTATGACTGCTAGGGAAATCAGGTTAGGTTCAAATAGAAAAATGGTCCATGGAGAGAAATACTTTCTGATTTTTCTTAGAGTTGGATGAACAGCTTTTTCTTCATTTAAAAAAAAATAAGCCTCCCGGGAGTTTTGCCTTGGAAAAAGTCTAAAGTTTTATAACAGCTGCCTGTGGCTACATTATAACTTTGGTAATCAAGTGACAAAACTGTCTCATTATGGTTTTAAAATGTACCGATCAAGTGCATTCCAGAAAAAATACATATCATTCTTTATTTCAAAATCAACCTACCTGAATTCTGACTCTTCAACTGTGAGTAGCCATTTTTTAAAACCAAAGGGTCTCATTTCCAAAATACTACTTTAGATATCAAATGTAATCCTACTCATTTCAATGCACAAAATAAACAGCCAATGCATTTCCATTAAACATTCAGGCACTATATAATAATAAATAGGTTTCCCTCATTTAATATAAACACAGCTATAATGTGCTAGGCCTTCATTAGCTTTCTCTGCATGAGGTGGTTTTTATTTAACCTGAATTATTAAAATAACCTGAATTATCTTAACATTTTGGCTAATTTGTTTGCTGTAATTTCAAATTTCATGAGTCTAAATTTTTAGTTTGGCTTGCAATGTAAACTATATTGTACATCTGCTCTTTTGCTATCAGATTTACTTTGTGAATAATTTCTTTTAAAAATCTAGTTATCACAAACTTAAATTACATCATCAAATAATTCCAGGTAAATATATTAAAATATATGTAGAGCATGGTTAAACTGCACATATTTGGAAATGTCAAGCTATTTTTTATTTTTTAAAAAATGAATGCATCTCTTAAACCTGTACCATTAATTTTAAAAAGTTTCATTTCGTATTTCTTACTATATTTTAAAATATTTTCCTTTATCCAGTAGTACAGGTTTAGAGAAACTTTTTCTGATTGAAATGATAAAATATGCCTCATTTCACTAGAATTTTAAGAATAATATAATAGTACATGCAAAAGTATGTAAACACAGGATTATGAACGTCCACTGTATCTTCACTGCTTTTCGTGTAATACCACTTTTTACTCATTTTCTTATTTGTAGCTATTCTAAATCATGCACAATGTAAATAGTATGTTTTATGATGCAAAATGTCTTTGTATTTACAGACTGCAGAACAAGGTGAATTTGTATATGAAAAATGAGTGATGGAAACCTGGGATTCTTATAACACAAAGTGGAAATGATAGTTGTGTGTTATAGTTACATAACTCATTACAAAACTGTCTAGTTAAGTCATGCATTTATTTACCCTATAAGTCCAAACTGTCACTTATAAAATATTTAAATCAATAAATGATACCATAAAAAGAGTCTGTAGATTCTTTTTAGCATATTTTTTCACTGTGTGAATGACAATGACTAAGCATGTGAATGAATAATAGATGAAACCATGGGGGAACAAATAAATAATTGAATGGAGTGTACATAAAGCATTACCTTTTTTAAATTGATGCATAACAGATGTACATAGCTTCAAGGGACATGTGAATTTAATATTAATTAATTTAATATTATTTAAATATTAATTAATTAATATTATTTAAATATTAATATTAATTAATTTAATTATATGAATTTAATAAATTCATATAATTTATAATGGTCAAATCAGTATACTTGGGATATCCATCACATAATACATTATCTTTATGGCTGAAAATGATGCTACTGATGCAACAGTAGGCTGGGCCCATTTGGAGTTATTTTTATAGCATGAAATCTCTCTTTAATCATCCCACAAAACCAAACAGCACAGCCACGATTACTGTGGTTATATGTACTCTAAATACATATGACACAGAGAAGGCATAATTCACCTGTCTTATGACTAGACAGTTGCTTCTGAGAAAAGGGATCATATTACTGTCATAACTGACATAATAAATGTCAATTAAATGCCCACCTGAGTATCTGCCAGGGCACCACCCAACGGTTAAATGAGACACAACACATACCTACAAGACCATTGTATTCCAATGTTCCCATACTCCAGCAGATTATGTATAAAAAAGTCAAGTCATCTTGGTTATTTTATTGCTCCTCTCTTCCATAGTCATTTAGTCTCGACCATAAAAACCCATTTCTACCTATTGTTAGTAGTTCTCAAGGGAGTCTTCATCCCGTGTTCATGAACACAGCTGTTCTCATCTTCTGCCTTTGTCTTTATGTTGATGTCTGCTGCTCAGAAGCCACTCCTGAGAACTACTTCCCTGATCACAACAGAATTGATACTGAGGAGGTAAAAGAAGTAGAAGAAACATTTAATGAGTAGTCCTTAAAGGGTGATCACTGTAAAATTGCTTTAAGTATATTTTCTTAATTAATTTTTAATAATTCTATGAAAATCTGATGTCTTCATTTTAGAGGTAAGAAAATTTAAGCATAGAGAGAGAGAAACATAAGTTGTGGCTTGGTTGCCAATGTATTGTCTTGCTTTGATACTATTACCAATTAGGCAAGGCAGTAGCTACTTAAAATATGTTTAATGAGGCTAAAGTCTACCTTTTGTTAATAATTTGAACTTTTAAGGACTTAACTACAAGGCAGACTGGATATTGTGCTCAGGACAAACTGGAAATTATTTTGGTGAAGGACTAGCAGTTTCTGCCACAGTTGCTCTTCTGGTTGCCAAATACTGATTTGCACACTTTCTCCCACATGTAGAATGCCTTCGGGTCCCTGTGCAAGGGAGACAACAGAGAGTATCTTACAGTTCAAACATCCAGCTCAATTGCAGATACTCTGGGTAATGCGCAGTCATGGCCGTCATCACCTGGCCACTTAGGAACCTAAACACAGGTTGTCTGCTTCCTCCCTCTCCATCTGCCCCTATTATAAATATATGTGTGTATGCATATTCACACAGATAGAGAGATGAGAGAGACAAAGACAAGATAATTAAGTAATTTCAATTAAAAATCTCATGGAAGAAAGGGAAAACACATTGCAATTCTCTGGTTCATAGCATGATGGGCAGTTACTATGAAACCTCTGCCCCAGCTCTACTCTCTAGGAGGAATCATTGTCTATGGCGCCTACCTCCATCTACGACCCTTGTCTCCATTTGCAGGGAGGTTCTTACTTGTTCATTACATTCCATGGCTGCATCTGAAGTGAGTATTAGGAAATATGTCCTCCTTGGGAGCTTTATACCTTTCACAGTCCACTCCCAGCTAGCACACGTTTTTGGCTGAAGCATTGATTTGGACTCACATGGTTTTCCAGGACAGGATCGTATTAGTCTTTTGTTGTTGGATAAAACAATCCACTCAAAACTTAAAAGTCTTCTGATCTATTTTCTTCTAGTCAGTTCTATCTGAGAGCATCCAAGCCAAGGTTCTCCCCTAAAGTATTTATTCCTACCCTCTTTCTTTGTCCCCAAGATTGTCCTTTAACTTCATGGCAGCCACCTCAATGTCACACGGAACTGGAAGGAAGGCTTGGGAGGAGAGGCAGGACTTTTACTCTGGTCTTTGCCACAGAGCTGAGTCCCCTTGCTAAAATAAGAGGTCTTAATGGGTCTCTATTGTTGTCTTTTTCAGTCCTGTCTCCTTTTAATGGAGTACACAAGTCACTGGCTTTCTCCACATTCTGCCTGAAAACCACCCAGGTCTGTCCTAAACTCACTTTCTTCTCATACCTTTCCTAATACAGCAAGAAGAAGCCAATGCACCAATACACGCTGATATTCTGGTTCCCCTCAGCCACCGCCCTGGAACTGTAGACTCTGAGATCACTTGAGGTTATCCAAGGTCAACAGTTTTATTATACTAAGTGTTTTGTTACTACCTACCATATGCCCTGCTCTTTTCCTTCTGAGAAATCTGCGAATCACCTCTAAGCCAGTGCCACAGAGTTTAGGCTTTTTTTTTTTTTTTTTTACAGTGGCATCCATCTCCAAGGCTTTATAGTCTGCACATTAGTTAGGATAGGATAGGCTGCACTTACAAAAAATCTAAACAGACAAAGACCTAATGCAATGAATGTATATTTCCCACTCATACATGGGGCCAGAAAGTTTCTAGGTTGGAGTAAAACTTCTTTATGCTATTATTTAGGGACCCAGGCTGATGAGGACTCTACCTGGTAGGCTTTCTCATAGGCCAGGTTTGGTAACAGCACAGATCACTTTTACCCACATTCCTGCCTCCAGACTCAGTCTACAACCACACCTGACTACAAGAGAGATGGTAAAGATGCTCCAGTTGCATACCCAGTATTAAAGAGAAATCTTTCATGACACTTTCTAAAGACAGTAAGGCAGACTTTATTTGTGGGATCCTGCAATGGGGTTTTCCAGTAGGGGAGAGAGATTGGTCTCAACTCCAGCTCCAACAAGAACTCGTGGGGATTTATAACCAACGAGCAGGGTCAAGGTCAGTGAAGGGAAAATTTCTAAGAGGAAACATCTGATCAGATACCAGGGGTGGGGAAATTTTCTCAGCAGGATTCATGTTAAAATTGGACTAAGCAGGCCAAGGACAGAGCCCAGGGTCAGGGCCTGGTCAGACAGAGGACTCAGAGGAGTCTGATTCAGGTTCGTTCAAGGAGAGAGTTAGAAAAAGAGTAACAATTTTGGAAGACAGCTAGCCATTTCTGCCACAACTGTATTTTTTTATTCTGAGATTATTTATTATCTTATTCTCAGGAACACCAGGCTTCAGGCTATATCTCCCTATTTAAAACAGAGCTGTATCATTCAAAAATCGTAATTGTAATATTAGCTGTGAGATTGTCTTAGTTCTCCAATTCCCATGGACAGAGACATTCTAACCAAATGATGATTACTATCTGCAGACAAATCCCCCTAATAAAACATACTAACTAGACCACAGATTCCCACAAGTTTCCTGGATTCCTCTAGCATGATCTCTGCTAATCAGGAAGGGACTCCCTTGCAAAGTATCTTCATCACCATGATCAAATAAGAGGATGGAAGACAACTTACATTCCTTAGGAGACAAAGCCTCCCCATCACTACTCCCTCCCACTCCCAAGTATGTGCCAGGCACTAACTTAAAGGGGGCTAATGATCTAGCAGAAGAGCTGGTATATGCAAAGTGCCAAAAGAGGGATCCCTACATTACAATCACAATGAGCAAGACAAGGGAAGTAAGAGACCCTTAATCATCCAATCCTGGACAGAGTGAACAGTTTTGGGTTTTCAGTGTTGACCTTCAAGCCTAGAACATTTTCCATTATGAAAAGGCCAAGCCTATAGGATTTCAATTTACAAAATACAGAAGTTAGGTGGAAGCACTCTGTCAGATTTTTATCGAATTTACTTTTAGTTGAAGGTTTTGATCACAGAAACAGAGGTGCAAAGAAGCAAGAACAAGTTAGTTTGTGTGGAATATCAGGAATTATACAGACCTGGGATCAATCCCAGATATGCAATTTATTAGCTAGGAAACTATAAGAAACTACCTCTATACAATTTGACAATAGTACTTTAGTCAGCCCAGATTTCCATTGAAGGAAACTTTTTCCATCCCTGTTACTACATCCCAACCTGAGAGAACTGTCATGAGTCTTTTTTTTAAGAAAACATGAAACTCTTTAATATATTATTAATTTCCTTATTTTAGCATGTAATGTATCTAATGTTCTCACTTCAAAGAAGGCAATGACTTACATTTTAAAATGTTCTTTGATGCTAGATATGTGATTAATAACTTTTGTCTCTCAATGCAGAATGCTTGAGGGGCCAACTTAAAATCACACGTTCTGTTTTTAAATTACAAAGGAATGGGAGGGAATATGTTAATTTTACATGAATTCTGTGCAAAACTTTTTGACAGCATTAGTGATTCAGGTGGCCTCAGTCTCAGGAATCCTCATGAAGTTTGTTTTTATTGTTGTAGTACCAAACAGCTACCTATCCAAGATTAGACCACAAGATTAGACCAAGTACATCTCTTTCCAAAGACTAAGATTTCAATATTGGCTGTCTTTAAATTACAACCTCGATCTCATTTATATGGTGCGTGCCCTTTATATAACTAAATAAATGAGAGTACATTCAATGGAATATAGTTGCAGCTTAGTGCTCTAACTTTCTCTCTCTTAACAGTCTTTGGATCTAACTCTTATTCAAATATATATTTGATTTAAATATTTTGCATTATCTTACACATCATATCACTATGTTCTTGGCTTTAATATATTAATATCAATGCACTTCTGCTGGATAAATGCTAAATGTCTAGATACTCAATTATGTTAAATGTATCACAAGGAAAGGACACCTCTTCGATAAATAGTGCTGGGAAAACTAGATATTCATATGCAGAAGAATAAAACTAGACATCACTATATACATAAATCAACTTAAAATAAATTAAAAACCTAAATGTAAGACCCACAACTATAAAACTACTAGAAGAAAACATAAAGGAAATGCTTCAGGACATTGGTCTAAAGATTTTATGAGTCAGACTTCAAGATCATGGTCAACAAAAACAAAAATAGACAAATGGGCCTATGTTAAACTAAAAAGCTTCTGAACAGCAAAGGAAACAATCAACATAGTGAAAAGACAACCTGTAGAATGGGAGAAAATATTTGCAAACTATACATCCAACAAGTGACTAATATCCAAAATGTATGAGAAACATAAACAAATCAACACAAAAAGACTAATAATCTGATTTAAAAATGAGCAAAAGACATGAATAGACATTTAAAAAACTACACATGGGCAACAAGTATATGAAAAAATGTTTGACATTACTAATATTAGGGAAATGCAAATCAAAACCACAATGAGATATCATCTCACCCCAGTTATAATGTTGTTTATCAAAAATGTAAAAAATAACAAATGCTGGAAAGAATACAGAAAAAAGGAAACTTTAATACATTGTTGGTGGAAATAGAAATTAGTACAGATGCAATTGTCTCTTACCTAGACAGTGCTTCACAAGCACTGGTCCATGGAGTAGCACTTGTTTGTAGAAACTTCTTTGTTCATGAAAAAATGGAAAAGAAAAAAAAATTGTTGCGAAGCTAAATCAATTCAATCTGAAAAGCTGTTTTTAATTTAGAGATTAAGTAAGAGAAAACCCAATTTAGCTGCATTGAGGGGCATTGTTGACAGTAGGAGTTTACTTTGTATAATTTTTTACTTTTTATAATTTTTTACTTTGCAAGAACACTTTCCCAATGTCCTGAACTACCTAGAGAATATTTATCCATTCTTCAGAATGACCACTATCATCTCATCCTTTACGGAATTTGCCTATGTACCTCCCCAACACCCTTTAATGCCAGTGTGGGGTACTACTGGAATGAGGTTATTCCGGCCTCAAAAATCTAAAACAGAACAGAACCATTATTCATTAATAGCCAAAGATGGAAAAGCAAGTGTGTCTTTTTAGATAGTTATATTGACAAGTAACAGAAAATCCAACTCAACAGGCTTTTTTAAATTAAAGAAGACTTATAGGCTCATAGAACTAAGAATTTAGACGTGGTATACAAAGACTGTTTAGCTGTGATTCCACCCTCTTTTGCATGTTGGCTTGGTCCTCAGATTGGCTTCCCTTGTGGACATAAAATGGCTTTGGTAGTATTTTTATTCAGTCATTGAAGGAAGAGATAATCCTGTCTGGATTATGTTCTGTACAGATGTGAAGGCTGCAACAGACCTAAAGCAATTGCTTTGAGCTGAGGGATATCATTCTCTCACTAGTGAAGAACCCATCGTGGTTTAAGAGGTAGCAAATTATACTGTTAGTTTATGGCAATAATTAACATATATATAGCTTTTGGCTGTTATCCAAGGGAGAAGGGTAGAGTGGATATAAAATATTTCAGGATGATTTAATCTGTCTATGGACCACCTAGAATTTGCAACCTATTTTAGACATAATCAGTATTCCATTGTCACTAATTCAATGTATTAGAGATATTTGCATTTTTAAAGTAGGAATCAATGACAGTGGTGAAATAGTACATAGAAGGTAACATTATTGGATAAGGATAGTTCCTAAAATCCTTTAAGTTATAGCATGTAGATAGCCTTCTGCTTTGTGTATGCATAAAGATAGCTCTATGACCAGACAAAATGTAATGTAAGCTTTAATATCACTGCTAAATCATGCCTCTTTTAAATTATTAACTGTATTGACTATAGGGACTTTGGGATAGAATTTACCATGTGAGGAGATATTAAAGTTTGAATTTACACAGATTTTTTAAAGGCTCTCTCTCTCTCTCCCCCTCTGTCTCTCTCTCCCTTTCTTCTGCCCTCGCCATTCACCTGGAAAGACTCCTATATGCTCTCTGGAAGGAGGTGCATGATCAGTGGTAATACTGAATTTGTGGGAACCCTATATAGTCAGAAGACTGATTTTTCTCCTTGGGGATGACAGGCAGAGCACTTCATTATCAAGAGGCCTCATTAAGATAATGCAACTCTGAGCTTATTAGTGCTAACGTAAGAGGGTGAGAAGTGATTTAAGCTCCTGATACAGACTAAGTACCACATTAAATGTAGAGCAAGACTTTCAGCCAGTTAAGAGAATGAAGAA